>CM018683.1:75110326-75658913 GCA_009363875.1 Mikania micrantha
GTTTCTTGTAGATTAATATCACCATGCGTCGTTTACCAAACCTGACTGATGCAGCCCTGTTTACGGTCATACGTTACCGGCCAATGATAACAAATACGAATAAACGTACCGGCCTCACCCACCGGCGGTTTGTCAAACCTATGGTACCACTACGCTATCTTCGGTTTAGTTGTGCTAAATAAATGGTTACGATTTACTTTTAGGTACTTACGACTATACATGAACTCATGAACACATGATTATTGTGATATAATACAAAGATGCTTAATAGTAATTATTTATTGTGTTCTCCCAATGTTGTTGTCTCAATGTGTTCCTAGTGTTTTAACAATGTGATATAAGAGCCTTTCTTATTTCACCATGTTAATAAATGTGGTGAATGATATCATCATCATGAAATTATATTATCATGATTATCATTCGTGATGTCACTTGTATTTTTCTCAGTGTTTGTCTCAATGTTGTCTCAATGTCACCTCAGTTTTAATAACAAAGTGTTATAAGATCAAATCTTAAGTACACTTATGTTATTCCAGTGATTGAATGATATCAGGAAATTATGTTATCGTGACATCATCCTTGATATGTCTTACATGTTAATTCACACACATGCACACATAATGGTAATTATATGATAAAAAAGTATGATATTAAAGATAAAAGCATTATTATCTAAATCATATGATATTTGAATAATATACTAAAGCTTTTAAATAAATAAAAGAGTTAGCATGTTTCTCAGCCCCGCATTTAAAATCAAAATATTAAAAAATGGGCATATGAACTCACATGGATGTTGTAGTTGTTGACTAAGACTCGAGGAATGCACACGCTCACTGTTGTTGCAATGATGTTGGATTCAACCTGTGTTTGATTTGTTTGTGTTCACATTACTAGCATTATTATGTGTTAGTTAAGAGTTATGATGAGAATTGTGCGTATCGCCTAAGTGTCCTAAAGATCACTCTAGTGAGTTTCTAGGTTTGTAACTAATTAGTTTTATGAGATGTTATCTCTAATAAACCTTATCCCAACATAAATGAAGGCTAACTTAGAAGCTCAAAGTTAGGTTTAAGGAAGTTCCCCCAAATAGGTATCGTACAAGAACCAAAAGAGAGAACTCGTGAATTAACCTTCTGATCCCCAAAAGGTGTCGTACAGGAACCAAAAAGGAAACCTGTTGTCTAGGATTAGGATCCCCATAAGGTGTCGTACAAGAACCAAAAAGGGAAACCATTGTCTGGGAAGATCCCCATAAGGTGTTGTACAGGAACCAAAAAGGAAACCTGTTGTCTGGGAAGATCCCCCATATGGTGTTGTATAGGAACCAAAAAGGGAAACCTGTGAATTAAACTTCGGATCCCCCTTAAAGTTTAAAGGAAGAACCAAAAGTGGGAACTTGTGAATTATCCTTCGGATCCCCCTTGAGGTTATTAAGGATAACCAAAAGCGGGAACCAACCTGTGCATTAAACTTCGGATCCCCCTTAAGGTTTCAAGGAAGAACCAAAGCGGCAACCTGTGAATTAAACTTCGGATCCCCCTTATGGTTTTAAGGAAGAACAAAAGTACGTGGGAACCTGTGAATTATCCTTCGGATCCCCTTTGAGATTATTAAGGAGAACCAAAAGGGGAACCTGTGAATTAAACTTCGGATCCCCCTTAAGGTTTTAAGGAAGAACCAAAAGTGGGAACCTGTGAATTATCCTTCGGATCCCCCTTGAGGTTATTAAGGAGAACCAAAAGCGGGAACCTATACATTAAACTTCGGATCCCCCTTAAGGTTTCAAGGAAGAACCAAAAGCGGGAACCTGTGAATTAAACTTCGGATACCCCTTAAGGTTTTAAGGAAGAACCAAAAGTGGGAACCTGTGAATTATCCTTCAGATCCCCTTGAGGTTATTAAGGAGAACCAAAAGCGGGAACCTATGAATTAAACTTCGGATCCCCAATAAGGTATTAAGGAAGAACCAAAAGTCGGAACATGTGAATTATCCTTCGGATCCCCTTAAGGTTTTGATGAAAAACAAAAGTGTGAACCTGTGAATTACCTTTTCAAACAATGAACTAACATGATTCTGATGTTCCTAACCCATTCTTGTGCAGAATCTAAGTGTTTTGAATGGATGGATTAAAACTGGTTACAAGTTCATACCTGCTGAAATGAAGAACACCAACTCCCAGCAGCAACTTCTCTCTAAGATTCCGGCCGATTTAGCTCGAACTAGCTATATACGTTGTACTACAAGCTTCCTTCTCTTCGAGACGATCGTTTCGATATATTATTTGCGTGATTTGACTAAGAAATGAGAAAGTTATGGATGTTTTGTGTGGGATTTCTAGTGAAAACTCCGAAACCGAAAATCATGAGAAACTCACTTTTTCAGCCGACTTCTCTCTAGTTTCATGTCCTATTGAGCTCGTTTTTGTATAGATCCTTTGTACTTCCATGTTCTACTCGTTTAGAGGTCGTTTAGACACCAAGAGCGCGAAATTTGGTGGGCGTTTGCTATGGTGGAGTGTTGATGAAGGTTAGAGTGAGAGTGAGAGAGAGAGAGAGAGACGTATTCTTTGAGGTGAGAGAGAAAGAAATCAGCTGACAATGAAGAAGAAGAGGAGAAAATGGGGTTTTATACCCCGGGTGTCTACCCGCGTGTTCGGTTTTGATCGGTGTCGGTTTCGCGTATTTTAAGCGCGCGTTATTCCGGTTACGCAATTAAGTATTTTAAACTGTAATTTAGAATTCTTGGATTATTTTTGATTAGTTTCGAAATTGTAAAATGTAAAATATTATATTTCACTTATATTTTTATTGTTCGTTCGAGATCAAACCGTTAAATCTTGTTATTTGTTACGTAACTTTAATTACATATAGTTTTAGTTAAATAGTTTTATAAAATTCTTTTTAGGTTGTAATTCCTAATAAATATATTTTTATTTTATTTTTATTATTTAATGTTCATATCGTTTATTTTTGCCGTTTCATCAGAAAACGTAATTTACGCGCGTTTTCGTACAGAGCGCTAACTGTACGAATACGATCGTACGTTTCACTTTCTGATTTGGTTTTCTATATATTTTTTCAGTTGTCGTTTAGAACGTTAAAATCTCTCATATTTTTATGTGAATCGTCACCCACGCAAACACTCTGTCAGCTCATCGTTCATAAACGATACTGAACTGTTGTTTGGATTGTACCTTCTCACATACGGGCTCAACTAAAACTAGCTGTTTTCACATTGTTATAAATGAATTCACACTGTTTTCTCACTGATTTTTCAACAATTTGATTCCTGTTATCTGTGGATATCAGATCGCAACCGACGTGTTTTTGTCATTTGTTTTAACACTGTTATTTCACATGTGTTGTTGTATATTTATATTTCAATTCTCATCGAAAATATACAACTGTTAATTCTTTCCAATGAATAGTTATCACATATTGTTTATCACATAGCATTCACACATAGTTTAGGTGTACGTAAGTAACGTATCGTACAGGTACCAGTTGTCACAGTCTCCCCTTGTTAAAGAAATTTCGTCCCAAAATTTAAGCATCATTGTTGGGTACTACTTTTTCTATATTCAGGTGGAGATGTTTTTGACCTCATGTTCTCCCGCTCCCAAGTTAACTCGGGTTTGCGTTTGGAGTTTCATCTAGCCCTTACAATGGAATACGGCTTCCTTTTCAGCCTCTCGCTATATGATCTGTAATGTTCGAGGTTCCTCAATAAGGTGTATTTCTTTGTAATTTAGCTCTTCTCAATGAGTAGACCTGATT
Source organism: Mikania micrantha (assembly GCA_009363875.1). Taxonomy (NCBI): domain Eukaryota; kingdom Viridiplantae; phylum Streptophyta; class Magnoliopsida; order Asterales; family Asteraceae; genus Mikania; species Mikania micrantha. The sequence goes on from CM018683.1 coordinate 75,114,107, forward strand.
CACTGTTTATGGAGACCCAATGAACATCAGATTTACTAAAAGTGTGTGGTAGCTTGGCATTTAAAATTCATAGCTACTCGTGTACACTTTCGTTATGGTATTTCGAGTTGTTCCAACAAATTTAGTGGTTTTAATGTTCTCTATAAGCATGCAATGTTCTAACGCGAATACTTCGTTAATGCTATCATGATAGCTAGAGTATTCTGGATGTGAGATATAAACTTTGGTTCCATTTTCACAAATTGTGACCGGATTAGTTTAGTTCACATCCTCTAGGATTTATGTTTTTCATTGCCATGATCATCCCTCTTCGGATAGTGGTTGACTCTGCAGTTCACGTAAATTCCGAAGAATTTCTGCAGTTGCTGCAAAGTTTACGAGTTTACCGACTATTTCATTTAGAATATGGAAATCTTCAGGTAAACTCATACTATGGGAATGGTCCCTATCACAATTCCTTATGTCATGGAAACTGTGGGTGGATCTGATCAGGCAGGTTTCTTATACCTGTATGTTTTGGTATCTACTAGGAGTATAGGATGGAAGCTTGGTGAACAAACCATAGCTATTTGGCCATACAACTTTAGGAGTGTCTCATGTTTTTCTCGCGTCTCTAGATTCTGATAGCTCGATCTCAAACTTTAGGTTACATATATTATATCTTAGGTCATGCCTATATGACCTATACTCGACACATCACCCCTAGATCTGTTTCTAGAATCTCGGTGTGTGTTCTAATTGTTTGAGGAAACTACCTAGAATAAGGTAGCTTTATTATGATTTGGGTAAAGTTTTACCTATGAGGTAATCCATGCACCTCTCCGAAGGTGATGCACATTCACCCTTTTTCTACTCAAATGTCCCTTGGCTTATGTGACCTCATCGTAATTGTTATCTCACTTGTTATTGCTCATTGTCTTTGCTACACTGGTATATGTTTCATATTATCTGTTCAAAATCGTAGCTATTTTGCTGACCTGGTTCAGCTAAGGTTAAGCTACCACCTTTGACTACCCATGAATTTAATCCATCATGATCATATCATGTGAATTTTTATTAGCTCCATCATATGATATAACTTTATAGTTCTAGAGCTAAATCTCCAGTACACAATTGTTTTGACTACTAGACGTTCCCTTAATAAGGATGTCTAGAGTTTTGTCCTATTTTTATCTCGGACTTCTCAGTCCAAGATTTACGAATATGATGTTAAGTATAACATCAGTTCCGGAATCGTAACCGGAACAGTGATATGCACAGTAACTCAGGTACAAACTAGGTGTATTATTTGTATGCTATTATCATGTAATGCTTGACACAGAAACTATTATGCAATTGTTTCAGAAAAAAAGCTAGCAACAGAAGATTATCACATGAATGCTTGTTAGGACATTATTACGTATAAACGTATGTGAGGATTTACATAACAAAACTACAACGAATGTCATTACGTGAATGATAAATTGACGGAATATTCGTAGAGGTGACGATCTGTACGAATATACCTGAAAGTTTAACGCTATGAATGATGTCCAATAATTAGAAAACGAAATTGAAAAGTATAGTTATCGTCATATTCGTACGGGTGACGATTCGAACAAATACACGCGAAGACTGTACATTTCGATTTAAACTGTAAATTAATATTTTCATAAAATTTAAAATAAACGAAAGATATTTAGTTAATTTATTTGGAATCACAACCTAAATTAAATTTGTAGACTTTACTTTTAAAACCAAGATGTTCGTTACGAAAAGAAACGAAACTGACGCTTTTACGCGAAACCGAACGGACCCGAACACACCCGGGTATTTTGGGAAGCATTTAATGGCATCTATTTGCCCTAAACACCCTCACCTACCATCTTCAACCTCCCATTCCCGTCACTTCTCTCTACTTTCTCTCTTTAGAAGCCATCATCCTATATCCTTCATTTCTCAACCAAATCAAGCTATTTTAGTGTCAAAACGACCATTACTGTGACAATCCGGCATTCCGGATTAACTCCGTTAACTCCAGAATTAACCGAAATGTTATGTAATCGAACAAAAATAAATTAGAAAGGTTAGAATATAATAAAACAAGCCTTGGAATATTAAAACTACAAGGATTAAAGTTGCAAACTAATTACAATGTCAAATTTTGACTTTAAAAGTCAAAATTCGACCATATGATCAAATTGATGTTGAATTTCACAATTAAACCGGGTAATAACTGAATTAAATCACTACTAATCATTCCATTGATGATTAATAACAACAATTATACGTTACTAGAACATAAATCGTTGAATTAACTCGGTTAATCACCCATTATGTCAAAACCGTTACTAACAACTAAGGAACTCATGTAATTCGATCATAGTCCACGAAATTGAACCTTTACATACCATAATCGGCATCTTTAGAAGCTCCTACATATACCAATTTTATTCCAGAAGCCACGGACGAAAGAATTGATTCGAAGGTCGGCCGAATCTCAACCTAATAGGCGATAAACTTCAATTTGACATCAAATCAAGTAAGTTTTCACTTATAAATAACCTAAAGTGGCCGAATAAGGATAACCACATGCTAATTTTGGTCCTTAACATCGAATTATATGAACGTGAATTCTAGGGTTCATCCTAGAAACCGATTTGGGGATTTTTATTCAAACGACTTTAAAAATCAAATCAATTTATACTGTGAGTTTCGAAATAACCTTTTAAACGAAAGTTCTATGTTAGTTTCATTGAATTATATCGAATCAATGGATTTCATGTTCTAGGGTTTCTCATTGAAAATGATTTGGGGGTTTTCGAACAAACGAGTTTAGAAATCAAATTAATTCACAACCACATTTCGAAATAGCATCTTAAATGAAAACCACATGTCAATTTAACATTTCAACAACGAATTGTTAGATTTCAAGTTCTAGGGTTCTTGAGTCAAAACGAATTGGGGGTTTCGAATCATAGGGACTTGTTATTCGAATTAAACGTTACCGAAAGATTCGTGGTAGTCATTTTAATGAAAACCTTTTGTTAATTCTATCAAACAATTGCGAATTGTGTTATTTTGATTTTTCTAGGGTTTTCGGTTAAACCCATTTGGGGGTTTCTGAATTAAACGATCGTGATATTCAAATTTCTTACACAGAAAGTTTTGAAACACTTTGTTTAATGAAAACCCTATGCTTTTTCAGATTAACATCAATGAATTTAAACGATTTTGATTAGAGATTGGAGTATACACGTTCGAAACTATGATGAATCACGAATTAGAACTTTCTGTTAATTGATGATCAAATTAAACACACCCTTGAACTCGTTTGAACCTTTAGAAGCAAAGCCCTAAGGTTTCAGTTTCATTTGTGATCGAAATCGGGGCCAATTTGGGTTCAATATGGTTCGGTTATAGTTAAACCAAGGGAACCAGACATTTCAAAGGTTAAAACAAATTATTTCTAAATCCTGATGCAAATGTATAGTGGATCAGATGGTAGGATGGGTGTGTTTGGTCCGGGAGGTCAAGGGTTCGACCCTTACCTCTGCCGGTTATTGAATTAAAAATGTATTTTAGTATTTTTCCAATAACTTCTTCGTTATAACTCCGATTTGACTCATTCGACTTGCGTTGGAACCAGAATTCAGTTTCGAACGTATTAGAATAGTAAAATATATATTTAGTCATGAAACCATAAATCGCGTATAAATACGCGTGTTTAACGAAATTGTATATGGTTGAATGATTTAAACAAACGAACTGAAAGCCGTACATACTCTTGTATGTGCATTACACTCTAACATACATGTGTTGACACGTATGTGATCACAAACACAAAACGACATCCCGAATAACACAAAGTTATTGGTAAAACACAGGTTCTTCGTAGAGGATTTTCTACGCAATTTCACGTGTGTTGATCATTATGTTTGCTATCAAAGGTGCGTACATGGCCCCTTTTCTTATTTTAACTGTTTTGGGGGAGAAAACATGTGCAAACAAACATTTTAGATACATATCACTTGCATGAGTTAGCTGTTTACTATAAGTGTACACATAACACTCAAAGTCCTTACATTTCGAACCGTTTAGTTTGCCGTAGTGCAAAGCGTGGTAGTTGAAGATAGATCCATTGGGTTTGACAAACCTCACTTGGTAGATGGGATCTACGCAAGTGTTTAACTAGCCAATTCAACATTACTATTGTTTGTGTTAGACAATAGTGGGAAGGCAAAACATGCAATATCATGCAACAGTCAGCTTCGGTGTCAACCACTTATATAAATAGTACAATGACTAGCTATCATGACTATGCAATGTGTGATTATGTTATCTGCAACATTTACATTTCAAACTGTTGTTCAAACAATTGTGATTATACAAACCTGTCTATGCACCAACCTTTGTGTTGACTTGATTTACATGTTTTCTCAGGATGTTAAGGTACAAGATCAAGCAAGCATGGACATGGAGATCGAGTCGCATGCATATCTTACATTGCTATTGTTTTGGATTTAAACATTTGAGACTTTGCTTTGTAATTTACAGTTTTCAAACCGTTATGTTTGTTAATGTTTTAAAAACGCTTCCGCAACGTTAGAACTTTGATATTACAGTTTTTGACCAAAGTATGTTTGAAAATCATATAGAGGTCTTCGTTATGTCTAATGATCTGAGATCCTGGTTTGTCACGTCCCAAACCGTATGATTCCGTTAGTTGAAAATTGGGGGTGTGACAGATTGGTTATAGCGAACTAGGTTTGCATTAGTAGACCTAGACTATAACTGTTAGACATTAGACACTTGTTTACACAACTGCTTTTAGAATAATATTTACATTAATGTTAAGTAACAGATATGGCATCATCGTCTAAGCGTATTCTTGATGAGGAATCACATGTGGAAATTGAAGCAGCCAAGAAGAGGAAACTGGAGCCGGTGGACGATACTATCCACTATGATGAGGATATCCACATTAGACCCAGAGGGAGTAGCCATTATTGGCAATGGTTCCCTGATCTTATCCGTAGCTGGGTACGTGAGGAGAGAGTGCCTCCTCCACCCTCTACTTCATCTACTACTGACATTTGGATATTACCGGCTCTAGGGTATCCGCTAGAGCAAGCGTTTGCTGCATTCGTGGCACGTATGGATCGAGAGATCCGTAATATGCGCGAGGCAGCAGGGGCAATCACTGGATTGTTGGAAAGCAATAACAGGATTATGGAGATATGGAGAAGTCTTAAGGAGGAGCTGACTCGTACAGACGAGTTACATGAGAATCTGGTGGAAGATGTGGAAATGATGCGAAATGCTATCATTGAACTCACCGACCGACTTCAAGATGCTGAACTTCGTGGAACTATGGCCGAGGCACGACAACAAGAGACGGAACTACGTGCGGCTATGGCCGAGGCAAGGGCCGAAGAGGCCATTGCACTATCTAATGCGGCTATAGATGGAACCAACATAGTTGGGGATTTGGCTGAGCAGGCATTGACACTTGTCACCGAACACATACAGTATGATCACGGTGCAGGGGGTGGTCCACCAGACCAGGCTAATTCATCTTCTAGTATTGCGCCACCAAATGGTGGAGTTTAGCTATTTTATGTTATTTATCTTTCAGTAATAAACCTATATGAGTGGGATGTACTCATCACAAATAAAATATCATGTTTAGTTGATTACCTACAATTAATGAAAAGAAATTATCTTTATGAGAACTAGTATTTTGATAACAATGATTGATTGTTGTGTTTGCATATGCATGAATGGTGATTATGAAATCTCATTATGTATATTTGTAAATGTGAAGATAATGGCCGGAGAGAACGTAAGTATGACAGTGGCTGAGCTCAATGAACTGATTAACAACAGGGTCGCAAAAGCTATCGCGAACTACACCCAGACACACACGACAGGACCACATGGTCCAGCAGGGGGATTGGTGAACCCACAGATGTGCACATTCAAGATGTTCTTGGACTGCAAGCCACACAACTTCAAAGGATCGGAAGGGGCCATTGGACTCCTACGATGGATTGAAAAGGCGGAATCAGTGTTTTGAGATGTGCAAATGTCCTGATGAGAATAAAGTTTAGTATGCCATGGAACTTTGGAAGGTCCAGCATTGACTTGGTGGAACTCTAATGTTCAAACTCTGGGATTGGGTGAGGCCAATGCCCTAACTTGGAATGGGTTCAAAACATTACTGCAAGAGTACTATCCTCGCAGTGAAATGCAGAAGATGGAAGAGGAGTATTGGCATCTCAAGATGGAGGGGTCTAACATCGAGGAGTACACTACTCGATCTCATGAACTAGCCAGACTCCTACCTCACATGGCTACTCCAGCAAGCAAGTGGATAGAGAGGTACATTGGTGGATTAGTGCCTCAGATCCAGGGATTGGTCACTTCTGCAAATCCCACAACAATTCAACAAGCTGTTCGGTTGGCGCACCAACTGACTGATCAGGCAGTGCTACAAGGAACTCTGCCTAAACAAACAACAGTTACTGAAGTGGGAGACCACAAAAGGAAGTGGGAGAGCAGCAATTTCAAGAACTCTTCTCAACAATCGTTTCAGCAGAACCGCAAGCTGGATTCAAACAAGACTTATCAGAATTCGAACAGCGGTCAACAATCATCTGGAGGGTATTTTGGTAAATACCCAACGGTGCGGAAAGATGGGTCATACTGCAAAGGACTGTCGGGGAGAATTACAGACAAACCCAACTAACCAGAATAACACACAGAAGGGTTATTTTGAGTGTGGTAAGCCAGGGGCATTTCAAAAAGGATTGCCCGCAACTCAAGAAAGGAGGGACTAATGATGCAAACGGCAACGGCAACGGTAATGGCAATGGCACCAATAACAACAACAATAACAACTACAATGGTGCTAGGGGCAGGGCGTTTGTGATTGGAGGACGTCAGGCACGGGAGGATCCCAACATTGTTACGGATACGTTCCGCTTAAATAATCACTGTGCCTCTATGCTATTTGATACTGGTGTAGACCGGAGTTTTGTTTCTAATTCATTTTCTAAGTTGCTAAATGTTAGTCCCACTGCCTTAGAAAACCCATACACTGTAGAACTAGCTGATGGCAAGTTAATTGTAGTTGAACAAATCCTTAAGGGATGTATGCTTGACTTGATGGGTCAAACACTGGAAATTGATCTTATGCCTATCACTTTAGGCAGTTTTGATGTAGTCATTGGCATGGACTGGTTGTCCAAACACCAGGATAAAATAGTATGCCATGAAAAGGTCGTTCGTAAACCTCTTTCGCATGGAGAGATACTGTATGTATAAGGTGAAAAGACCAGTACGCCACTGCGTCTCTTATCTTGTATGAAAGCACATAAATGTCCGCGTAAAGGTCATACAGTAGTTATAGCACTTATAACTGAGAAGCCGGTAGCTGAGAAGAAGATCGAAGACATCCCAGTAGTTTGTGAATTTCGGAAGTATTTCCAGAAGACTTACCGGGATTACCGCCTATCAGACAGGTGGAATTTAGAATCGACCTTACACCAGACGCAGCACCGATAGCTAGGGCGCCTTATCGTCTTGCACCGTCTGAAATGCAAGAGTTATCTACACAACTGCAAGAGTTGTTGGATAAGGGCTTTATACGACCTAGTTTTTCACCGTGGGGAGCTCCAGTCTTATTTGCTAAGAAAAAGGATGGGACTTTCCGTATGTGTATCGATTACCGGGAACTGAACAAGGTTACCGTCAAAAACCAGTATCAGTTACCTAGAATTGACGATCTGTTCAAAAAGTTACAAGGTTCGAGTTACTACTCGAAAATTGATCTCAGATCGGGTTATCATCAACTCAGAGTGCAGGAAGAAGATATTCCTAAGACAGCATTCAGAACGCGCTATGGCCATTACGAATTCTTGGTCATGCCATTTGGGTTAACAAACGCTCCAGCAGTATTCATGGATCTCATGAATCGAGTTTGCAAACCTTATCTGGATAAATTTGTCATTGTCTTCATTGATGACATTCTCATCTATTCTCAGACTGAGGAAGAGCACGCTGAACATCTTTGATTGCTGTTGGAATTACTGAAACAAGAACAATTGTATGCTAAGTTCTCAAAATGTGACTTTTGGATGCGAGAAGTTCAATTCTTGGGTCATATAGTCAATGAAAAAGGCATACATGTTGATCCAACAAAAATTGAAGCGATTAGGAATTGGGAAGCACTAAAGACCCCTACCGAGGTACGACAATTCCTAGGTTTGGAGGGTTATTATAGACGATTCATTGAAGGTTTCTCAAAGATCGCTCAACCACTTACAGCTCTTACTCACAAAGGAACGAAGTATAACTGGACGGATAAACAGGGAGCTGCATTCCAGTTACTGAAACAGAAACTCTGCAGTGCACCGATTCTGTCCTTACCGGAAGGGACGGAAGACTTTGTGGTGTATTGTGATGCATCTGCCCAGGGTTTGGGATGTGTGTTGATGCAACGCGATAAAGTGATTGCTTACGCTTCACGACAACTACGACCACACGAAAAAAAATTACACTACTCATGACTTGGAGTGAGGAGCAGTGGTATTTGCTTTGAAAATCTGGAGACACTATTTATATGGAACCAAGTGTACCATTTACACTGATCATAAGAGTCTGCAACATATCTTTGATCAAAAGGAACTCAATATGAGACAGCGACGATGGGTCGAGTTGTTGAACGACTACGAATGCGCAATCAAGTATCATCCGGGAAAAGCTAATGTGGTAGCTGATGCTTTAAGCAGAAAAGACACATCAACAAGACGGGTTCGCGCACTTATGATGACGATACATACTGACTTACCTCACAAGGTACGCAGTGCTCAGCTTGAAGCTTTAGAAAAAGATAACTTGGAACAGGAATCCTTACGAGGCATGGAAAAACAACTCGTTGTTTCACTAATCGACTTTGGATACCCTTGCATGGTGGGTTAAGGGAACTCGTGATGGATGAAGCGCACAAATCCAGATATTCAGTCCATCCGGGATCAGACAAGATGTATCATGACTTAAAGGCACTTTATTGGTGGCCTCACATGAAAGCCGACATTGCTAAGTACGTTAGCAAATGTTTGACATGTTCTAAAGTCTAAGTTGAATATCAGAAACCATCTGGTTTACTGCAACAACCAGAAATACCCATGTGGAAATGGGAACAGATTTCGATGGATTTTATTACTAAGTTATCCCGTACACCAAGTGGTTGCGATACGATATGGGTAATTGTTGACCGATTAACGAAATCTGCGCATTTTTTGGCAATTAAGGAAATCGACAAAATGGAGAAATTGACTCGCATTTACATCAAGGAAGTGGTAGCGTGACATGGCGTGCCAATTTCCATCATATCGGATCGGGATGCCCGATTTACTTCGAACTTTTGGAAATCACTCCATAAGTCATTGGGAACTCGTTTAGACATGAGTACCACCTATCATCCACAGACCGACGGTCAGAGTGAACGTACAATTCAAACGCTCGAGGATATGTTACGAGCGTGTGTCATTGATTTTGGTGATAGCTGGGAAAACCGCTTACCGTTAGTGGAATTCTCTTATAACAACAGTTATCATACAAGCATTCAAGCAGCACCGTTTGAAGCTTTATACGGTCGCAAATGTCGTTCACCAGTTTGTTGGGCTGAAATTGGTGACAGTCAGATAGCAAGTCCTGAACTAGTACATGAAACAACTGCGAAGACTGTACAAATCCGGAACCGTATGGCAGCGGCCCGGTATCAACAAAAGAGTTACGCTGACAAACGTCGCAAGCCGTTGGAATTTCAAGTAGGAGACCGAGTTCTTCTAAAGGTATCACCTTGGAAAGGTGTGATACGATTCGGTAAGCGCGGGAAGCTTAGCCCACGCTACGTAGGACCTTTTGAGATCCTGAAAAGGATTGGTCCAGTTGCGTATCAACTCCAACTACCAGATGAACTCAGTGGAGTTCATGACATCTTTCACGTTTCGAATTTATAGAAATGCCTTTCTGATGAGCCATTGATTGTACCGCTGGAGGAAATACAAGTAGATGAACAGTTACGATTCATTGAACAACCAGCTGAAATCATGGACCGAGAGGTCAAACAGCTCAAGCAAAGCAAGATTCTGCTAGTCAAAGTTCGGTGGAATTCAAGACGTAGTCCTGAATTCACATGGGAAAGGGAAGATCAAATGATGAAGAAGTATCCTCATCTGTTCAAAACAACAACTGCAAACACTGTGAACACACGTTAAATTTCGGGACGAAATTTCCTTCAACAAGGGGATGATGTGATACTTCGCACTCCAACACTTTCAAATTTCAAACTGTAAGCACAAATATCTTATACAATTGGTTTTCTTACAAACATTTGTGCTAAACACAAACATTGCAAAATTTAAACACTTACATTTTATGTGCTACATTTAATGTGTTACATTGCATTGTAGTACAAACATGATTAGTTACACACATTTTACTATGTACGAGGTTATGTAGTACAAACAGTTACAAACATTGCTATGTGCGAGATTACATAGTACAATATGATCAAACTTGAACAATCATAGTTAGGTGCAGTAACTGGTGTGCATGAAAACAGTACATGGAACGATCACACGTAGGGTGATGTTGCCAAACATTAAATTTCGAACGATCACACTTAGGTGTGGTGTTGTAAACATTGAACTTTGTGTGTGAGTACACACAAGTACACATAATGACCAAATATCACACCAACATGTACAATTTGAACTCACAGGTAGTTTTCTAACTACTTCTAACAGCTAGCAATTTTCGGGACGAAAATTCCTTCAACAAGGGAATGATGTGACAATCCGGCATTCCGGATTAACTCCGTTAACTCCAGAATTAACTGAAATGTTATGTAATCGATCAAAAATAAATTACAAAGGTTAGAATATAACAAAACAAGCCTTGGAATATTAAAACTACAAGGATTAAAGTTAAAAACTAATTACAATGTCAAATTTTGACTTTAAAAGTCAAAATTCGACCATATGATCAAATTGATGTTGAATTTCACAATTAAACCGGGTAATAACTGAATTAAATCACTACTAATCATTCCATTGATGATTAATAACTACAATTATACGTTAGTAGAACATAAATCGTTGAATTAACTCGGTTAATCACCCATTATGTCAAAACCGTTACTAACAACTAAGGAACTCATGTAATTCGATCATAATCCATGAAATTTGTAGATGCACTTAATGTCCCTAGTTCAATTTTGTTTTATTCATCATGTAAAGTTCAAGTTATATTAATGGAAGTTGTCTTTCTATATTGTTCTTAATGTTTATATTAATTATTTGATTATATGGTTGGATGATTTGGTTTATTGATTAATTGAGTATGAGTATTACTCATTCGGGGAATGACTCTATCGAATGAAGTCATTCGCCGAATGAGAATAGAGTATGACTATATTCAGCGAATGAGCCATTCGCCGAATGACTCATTCGACTGACTTGCGTATTCGACATAGTCATTCGCCGAATGAGTTGTTTCGGCCACTCATTCGGCCGAATGTCTAGTGCTTATAAATACAAGTTCAAATCATTTCAACCCTAACTTCTGAGAACCCTCATTCATCCCATTGCACTCAAGTGTCAAACCCTTGGAGTTTTGAGAGTTCTCTTGCTGTCCAACTTCGATTCATAGTTCGGATCACCACGGTTGTTGTCGGTTTCGATTGGAAAACCCTGGAATAGGATTCCGCACTATTCCAGAGGCTGTAGAGCAGATTTCCCTTGATATCGGAGTGTTTCCGAGATCATACTTGGTCCTACAAAGTGGTATCAGAGCTTTGGCTCTTGATTCTGCTCGATTTCCAATCTAAATCATCAGATATGTGCTTGTTAGTTCGAAATCTACAAAAACCCTGATCATATTGGCCAAAAAGTTACTGTTTCATTGCAAATCCATGGATTTTTGTGGTGTTTTTGTCAAATCGTTTATCCCAATTAGTTCATTATCATCTCATGATGTTCTGTACCAAATTTGGTACTTAGACATGGTCAAAATCTCAAGTTATCGCGATTTTTGTTGCAAAAACCCTCAGATCGGCGGAATGAGCATGGCGGCCGAATAGGTTTGGCTGAATCAGGTCTCATTCGCCGAATAGCATCATTCGCCGGTTTCATTCGCCGAATAGATCCTTTCGTTTTACTCATTCGGCGAATAGCTTCATTCTCAACTCTCATTCGGCGAATAGCATCATTCGACACTTCATTCGCCGAATAGGTTCTTTCGTCCTAATTGTCATACTCAGTCTCTCATTCGCCATATTGAACTCATTCGGTCCCCGACATTCGCCCATTCTATCTTCATTCGGCCATCAGTTTGAACATTTTTCTAAGTGTTGAATCTTATTGTTTTTACTTAAATGGAGGATTTAGCATTGATGGCCAATCAGAATCATCATATCCAGACTTTACTATTGACTGAGACTGAGACTGGAAACTCCAACAAGGCTCCCAAGTTGTTATCTTTAGATGATTATCCGCACTGGAAGTATCGGTTTGAAATCCACATCAATGGGGTGGACACCAATTTATGGATGATGATTGAAGGAGAATATCTGAGGCCTCTTAATGAAGATGGAACTCCTATGCTAGTTACACGGATGACTGAGCCTCAGAGAAAGCTTTATGATTATGAGAAGAAAGCTTATGCTATTCTATCTCAATCCATTGCTACTGATATTTTCCATCAATTCAGACAGTTTACATCCTCTAAGTATCTATGGGATGCTTTGCAGCAAAGGTATGAGGGAAATGATGCGTTGAAGAATATCAAGTCAAAAGCTTTCTCCTCAGACCGTTGATTTTCAGACGCATCAGTGTTCTTGGCAGCGTCCTGGACAGGATCATCATCCTTTTGTTACAAGAACTGGCACCCTGACCCATGTCACCTCCCATATCTTCATCATCTTTATCTTTCCCTTTGTCATCTTTGGCTTGTTTCCCATCTTTATCAGCATCATCATCCTTCTCATCTTTCTTTTCTTCTTCTTTCTTTTCCATCTCTATCTCTTCATCAACTTCTTCATCATTTTCTTCATCATCATCATCTTCTTGATCATCAATCTTAGAACCGGTCAACTCCTCAATGACCTTTGTTAGGTGCTTGTTATGCCTTTCCAGACGATCCATATCTCTGATTTGCCTGCTGCACATTTCACATACTTTGATTATGGCTCCTTGCAAATCGTGAATCTGGTCATCCTTTGTAATGGAGTCCTGTTCTAACAGAAACACTCGCTCCTGCATCCATTATAGATCTACGGATTTACTTTCAGGCACATAAGGTGATGGTGTCTTCATGGGATCTTTGCCTTTGTCCTTTCAACTCTTGGGTGGTGATGGAGGTGGCTCTGAATGGTGGATGTGAGTAGGAGAATGAGATGTGGTTTCGGTAGTTTTTGAGGTGGTGACAGGTGGTGGACGTGGAATGGGAATTTGGGTGGTAATTTTGGGTTTAGTAGGTTGAGTGGGTGGTTTAGGCTGTGTGGGTGGCTTAGGCTGTGTGGGTGGCTTAGGCTGTGTGGCTGGTTTAGGTTGAGTTGGTGGTTTGGGATGTGGTGGTGTAGGCTGAGTAAAGGGTGGAGTGGGCTGAGTAGGAGGTGGTGGAGGTGGTGGAGGCGGAGTAGGAGTCGAGGAGGAAGATCTCGTAGTCTTGGATCATTTGTCTGCTTGGACATCATCTTGAGCCTCTTCTTCTTTGGCGAAGACTCAGGAGTCGACATGTGGTCCGTGTCCAGAATGTCTTCCCGTTCTGCTCTGGTGAGTGGTGGGATGACCGGCTCCTTCTCTCGTATCAAAATCTCTTCACCAGATGAAGATGAAGACTCAGAAACAAGTTCCTCGGCAGTCGTGCCGGTCTGAGTGCTTGTTCTAGTAGGTGGAATGTCATGTTCATCGGCAACGATAGCAAAAAGTGTTCCTTGCTCCTCTATGATTGCATCATCTCCAACAAATCTTCCGAACTTGGTCAGAGGACGTTCCCCTACATGCTGCTTCTTTCCTCGCTTGTTCATCATCATATAAGATAAAATGTCTTATCTCGTTCTCCTGATCCTGAGAGTACCAATGGTGGGAACAAGGTTTGGATGTCTCTGGTTGATGACGATCTGGATGATGCGGGGGAAGGACAGAAATCTTTCCTTTCTCTTTCCCTTGATATTGGCATGAATGTCGCGAAATATCATCTTTGAGTAGTTAAAATCCATCCCCAAACCTAATGCCACCATACATGAACTAATAGTCTGATTCTGCACATCATAACCGCCTTTCCTCCCAGACAAACACTGGGTCACCACGTGTGCAAGATATCTCCAGTAGGGATGTAGCAGCTTCTTCTCCGTAGGAGGGTAGACACCCTCATTACCCATATGATAAACCGTCCTGTGAACCAAGTCATGATCAAGCTCAAGAAGATCGGTTGCCTTGTCTCCAAACTGTAGGCACTCCCTTAGAATCTGCTCGGTAATGATAACAGGCTGGCCTTGAACTTTTCCAATCAAGGTAACTGTTCCATTAGCGTCCGTGCGCTCAGTGATCGTGTTCCAAAAGCCCTGGATAAACTCAGCAATGATCTCAGGATGTTCCATGATAGCATAGTTCACCGGAGACAATATCAGCCCTTTCACCAGACTTTTGAACATAGAATGCTTTGCAGGTGGATCTCCGACATACGCGGACATGTTATGGTCCGAGACAAACCTCAAATCAGCCATCTGAAATAAAACAAGGTTAAGTTACTCAAAACTGAAATAAGAGTCAAAGGTCAAATGTTAAAGTCCAAGTTCGGATCATAAGAGTAAGACAAAATCACAAAATCGGAAACAGTTCAAAGCCATTGGGAGTTCACGAATTTCAAAGTGTTCTCGAAATTTAGGAAGTAACCGAACATAGGGTTGTATTCGAAACAATTGCACTATTCGAAATTTCAGGTGTATTCGAAAATTCAAGTTGTAATCGAAAACGGTTTTGTATTCGAAATACCCATACTCGAAATTTGCATTTGAAATACTCGTACTCGAAATTCAAAATTTCGAGAACACTGAGAACATTATAACTCCTTCAATTTTGCTCCTTAGAACACCCAATTATACTTAAAATGCTCGGAATTAGGAGGCGACCAACATATAAGAAGATTGCCTTCTAATTTTGAGGTTTTCGAGGTGATTTGTCCAAGATTCTCTCTGTTAACGAACCCAAGTACTCGAAAAACGTTTTTGGCCCATAACTTTTAATTCAAAGGTAAAAACTTGTTCTAAATCTATACCAAGGGTCGCCTATGTATGAATAATAATATGGTCGGAGTGGATTTTGAAGACTATGCACGAAAAATGAGATCGCCTATGGAGAAAGAAAATCGTATACGAAGACAAATGGTACTCGATTTGGTTCATACTCGTTCTATTTATAGACGATGTTTCAAGTACACAAATTTCGTGTACTCGAAATCGAATATGAATTACGAATATACCTTTATTTCGAGTAGATTATTTTTCAAAATTTTTAA
The DNA here is from genome assembly GCA_009363875.1 of Mikania micrantha. Lineage (NCBI taxonomy): Eukaryota > Viridiplantae > Streptophyta > Magnoliopsida > Asterales > Asteraceae > Mikania > Mikania micrantha. The sequence continues at coordinate 75,129,674 of CM018683.1, forward strand.
CCTTTTTTTGAATAAAATAAAATAAAATAAACTCAAAAACTTTGGACGAGTTCAAAGTTGAGTTGGGTCAATTTCATGGGATCAAATCTGTATTAAAAATTTGACCACCTTAAAATAATTTCTTTATGAAACCCAACCTTAAAATAATTATACTCCAGCAATAATTTCCACTAGTTAATCCGTAATTTAAAAATAAGACTTATGATCAAAAAGTTTTCTAATGGTTTTTTTGAAACTGCTTTTGGGAAGTTTATGAATAGTCAGATAGTAAAACCAGATACACATGCAACCTATCATTTTTGTCACGTCTTTTGTTTCAAACTTTGATTCTGTTCAATGAAGTTAAAAACGTTTCAACAAAGTTTAAGATGAGAAAAGAAAAGAACAGATCGATTAGATTAGAATCAAGAAAAAGAAGGGGTTCTGTCATCTTTGTGCTAATTGGTATCTTTTACTTTAATGATCTGCAGGCACATTGGACATAATGTCACACATCCAGGTCTTTGCTTACGCAAAACAGAGGATGCTTCGGTAAGTATTTCCCGCTCTTTGTTTGCACAAAACATGGAAAATACCCGAGTTTTTCAAAACAGTTTCACGTTTATCGAAACACAATCTTGTTTTGACTTAAAGATTTATGCAAAAAGTCAAATAGTTGTTACATCTTTCCGGTTGTCTGATTTTTCTTACTTCTCACTTATTTTAATATTTAATATTTTTGAATGATCAGGTCCATTTCTTTCATTTGGAAAAACTTGTTTTAACTTCTTAGTGAATTATAGTTATTCAAAGTTGTTATTCTCTAGAAATTACTTTTAGTTAGTGAATTTCTGAATATCAGAAATTATTTCACTTCCCGAATTGAACCACTTCACTTAACCATCCAACTCAAAATCTTTTGTATTTTTCTTAAACTTTGAAAATGTAAAATCTTTTTGTTGTTTTCTAAAAATTCACTCCCCCTATCTTGTAGATCATCTTACATTGACTCAAAAACCAATAATCTTTTTGTTGTTTTTATAAATTTTGACTGACTCAAAGACCGAAAATGTTTTTGTAAATCCCCCCCCCTACGTTTGTGATTTAAAAATTAAAGTAAAACAAAACACAAATTTTAAAGTATTTACAAAACTGTTTTAATCAAAACTTATTAGTTTGAGAGAGGCAAGGTGAAGGTGAAATCGAGCTGTGTCGAACGGTTTTGAGAAAAGATCCGCCAGATTATCATCCGTGTGGACCTTTTCAAGATGAATCAGTTTCCGTTCGAAACAGTCGCGGATAAAGTGAATCCGGATGTCAATGTGTTTAGTTTTGGAGTGTTGTACCGGATTCTTGACGATCTGAAGGGCAGCTTCATTGTGACAAAAAATAGGAGAGTCAAGAATATTCAAACCGTAATCGAGGAGCTGTTGTTGCATCCATATAGCCTGAGAACAGAACTGGAAGCAGCAACATACTCCGCTTCCGCAGTGGATGTGGACACGGTTGTCTGTTTCTTCCATTGCCAAGAGACAATGTTATCTCCTAAGTATTGGCATCCTCCCGTAGTTGACTTCCTGTCTAAGTTACAACCACCAAAATCACTATCAGAGTAAGCATGTAAACGAAACTCGGAGTTCTTAGGGTACCACAAGCCGAGACGTGGTTTCCCGATGAGGTAGCGAAAGATCCTCTTGACAGCAATCAAATGAGATGCCTTCGGATTTGTTTGATATCTGGCACACTGACATACAGAGAACATGATGTCTGGTCGGCTAGCAGTCAGGTACATCAATGAGCCAATCATCGAGCGGTAAAGGTGTTAATCAATATCTTCACCACCAGAATCCAAAGTTAAGACCGGACGAGCAGGCATAGTAGTGGATGCAGGCTATGATTCCAGCATATTGAACTTTGTCAGAATATCGGTAGCATATTTGCCTTGATGAATCCGCACGCCCTTCGAATCTTGCTTTACCTGAAGACCCAAGAAAAAGGTCATTTCTCCCATCGCACTCATCTCAAACTTTTTCTTCATCACTGCTTCAAATTCTTTGCATAGCACCGAGCTTGTGGAACCAAAAATAATGTCGTCCACGTAGATTTGGATGAGAATCAGATCATCCTTATCTTTCAGAACGAACAGTGTCTTGTCAATAGCTCCACGGGTATATCCATGAGCAAGCAGATGATCTGTAAGAGTAGCATACCATGCTCGAGGTGCTTGATGAAGACCATAGAGGGCTTTGTCTAACTTGTAGACATGGTTGGGATACGGCGAATCCTCTAACCCTGGGGGTTGGCACACATAGATTTCTTCTTTGACCTTTCCATACAAGAAGGCAGTCTTCACATCCATTTGATACATAGTGAAGTTCATGTAGGAAGCGTAGGCCAAGAAGATCCGTATTGCTTCAAGTCTTGCGACCGGTGCAAATACTTCTTCGTAGTCGATCCCCTCATGTTGGTAGAAGCCCTGAACTACCAATCGTGCCTTATTCCTTCTGATTACCCCTGAATCATCCCTTTTGTTTCTGAAGACCCATCTAGTTCCAATTGGCAGTTTCCCCTTGGGCAATGGAACCAGATTCCACACTTTGAGCTTCTGAAACTGCATCAGCTCTTCCTGCATCGCCTCGACCCAACTTGACTCCTTAAGAGTCATCTTGGCATTCTTGGGCTCGACCTACAAAATAAAACAGGAATACAAACAAGAATTAATCGGACCTAATTGACTTCGTGAAATACTGCTTTTAGGCAAGGTGTTCTGAGCTGGAATGGACCGGCTTTAAGTGAGAACTCCTTTTGAAAGAGGTCCGATAATATTTTCCACATGATCATTCTGTTGATGCTTAGGGTTGGGTCTTCCTCCAAAGCCAGATTATCAAGCAAATTGCTGATGTGGTTTATCTGATCTTCACTGGAAGAAGAAAGGTTGTCAACTAGAGCAGTTTCACTTGCTTTGGCTCCATGATCCACAAAATGTTCCTCAGGGATTTGGTTTAAGAATAGTGGATTATTAACAGTTTGGTGGGAAGAAGATGAAGCTTGATCTGTCTTAGGGATTGACTGAACAGACTGAGAAGTATCCGGATCTGATGGGATGACTTCATCGATCGGGGTAGGCTGACCTGCAGGAGCTCGATCATACATGCCTGGTGGGTCAACGGTCAGAAGCTTGGGATCACATGGAACGTAGTCAACCCGGTAGTCTACGTTATCACCCTTGTAAAAGTTGTCAGTAGGTTCAGATGGTCCTGCACTTCAGATGAAGTCTTGAAGGGCTTGAAAGTAGAATCATACTGAAATAACCAGTTTGGACCAGAACCGGCATCGGTGTTATTCATCTCTTGCCAATCGATATAGTATGACTCCACAATCATCCGGGTCTTCTTGTTGTATACCCGATAGGTAGATTCTGATGAATACCCCACAAAGTAACACTCATTAGTCTTGTCATCAAACTTGTAATTCGGCTCAGTATGGAGGAGAGTGTACGGACATCCGAATGACTTGAAATTACCAACTTTTGGCTTTTGGTTGAAGAAAATCTCATTGGGAGTCTTCTGATGGCGTTTGTTCAATAGAGCACGAGTTTGAACATAACATGATGTGTTAACAGCTTCAGCCCAGAAGAATATTGGCAGTTTGGACTCTAACAGCATGGTCCGTGCAGCTTCTATAAGTGTTATGTTCCTTCTTTCAGCAACTCCATTTTCCTGAGGTATGCGAGCTGCACTGTACTGCCGAGCAATTCCCTTCTCATCGCATAAATCAATAAGTGTCTGATTTCTAAATTCAGTGCCGTTGTCAGTTCTGATCACCTTAACCTTTATATTCTTCTGATTCTCAATCACGGTGATAAACTTCTTCAGAATCTCTGGTGTCTCATCTTTCTTGTCCAGAAAAAACACCCAAGTGAATCTAGAATAATCCTCTGTCATAACAAGACAGTATGCCTTCTTCCCAACGCTCAAGATGTTAATTGGTCCGAAGAGATCCATGTGAAGAAGTTGCAGAATTGATGAGATAGAGTTGAACAATTTAGGCTTATGGGGTTTCTTGTGTTGCTTCCTCTTGCCACACGCGATGCACTTCTCAATTGTGGGGAAGTCTTTAGAAGGTAAGCCAATGACGTGATTTCCCTTATCTAGTCGGTTGAGATTCTTCAAGTTGATATGACCCAATCGTCGATGCCAAAGTAGACAGTCATTATCTTATGCCTTTGAGAACAAACAGGTGTTCTCAGTAAATGAATCTGAATTCATATTGATGATCCACTTCTCAGGCACTACAAATCCAGACTTTTGAATAAGACACTCTTTATTTGTGAATTGTGTTGAGAAGCACTTGTCATGTATCTGAGAAACACTCAACAAGCTGTGATTGAGCTCTTCAACGTAGTACACATCCTCAAAACTTAGAGTTCCGTTAGTGACTATGCCCTTCATGCTTATCTTCCCACCCTTGTCTCCAGCAAATGAGACATATCCCCCATTGAAAGGTGTGACTTCATGCACTGAGAGAAAACCCTAGTCATATGCTGGGAGCAGCCACTATCAACATACCAAACATTTTTAACCTTATTGGGTCGTCCCTCATTGTGCTTCTCATCAACTTCTGTCATGAATGTGTGGCTCAGAGTCAGTTCCAGTTCTTGTACTTGATCACTCCAATCATAGGAGTCGGTTTCCTGAGTCACCAGTGCCTTTGATGTGCTTGCTCCTCCCCCAGCAACAGCTTTCTCATCCGTCTTCTTCTCTTCCTCCTTCATCACCTTCGGGTGTTTGCACTCCCTTGCCAAGTGACCCGGCTGGTCACAGTTGTAGCATCGCAGCTTTGACTTATCAAATCCCAGCTTCTTCCTGGTTTGTTGTAGAAACTGTTCCTTCCATATTTCTTGATAACCTTCTTGGCACGGAAGACAGCCATGGCCATTTGCCAAGAAATATCCATTTCTTCCACGTCAGCCGGATTAATCTGCTCCAAGTTATCTTAAGTGAGATTGGACTGTGCTAACTCTCTGGCAATAAAAGCGTTGTAGCTGTTCATAAATCCCTTGAGTGAGATTGGGCACTGAACTAACTTGCCCTGAAGAAAGAAGGCAGTCTCAAATGGAACAGACTGTGATGAAAGGACTTGGTAATGCTGAGATCTTGAGGCTTGAAGATTTATTGCAGACAAAAGAGCAGCACTCTCTCATGCGGGAGCAATGCCCATAGAACTTTCATGATTGAAAGCTCTTTGTTTGTCATCCATGTCATAAGAGTTGATAATGGAGATCAACTCACTCAGAGAGGTATTATACATGTATTTGGTCCTCTTGATGGTGGTCTCTTAAAATTCCAGTTATATCGAAATGAATTCAAGAGCTTTTTGTTGACTTCTCCCTTAGACATCTCAATTCCTCCACTGGTCATCTTAGTCATCAGATGAGTAAATCGGTTGAGTAGAGCTTCTAGGGACTCTCCTTTGACATGGCTAAACATGTTGAATCATCGCCTCAACATATCCTTGCGACTTTCTCGCATGTCCTCATTACCCTCAAATCTTTCCACCAAAGCATCCCATAGTTTCTTAGTTGTCTGATGTTCTTTAAATCCGTGAGCCACGTCAGTTGACAACGCCATGGTGATTGATGCGTATGCCTTATCATCTTTCTCTTTCAAAAAATGCCGTTTTCTGTGTATAACTCCGGGTCCTTGGGAATGAGTCCGTTTAGCTCACTTTGGTACATAGGCACATATGGCCCTTCTTCAATTTACCTCCACAACTTTCGGTCCGTATACTTGATAAACGATTGGAACCTGAATTTCCAATCCTGGAAGTTATCTCCCGACACGAGCCTAGGTGGCTTGGTTCCGGTGCCGATCTCATTGTCTAAGTTGATCAGGTTTGAAAAATTGGTGAGGTTCTTTGATGCCATGATCAATCCGAAAATTTTCTAAGCGTTGTTCTCGAAATACCCAGGAGTGCTAAGTGCCAAACAGTGCACTAAGTCCAATTGCACTCAAAACAACAATACTTCCAGAAGTCCAATGTATACTCGAAGTCCAAGGTATTTGAATTCCAAGTCTAATCAATAGTCGAACATAAACTTGTACTCGAAGTCTCTGATGTACTCGAATAAGTAGTGTACTCGAAGCCCAACAATACTCGAACTCAAACTTGTACTTAAAATCAAATAGAAATCGAAAATCACAGATATTCGAGCTCATCAAACTGTAATCAAAATCCTCATGTAACCGAAATCACCAATCAATAGTCGAACTCCAACTGTACCCAAACTCTACAATACTCGAACAACTGTTCTCGAAATTTGAACTCGAAAATACTTGAAAAATTTCCGTAGAAATATTTCTTAAGATTTAGAGTCCCAAATTTTGATAGCAGCTAGATGGTGTAGAGTAGAACAGGAAAGCAATGAACTTGCACTGAAACGCTTGTACCTTGATGTAGAAAAGAGCACTAAGGCTCTGATACCACTTGTAGGTCCAAATCTGATCAAGAACTGAGCTTTATGCCTCCAATCTGCATCAAATGAAACTATAGTGTGAGGAATCAAGAATAGAATCACAACAACAAGAAGAAAGATCAAAACTTTTGTATATTCAGTGAAGTTCACGAATCAGTGCCTCAATACGTCTAGAGAGCACGCCTTGGGAATCCAACCATAGAACACTACAAAATACGTCTATTTAAACTATTTTAAGAGTACTCGAAATACAACTGTAAACGAATTACAAAGTACACGAAAATAAACAAAATTAGGTCTTCGACTCTTCTCTGGTTGACTTTGTCAGTCTTCATCTTTAGTCGGGCTCTACAATTTGATAGACAGTGAAGTTCATGTAGGATGCATAGGCCAAGAAGATGCGAATAGCTTCTAGTCTTGCGACTAGTGCAAAGACTTCCTCGTAGTCAATCCCTTCTTGTTGACAAAAGCCCTAGAATACCAACCTTGCTTTATTGGGCCGAGTATGGGATTAATTTTCCAACTTTTCGCGGGTATGGGAAGGGTTTGGGATTTGTTGATATACCCGTTTACCCGGTCCGATTACCCGATTATATATACCCGTTTACCTGATTATAAATACACATTTATATACATTTGAAGTAAATAGAATTTGTTTCTTTTTTTTATCTTTGTTTTTTTTCGTGGCAACTATAATATTTTCTTTGAACCATTTTGTTAATTACTATTTTTTAGTTTATATTAAACGATGGTAATCTACTTATGAAATTTTGAAATTTCATGCTATTTGATATATTAATAGTTTTTTCTTGTCATATTTAACATATAGTTTTTGGTTATAAAAAATTAATTTATTATTAGTTACCCGATACCTGACGTGATTTAAGCCGGTTATTCTCAACGAGTATATTTAGCTAAACCCGTCGGGATACCCAAAACCCGCCGGGATACCCAATGCCCGACGGGTAAATACCCGATAGATACTCGATGGGTTTTGGGATGGGTATGGGACATACTTTTATAAACGGGTATGGGACTGGGATTAGTCAAACCCGTCCCAAACCCGGCCCATTGCCATCCCTACCCTTGGGTTCTACCTGCGAAATGAAACAAGAATATAAAAAAGAATTAATTGGACCTGATTGGAAGCGTATGAGAGGTCCTTCAGATGAAGCAGTCTAAGCAGGAATGGATCTGCTTCTCATAAGAACTCCCTCAGAAAGTGGTCCAATAATATTCTCCACTAGATGATCCTTGTTGATGCTTGAAGTGGGTTGTAACACCAGTGTCGGAATCATTACCGGAACAGTGATCTCAACAGTAAACATGAACAGTAATCAGGTACAAATCTCAGTGTTATTCATATATTATTATCATTTCATGTAATAATAGAACAAATTCAGAATCATTGCAGAGACAAAACTCAGAATCATGGTTCGTCAGTCAGATGATGTCCAATAATTAGAAAACCATATTGAAAAGTATAGTTATCTTCGTATTCGTACGGGTGACGATTCGAACGAATACGCACGACGACTGTGCGATTCGATTTAAACAGTAAATCTAATATTTTCAGAAAATTTAAAATAAACCAAGATATTGAGTTAATTTATTTGGAATCACAACCTAAATTAATTTAATAAATTCTATTTTTAAAATCGAGACGTTTCGTACGAAAACGAAACGAAACCGACGCCTTTACGCAAAACCGCATGAAACCGAATGGACCCGAACACACCCGGGTATTTTGAAGCCTTTATTATGGCATTTAATTTCCATATCTACCACCACCAACCAGCCCCCAAACCCCGAACTCGTTCACTCTCTCTCTAACTTTCTCTCTCTAGAAACCATAGCCACAACTCCTTCAATTCTTCACGATATTGAACGTTTTTGGTTTCAAAACGACCACTATTACTTGTAGATCACGAAAGTACAAAGGATCTGAGCTTGGATCCAACCGATTTGAGGTAAATTCGAGAATCTTGTTCGGTTTTGGGGTTTTGAAAACCCTAGTTTGAACCCACTTAGAAACAGGTCAAAACCCTCAAAAAAATCTTAGGGAAATTACACCCACACCACCGTAGAACAATGTAGGAACAAGGGATGAGGTTTGGGTTAGTGATTAGTTCTAAAATCGGAGGCTGCAACTGGCAAGGACGCACGGCCAAATGGCCAACCCCCAGGTGGCTGAATGACCAACCCCCAAATGGCCGAGTGAAATCCTCCTTCGCCCGAATGTCTCTAGACCGAATCAATCTCCTTTGGTCGGCCGGGACTCCATTCGTTCGGCTCCACCTCATGCGGCCCTAGCCATTCGCCACAACCCTTTCGGTGCCACCCTCATTCCACCGGCCCTTTCCCATTCGCCGAAAGCCACATTCGGCTCCCCCTTCTCCCATAAACTATTCGGTCGGGGCATGGTTCAGTCGGCCTCCTATCGTTCGGCCCAGTCCTATTCGGCCTAAACTTGGTTCGGCTGGCTCAAGTAGTTCAGCCCGACCTTATACGGCCCCATGGTTGCCGGTCAAGATGACCCGGATTGGGTGTTATGCATGGGATAGGTTACGTAGACACACTCATGGGAAGGGGAGTCATAAAGGTCTTCATAACGTCTTGAGTAGTACGTCACTTACATCATGGCTATCAACACAAACTGTTAAGACAAAATGGTGACTAAGAACATGGGTGAGCATGCATGGAAAATAGTGGGTGTGTGCATGGGGTATTTATTAGGGTTTCTTGGTGTGAAACCAACCTTATGGTAACTAAAGGGTAAGAATGGAGCTTAAAGAAAAAAGGGGTTAAACCTTATTAACATTTAAATATAAATGGTGAACATCACTTGGGATGTAACCTACTTGGGAAAAATCATGAGGATCAAAACAAGAATCAAAGGTTATGGAGTGCTAGTTTAATTATTAACACCTAACCCGTATGAAATTTCATAAGAACATGTAGCTAACTTAGATAATTCACCTGAATTATCTAGGACTAGTTATTCAAAGCGTTGATCAAGAATTATTGGACAAACAAAAGCTAGAAATTGGGCCCAAGGTTAATCTAATTGGATTAACACAAGCCCATCATGTGTAAATCATATTTTCTTAAATTGATTATGTTTTCGCTAAAATACAATTTACCTATAAATCCTATTAAATTAATTACATGACTTTCTAAATAAATGTCCAACTTAAAATGAATTGACTTAAAAATATTTTTAATTAAAGACTTGAAATGAATAATTATGGGATAAGGGTTACTAATGGGTAATATCTTAGACTAGTTAGAAGGAGTATTAGAAACACATTAGCACAATAGGACACTTAGTTGCACACCGAGACCAAACCCTAGATGCGTCTATTATAAATACTTACCGTATGCGAATTCTCTTAAAACAACTCAGGAACCAAAGAAACATAGTCTACAACAACGATCGTGCATTTTGTGGTAATTCAATACAGAGCAACACAGGTGAGTTCATTGCCCCTTTTCTAAACATTTTTATTTTCAAACGCGGGGCTGGGAAGCATGCGTAAACCTTTTTATTTAAATTGTTTTACGTAAATGCTTTTGCTTATTGTATGCTTTATATATGCTTGTTTATACTTCTAGACTCATGTCTAGGTATTTGTTATGCACAATTAACTAGTAAATTAATTAATTACTCTTGTGAGTATTACCTTAATTTTAAAACTCTAAACAAACCCTTAGTCTATCAAGTTCAAATTCAAGAATCTAAACTCAAAGTGAAATCAAAAGAACTAAAGCTAATGATCAAATTCAAGGTAATCTAATCTAGTGAGTGATCAGTAAAACAAAGGATCCTATTCGTAGAATCTATAATCAATGTGGAAATCATGGAATTCTAAATATCAGAATCAAGAGAATCAAGGAAATCATAACCGTGTGTGAATCATTGAAATAATGAAATCATTAAGATCTAATGAAATCATTAATACTCAAGTTAAGGTGGATGTCAGTTGTATGTAAATCAAGATCACGTGTAACACAGGGAATGTCCCGACATAAATAGTAGACTCTTGTAGTCAAGCAATATGGGCATAACTCAAACAATCGAACGAAATCAAGAGAATCAAGAAAATCATAAATCAAAGGATATCCTAAAGTCCCGACGCATACAGTAGGTCTGAGGGTCAAGCTGATATGGGCACATCATGAAAGTCCCGACGCATACAGGTAGACTCATTTTGGGTCATGCCTGATATGGGCCACGTGTGAGAGGGTACAACTTGGAAAACCACTAACAAGTAAGTCTAATTGATTGAGTCAAATAAGGCCCAATCATCATGTCTTAGTTGTATTTAAATGCTTAATTATTAATTTAATTAAACATTTAATATTATATTTCTACAAGTGCTTTGGGATAATCATGAAAACATGGTGAACTCAAGAGATCAGAGGTAATTCTATTTGTGGAGATCAAAATCTAAAATGAAGATGAATGGAATGAAACGTTTAACTATCATTAACAACAATATGCTAAGCAGTCCGGTATGTGGTGGGATGGTGGATGGGGCTTGTCCCCTACATATGCCCTATATATAAGCATACTTGATTGGATAGCCTAGGTGGTCGTTGATGAGATTAAGGTTGTCATTTCGGAGGATCAAGGTAAACATTTTCAGGGTAATCAAATGCTATGAATCAGAGGTATGGGATGAAATGCTTAATTATCACCAGGAACAATATATCATGTGGTTTGGTATGTGGTGGGACGGTGGCTCGGCGGGTTGTAAGTTCGACCCTACATATGCCCTATATATAAGCATATTGAATTGGATGGTATAGGTGGTTAATGGTTAGGCTAAGGTTGTCATTCAAAAGGTTATTCAAATTCATTTTTTGTAAAACTACATGAACTCACCAACCATGTGTTGACTTGATCATTTTGCATGACTTCTCAGGTGACGAACAAGTCAACTAAGGAGTTATTGCTTTTGGACTAGGAAGCCAGATAGAGGACCTAGTATTTTTGGACCTACATATTTTGGAACATCATTTACAGATTATTTTGTATATCTTGTGCACATACAAGATAGAAAATTTATGACGTTGATAGTAGATTTACATTGTTAAATTATGAACGAAACTGATATAATTTAACTTTGTAATTCTATTTTCATCTAGCAGTTTCTCATTATATATCATGTGCAATGTAAAAAATCTGATCATCATGATTATCATCCCCGATATCGCACCCCGGGACCATTCCGCCTAAGGGCAACACGATCCGGCTCGCCGGCTCGGGGTGTGACATGGGTACTTCCTCCACAGCTAAGTCGTTAAGTAAATTGATGATGTGGGTTAGCTCATCTTCATTGGAGGAAGCGAGTGTTATCATTAGGAACAGTATCGCTTTCTTCAGCCTCATTATCCACACAATGTTTTTCAGGGATATAATCTGAGAATAGCAGATTATCAAAGGTCTGCTGAGAAGATGAAGCTGTCGGGTCTGTCTGTGGAGTTGGTTGAGTTGACTGAGAAGTCTCCGGATCCGTTGGGAGAACTTCATTGATTGGTTGGGCTCTTTGAAACATGCCTGGTGGGTCAACACTCAGAAGCTTGGGGTCACATGGAACATACTCAACTTTGTAGTCCATGTTGTCACTTTTGTAAAAGTTTTCTTCATGTTCATTGGGGCCTGAACTCTATTATTAAAAGGCTCAAAAGTAGAATCATGTTGCAATAGCCTATTTGGACCAAAACCGGCATCATTATGATTCAACTCTTACCAGTCAATGTAGTATGACTCCACTATATGCCGAGTCTTCTTGTTGTTGACACGATAAGCAGCTTTCTCAGCAGAGTAGCCCACAAAGTAACATTCATCAGCTTTGTCATCAAACTTGTGATTGGGCTTTGTGTGGGTAGAGTGCAAGGACATCCAAAAGACTTGAAGTGACCGACCTTTGGCTTTTGGTTGAAGAAAATATCATAAGGGGTCTTCTGGTGGCTTTTGTTCAACAAGGCACGGTTCTGAACATAACAAGTTGTCTTAACAGCTTCAGCCCAGAAGAAGATTGGCAACTTTGACTCAAACAGCATGGTCCTGGCAGCCTCGATAAGTGTTATGTTGCGTCTCTCAGCAACTCCATTTTGCTGAGGTATCCGAGCTGCACTGTACTACCGAGCAATCCCCTTTTCATCGCAAAAATCAATAAGAGTTTGGTTCCTAAACTCTATGCCATTATCAGTTCTGATCACCGTCACCTTTAACTTCTTCTGATACTCGATCAGGGTGATGAAATTCTTCAAGATATCAGCAGTCTCATCTTTCTTGGCAAGAAAGAAGACCCAAGTAAATCCGAAATAGTCATCTGTGTTCACGAGGCAGTATGACTTCTTCTCGATGCTCATAACGTTTACTGGTCCAAACAGATCCATGTGAAGAAGTTTCAAAATGGAAGAAATTGATTTGTACAACTTTGGTTTGTGGAAGTCTCTTATGATGCTTCCCCTGGCACATGTGATTCATTTCTCTATGGAAGAGAAGTATTTTGAAGGAATTCGAATCACATGATCTCCCTTGGCAAATCCTGTTGAGATTCTTCAAGTTGACATGACCCAACCAACGATGCCACAACAAACAATCCGTCTCCGATGATTTTGAGAATAGACAGGTGTTTTCAGTGAATGAATCTGAATTCTTATTGATAATGTAGGCATTATTGATCCTTGGAGTTCTCATCAGGATCCACTTATCTGGAATGACAAATCCAGGCTTTAAGATCAAGCACTCCTTCTTTGTGAAGTGTGTTGAGAAGCTCTTATCACAAATCTGGGAGACACTCAATAATAAATTGTGGTCACCTATTTGTTGGACCGATATCGGCGAATCGTAGATCACTGGTCCTGAGATTATTCAAGAAAGGATTGACAAAATTCACTAGATCCATAACAATCTGTTAACTGCTCGTAGTCGACAAAAGAGTTACGTTGATAAACTTCGTAAGCCTCTAGAGTTTCAAGTAGATGATATGGTATTACTTAAAGTATCGCCTTGGAAAGTAGTTGTATGATTCGGGAAGAAGGGTAAGCTTGCTCCACGATATGTTGGCCCTTTTAAGATTCTTGAACGAATAGGGAAGGTTGCCTACAAGCTGGAACTTCCTCCTAAACTTAGTAATGTACACCCTACCTTTCACGTGTCCAATTTAAAGAAAAGCTTAGCTGATTAGGATATTCAGGTACCACTCGATGATATTCGCATCAATGATACCATGCACTTCGTTGAAAAACCAGTCGAGATAATGGACCGTGATGTTAAGAAACTCAAATGCAGTAGAATTCCAATTTTCAAAGTGCGATGGGAATCGAAGCGTGGTCCAGAATTCACCTGGGAACGAGAAGATCATATGAAGCTTAAGTATCCACACTTATTCACTGTGGTCACTCCTAGTTGAATTTCGGGATGAAATTCCCTCAACTAGGGGAGACTGTAACATCACTGTATTTCAGGTATGTCCGTACATAAATATTTTTATTGATAGGATCTGATATGATAATTTCCTAATTTTGGGAAGTTCATTTATGAAATTATCACTGGTATACATTGTTCAGAACACATAACTAATGAGCATAAACCATGGGAAAGTCTAGTTTGGAATATAACCAGACAGAACCACAGAGTTTATTGCAGTTGAGAATATAAGATATGATTTGGTCTGATTGGTGTTGGTACTGGTATAGGATTCTAACACCAAAGATAGGCAAGGATATAATCATGGTCTATAGAAGAGGTGGTGGGTTGGCGGCTGGATAAGTTGCGACTGACACCTACGTATTCACTATACATAAGTTGTCTTCGGTTTATCATGATTATGTCAGTGTTGAGGATTTGGAGAGGAGAATCTGAGGTTTGTTGAGTTTTAAAGGTTATTGTTTGGTTACTAAATATAGTAAAGACACATGGTCATGGTTTATCGAAATGGTGGTGGGATGGCGGCTGGATAGGTTGCGACCGACTCCTTCGTATGCCCTATACATAAACATATTTCAGTCCATCATGGATGTGTCAGTGATATGATTTAGTGGGGTTTGGATTGGGAAATTGATAATTGATGGACATAATTAATAAAATAATGAAAGCATTACTTAAAATAATTATGCGATGGTAAGGATGCGAATATAAATTAAATGCGAATATTATTTCAGAAATATTAACCTAATAATGTATTCGCGTGGGTGACGATTCACACGAATATAATTATTAGGAATAATACACTGAAACAATATTTCATAAATTGTAAATCGAATCGAAATACTATACGAACGACGGAGTCGAAAAGGTGACGATCTTTACGAATTCGTACGTGAGTAACGCGTTTCGACGAGATAACCGAAATAATATTTTACGATAATAAATTAAGAAAAGGAATTTAGAAACGTTTATTTGGAATTACGACCTTAAACGAAAATAAATGAAATCATTTTATAAGAACAAATTTACTTTATTTAAACATTTTGCATTTTAAAATATGGTTCACGTGAAAACCAAACGAATTAATAAGGGTTAACAAGAAATAAATGAAGCCGAGCACGTGGGATTACTATGGGGTATAAAAAGGTAAACTCTCTTCATCTTCTTCATTTTTCATAAGCCCTACTCTCTCTCTCTCTCTAGAACATAAAATCCGGCCACCCACTCTCTGTCTAACTTCTCTCTACCATAACTTCTTCGTTTCTCAACCATTTGGAGTGATTCTTGTCTTAAAACGACCGTGTAATCGAGGAGATCATAAACCCACAAGAAAATCCAGCTTCTGATCGAGTTTTGAAGGTAAAATACATGTTCTACTTTCTGAGTTTTTGGAAAGAAAAAGCGGTTGTTGCATCATCTTCATAAACGATTGTAGCAACCTTAGCATCGTAAAAGAAATGGGTGTGAATGATTAGAGAGCTGGGAATAACCTGCAAAAAAAAGGGTAATGGAGGATCATAGCTTGGTGGGGAAGACAACCCCACCGAATACTAGCAATGCCGAACCTAAGGGCTGCCGAACCTAGGTGCCGCCGAACCTAGGGGCCGCCGAACCCAGGGATTTCCGATATTGTTCCATTGATCCTGATATGATCGAAAAAACCTTCATCATAGAACTTAAGGAATCCAGCTCAGTACCTATCGATACTATGCATGACCTCCGGCATCCAAAGACCATTGAGACTGACAATCTCGATGGTGAGTTGTCGATATTATTCAAGCATGCAAATATGTATTCCAAGTTACCACCTTTTTCATAATACATATACACCCTTATAAATATACATGACTTAGACTTTTATTTAAATGACCTCAATATTATTTCTTTAACCTTAATTAAGTTTAACAACTTAAAGTTATGGTGGTCAATTTAAATACACATGCATGCATGCACGTATACTTGTATTTAAGTGTGCATGTTAGCATGTGTTGTTTTAAATTAAGAATCATCAATTATTTATTTAAAACTAACAAGTTTTAAAACTTTATATTTTAATGATGATAACTTATATAATCTTGAGTGTTTCACTATAACTTAGATAACTAGCCTAAGTTAGTGGCACACTTATAGATTAAAGTCGAACACATATGAATACTTAGTAATATTTAAACATATATACTTATGAACACGAAACACGCGATAAATACAGGTTGTTGACTCGTTATTGATTCCATCTACGTGAGCGCGCGTTCTACAAATTACTGAATTCTGAGACATTCAGGTGAGTTCTCATAACCCCCTTTTTAAATCATTTTTGTTTTTAAACTCGGGGGTGAACCATGTATACCAAAAACGAATATGATTTTAATAACACATGGGTGTTACCTGGATTATCAATATGACATTCATATTATTGAATTATTATTGATTATCGATTGATGTGGATTATCACAACTCCGTGAGTCATTGTTGGTTGAGTTGACTTCGGTCCTCCGAAATGATTGAATTACTGTCTGTTGAGTTGACTTCGGTCCTCCACAGTGATTCCACTGTTGGTTGAGTTGACTTCGGTCCTCCGCAGTATACTGCATTGACACTTATACATATTAGGAGTATCGTTGGTCGAGTTGACTTCGGTCCTCCGCTATAATTCCACCTACCGTTGTTTGAGTTGACTAAGGACCTCCGCGATACATTATATTGAGATATTTGTGATGAATGATGATTATTGATTGATTGTGTTTGGTTGGGTTTGATTGACTGTACTTGGATGATTATTTGTGATTTCTTGAATTATTTGATTTTTGTGTTTGTTGTGTATTGACAGAGCTGGATTATCTCACAGGTTCACATGAGGATTTTCTTAAAAACTATAAAACTTTATAAACACTTGTAAACATTCTTAGAAAAAAAAAAACTTATGATTACTCACCAACTACTTCGTAGTTGACACTTGATTTTCTACATGTTTCAGGGAACGAAGAAAAGTAGGTAGAGAAGGATAGCCTCGCATCTTTTGGACATCATCACTTAGGGTCTCAGACTTAGCTAAATTAACTGGATTACTGAAGACTAGTGTTTAGTTAATTTATCAATATTCTTTTGTGTAATTTTTTGTATTTGAATCATGACGAACATGATTTTTGTGTAATTACTTTAATTGAATTAATTGATATGTGATGATACATTTAGATGCCCACGAGCTTAAGAACCATCTACACATCCCTCATGGCATCCCGACGTTTCCGCCATTGGTCGGGGTGTTACAATCATCAAGCTTGGATTGACAATAAAAACGAAAGATTCAAAATGAGCACTCCAAGATGATTACTCAATTAGTGATACAAGCTTTTGAGGCTTGGTCATCGTACCTGCCTCGTTGTCACTTAGTAGTGTTGACAAAGAAGATAAATTTGTCATTTGGAAACTTTGGTCACAAAATTTTCTATACTTGGAATTTTTCAGAACGGAACTGTCGATACTGTTACTATCAATGATTGAACCATCGATACTATTAGTATCGATGAAAGATTGTTGATACTAGTAATATTGATAAGAAGACTGTCAATATTATTAATATCTACGAAGAAGCTATCGATACAACTAGTATCGATAATCAACAAACTTTTTTAACTGCTTCCATCAATACTAATCTTTGTCGATATGAATTTGAAACTTTTGACAAGTTTTGAATGTTTATATTGTCTACTATGTGTTTTCAACCACTAATCTTCATTTTAATCACTTATGCATGTCAATTTAAACGAAATTTGCTATTTTGAATGTTGAAACACACAATCTTCACTCAACCGAAATCATAACAAAGCTCTATGCTCTGATACCACTTGAGGGTCCATGTATGGATCTGAATGATTCGATATTACACAATTGAATGTGCGGAATCCATAAAAGTGTATGAGTAGAAGAATAACAAATCAAATAGAATTCAAATACTTCTTGTATTAATCAATATGAGTTAAGCTTGTACAAGTAGAGAGAAAAGCAAATCTGAATTCTAGAAAATCTGAACAATCGATACTAATTAAGTTCAACACGAAAATATTTATAGACACCAAGTATCATACCATCGATACTGTTAGTATCGATGGCATCGATACTCTTACTCTACTGTCGATACTTATAGTATCGATGATAATATTGTCGATACTATTAGTGTCGACCATAAAACATTAGTCAAACTTTATAATTCTAAAAACAAAACAAAAACAAGAAATTGCATATAAAAACAATACAAAAACATATGATCTTCACAACAAGTCTTCCATGCTCTTCAACTTCAGTTCAACATCTGAAGATGATGCTATCAAGGTACTAACAGACCCCCCCCCCCCCCCTAGCAACAGCTTAGTGTTGGTCTTCATTCAGCCCATTGAGAAGGTAACTGGCTGCCAGCAAATATTTTATGCTTGACACACACATCAATTACTCACTTGAATTTCATTGCCTCCTCTTTGTGATCCTTAAGAAATTGAATTGTATTTATCTGCAAAATATTCTGGTCATCTTCAGAAATATTAAGCAAGTGGATCGGAACAAAAACTCTACAAAACTCCACTTTCAAGTGGACTTTCAAGTGGATAGTCATAATCATAGTCATCTCCCGCTCATAGTTATCTCATTCTCATACTCATCTCATTCTTATTGTCATTCTAGAATCATTTATTTTTGTCATTTTTAAATATCTTTGTGAAAAAAAAAAGATTTTGGCATAAAACATAGTCATAATCATTTGGATAAATCAGAGTCAAAGTTATAAACATTGAGTAATACCATAGTCATAAGCATAGTCATAAAAATATTCATAAAAAAATGTGATAACATAGGTATAACCTTTGTCATAACATCATTATGAATAATTAAACAAAAGCCTTTAAAGAATTTAGCATGATTCTCAGCTTCAAGGTTTTATAAATAAAACATAGTGAAAAGGGGCAATGAACTCACCTTGTAGTTATGTGATGTAATAGACTAATTCAAGATATGCACGTGCTCGTTGTGTTGTCGTGTAGATTGTATTCAAATTCCTGAGTTTGATTTACTTAGTATGGATATTGATAATTGTAAGTATTTGTTCATACTTATGTTGTGAATATTTGTTATAGTTTCTAGGTGCACACCATATGTTTGCCAAGTTATCATACTTTTTTGATGTCTAGTTTAGTCTTAACCATGAACTCGTGCTCAAATTACATTTAAGTATTAAACCATTAGTCACATAATTTAGAGTTTATAATCATACTTAAGGAATGTAAGTGATGATGTTTTGAAAATATTTTGAACTTTAGAAATTTGATCAATATTTATCAATCATATGAAATGAAGGTTGTTTATCTTTAAAATCTTTGTTATTGATTTTATCTTCTTCAAACAAGTTTATTAGATCCTTATTAATCCTTGAACATGTATGGTTAAATTAATTAAACAAATTTTTATACTTAGGTTATGAAAATGTTAAGTCTTGAATCATTTAAAATCGGATTGGCCAAGATTGACCCTCACCCGACCCTTAGCCATTGAAATCGGTTGATTTGATCTTGAAAAGTGTTTATACTTAGCCTTTTTGTTGTGAGGAACACTTGAATTGAAGAGCCAAGGTAGTATCGATGAGCTGGGCACGAAGAAGGGTAGGATCAATATTGTTAATATCGACCAAAGCTTCGGAAAACCAAAATGACCCTTTGTCGATACTAACAAGTTCAACACTTGAAACTATAGACACTAACAGCCTCCAAATCGGTAATATCGATGGTAAGCTGGCCCATATTCCTTGGACTGGGTCGAACTTGACAATAGCAATGAGAACATGGAAGTTTTGTGACCATCAAACTTAACAAGTTCGATGAAAGATGCAGCCATCTTGAAAGTCCATCGATACTACCATCTTCAAGATTTTCTTGCATCGATACTAATTCCCAGCCCATCTGTACCTACGTTGAGCCTCCGAACTCTGATATCAACTCAATCCAAGTGTTCCAGGAAAATTTATAGTTGTCTTTCGAAGGTTTGAAGGTCTTAAATGTCACACCCCGACCAACGGCGGAATGCGTCGGGCCGCGAGTTTGACTGTTCATTAGCTCATGGTGCTATTTTATAGGTTTAATTAGTTAATGCAACAATATTAAAGATTTAACAAATATTAACTCATATTAAATCAAACATTCATTACATTGTTTACAAAACCAAAATACAATGATTGAATGAGTCTACATTGTTTAAATTTAAAACTAGGGCTACTAGCATAAACCTATCTTATGTCTTCGCCATTGCATCCATCAACCTGTTACATATGCAAAATAAAGATTTTGTATACTAATTGCATAGTTGGTGAGTAACCCATATAGTTTATATAGTATACATAGAAACTGATGCAATTCAATTAGACTACAAAGTTTAAACTCTAGAATGCATATCCTACTAGCATGCAATTAAGTTTATAGAATATCTCCTCTCCAAACTCGTATCAATACTTAGCTAAAAAGCTTAGTATATCTACAAGTCTGCAATAGTTTATACCGTCTCCAAATTCCTTCCAATACAAAGCACAAAGCCAAGTATTTTCACAAGTTTGCCCATGATTGTACTTTTCGCCCTTTTAGTACATTTGACCTAAGTCAAAGCGAAGGCGGTATCTAACACACCTTAGGCTACTCGGTATCGAATAACATAGAATAACATAAAATCATAAAGCAAATAGAATCACATAGCATGAATTCAAAGCACATAGACTAAAAGCGTTGCATCTATAGAATTTGACTAAGTTACTATATAGATGGTTAGGGGAGTTTAAATTCATCTTTTGTTTTAGGGCTTGAAGTGTTGAATCTTAACATGAATGAGTAACATATTCTTGTGTTTAGAGTTCGTGTATAACTAGTTAATCTGCTAAAAGGGTTACGAATTTAACGATTGCTTACTTAACTCCAAGTAAGAATAGGGATATGTATCTTTGATTTGAACTAGTGCAATAATACACACGTTTTTATATATGAATAACATTTGATTTGACTATTCGTGACTAGAGTACGATTTACTCAGAATTATAGATTGAATTTACAACTCCTATACTTGGTCAAGCTTTCTGTGCTACTATCAATGCATTATTGGTGCTTATATATAGGGTATACCGCAGCCAACCCACCACATCAATAATACATTGATAGCATTCCAATTACCTACCAAGACTAACCTAACTTTAACTATAATTGAATAAACGTTTAGATACTTGACTATCTTAGAGTCGTATGAGTTTTGATATACTAATAACTGCAATCTTGCAATACAATTCTCATAGTTGTAAAGATTGCTAAATGAGCGTTGTTGAATATACGAATGATATAGAATACACTAGTTTAGCTATGATATCACTGAATCTTTGGTTATTTGTTTGAATATAGAATAATTCATTTAAGAATCATTAACATGATTCATGTGATTATTGCTATATTTAATTTGACTTGGTGTAAGTATACACACCAAGATTAGTAATTGAATTACGATTGGTTTGACTAGCATAGTATTCTCGAAACTGTAGATTGAATTGACTACTCTAGCCTTGATCAAGCTTTTGGTACTACAATGAATGTACTATTAGTGCTTATATATAGGGTATACCGCAGCCAACCCACCACACTGCTAGTACTTTCAGAGCATACCAAATGCCTACCAAGGCTAACATAAACTTTAAACGTGTTTGAATAGGTGTGGGAGAGTGTGTCTTCTTTTAGGATTTGGTTGAGTCTTGAGTTTTTTTAAATACTGAAATTTTGCAATGAAATCTCTTGGTTGCAACGTATGAATTTGTATATGATCGATTTTTGAATAAATATTGAAATTTTGCAATGAAATCTCTTGGTTGCAACGTATGAATTTGTATATGATCGATTTTTGAATAAACGAATGATGCAGAATGTACAAGTACTTGATATCTTATAACCTTTGATTATTATGATAACTAATTATCACAAATCTTAGGTATAATATCATTGAATATTTGAATCGAAATCTGAATATAAAATGATTTGTCTAAACATCAATAATATGATTAATGTGAACTTGTTGGGAATTTTATATGAAATCACCCATAATAAAATCCCATAAATTCAAGTCATGTAACCTTATTGAGATTTAAACAAAATATAAAATATAATAAGAAATCATAAATAAAAAATCATAAATCATCGTGACTTGTTTAAAAGATAGGATAGAATTTTCAGGTTTGATTACTAAATGACGTGTTAGAATTATTCATCACTAATCTTAGGCAAAAAATCTTAGTGTGTTCAAAGGATTATAACATAGTGATCATGAATTAAAAAAAATGATATTTTAACTTTTAGATATAGTGACAAGTCACTAATCATATGTACAATACCATTGAGTTTCTATTATGAGTTCAAATGCAATATTATGACCTCTCAGTTTTAGTGATGAATCACCATCAAAAATTCTTAAGTATAATATTACTGATTTTGAATCAAAATATACATCATTAATTATAAAAATAAAAAAAATAACACTATAACCTTTTAGATTTAGTGATGCATTCCCATCACTAATCTTAGGTTTAGTGTTAGTTAAATCATAACATAGGTAACATAAAACAAGGAGAGAGATGACATCATATCTTGTGATACATAGTGATGAATCACCATCACTAACCTCAAGTATGATATCATAACATTGGGAATTATATAAGCAATGTATTGAAATCATTTTGATTTGATTAAGAACCTTAAGGAGTAGTATCCAAGATGGACACCTTTTAACTCATTAAAATTAATGTTGTTTGCAAAATGTAACATGCTTTGGCCTATCGGTAAAAATACTCTCATTAAGAATCCCCAGGAAAGCTAGACTGGTCCCTCGTCAGGGATTATGAATCGCTTTCCTAGACAGGAGTCTTAACTAACGGTATTCACCCTTCCAGTTACTACATGTTCATTTTAACAAATTTAATTCTAATGAGAATTTGAATCAAAATTGAACAGATAATAGAATCACAAATAAGTAAATCATTTTGGACTCGGTTGAAAACATAAGGAATGATATTCAAAATTGAATATCGGTTGGCAAATTAGAATCATTTTAGTTTGTAAGGTGTTTGGTATGATATGCTTTGGCCTATAAGTGATTGTACTCTCATCAGAAGTCCTCAAGAAAGCTAGACAGGTCCCACAGTACTTCGGGGATTTATACGAATAGCTTTCCTAGACAGGAATTCTAACTAACGGTACTACACTCTTCCAGTTAGTACATATCCACGTCACAAACTTATTTCTAACGGGATCTTAAAATCAATATTGAAATTCCTATTTTGTCTAAAGAATAATATTAGGCATTAAGCCTAATGAGTTTGAATTCATACCATCTAAAGATTATTTGTATGTATGTGAGTTTGTAATGGAATTTACTTAAAAGCAAGGTACAAGGCATTTGCTTAATCTAAGTAATCCCAAGATATAAAGTTATCTTAAACTAAGGCATTCCTAACTAAGTGTAAACATAGGCATATTATCAACTATGGCATTCCTCTATGGTAACATGCATATATAACATAACACAATAAGTATTGTATAGCACATAGCACATAAGCAAGTAATAAACAATCAATGATAATATAAGATAACTCATATTTGGGTTAGCTTAGTTATAGTCTAGGCCACCATTTTCTAATAACCTAAATCCCTATAACCATGGATCTGATACCAATCTGTCACACCCCGACCGACGGCGGAATGCGCCGGGCATCGAGTTTGACTGTTCATTAGCTCATGGTGCTATTTTATAGGTTTCAATAGTTAATGCAACAATATTAAAGATTTAACAAATATTAACTCATATTAAATCAAACATTCATTACATTGTTTACAAAACCAAAATACAATGATTGAATGAGTCTACATTGTTTAAATTTAAAACTAGGTCTACTAGCATAAACCTATCTTATGTCTTCGCCATTGCATCCATCAACCTGTTACATATGCAAAATAAAGATTTTGTAAACTATTTGCATAGTTGGTGAGTAACCCATACAATTTATATAGTATACATAGAAAACTGATGCAATTCAATTAGACTACAAAGTTTAAACTCTAGCATGCATATCCTACTAATTTGCAATTAAGTTTATAGAATATCTCGTCTCCAAACTCGTATCAATACTTAGCTAAAAAGCTTAGTATATCTACAAGTCTGCAATAGTTTATACCGTCTCCAAACTCGTTCCAATACAAAGCACAAAGCCAAGTATTTTCACAAGTTTGCCCATGATTGTACTTTTCGCCCTTTTAGTACATTTGACCTAAGTCAAAGCGAAGGCGGTATCTAACACACCTTAGGCTACTCGGTATCGAATAACATAGAATAACATAGAATAATAAAGCAAATAGAATCACATAGCATGAATTCAAACCACATAGACTAAAAGCATTGCATCTATATAATTTGACTCTAGAATAACTTAGTTTTTGAATACTAGCATATGTAACATCCCAAAAGTACAAAAATGTAAAAAGGGAGTATAGAATTACTCATGTGTTTGCTTGGTGAATCCAAAGAGTTCTTGATAGTGAATTATGAGTCAAGGAATCACACTTTAGCCTATAATTTATAGGAATAACTTTATGAGTATGGTATTCCTAAAGTTCGAGTTCAGTATCCTATGACTATGTCATTTTATGGGATTCCTATAGAATACTAAAATTTGAATTTATAAGCTTATGGCATTCTTTTGGTTATTAGTGTCAATAATTTAAATAAGTATTTCTCTTTTTTTTTATATAAACTTTCTAGAATATCAATATAAAATATTCTATTTTTATTTATTGTCCTTATTGTTTTAAAATTTAGAAATTTGAATCAGTTTATAAAGTTTATATTATAAAACAGCGACAAATATTATTTTACTAAAATTGGTTAAATAAAATATATTAAAATTTGATAAATAAATATTTGGAATTGTCCATGAAATTATTTAAAAAAACGTATTCTTTGCAAGAACGTAAAATGGAAACATGTTTTAAAAATGATTTAAGAGTAATGCTATCGTATCCTTTTTTCCTGTCAATTATCAAAACTATTTTTAAATAGTAAATTAATTTAAATATTTTCTGAATAAAATGGTTTATTTAAATAGTAAGACAATTATAAGTCACTTTTCAGAATTATTCAAAATAATTAGATTTTATTTTGAAAATTCTCATAAAGTTTTGTTAGAAATAATTGTTGAATATTTATATTGTTTTATTTATTTTACATAAAAATATGGTTATATTTATGGCTTTAAAAAAATAATTATTATTTTTCAGTATTCTAGAAATGAATTTCAGAAAATACTAGAAGTCCTAAATGGTTTTATATTAGTTTTTTTACTAGCTTTTTTTTTATTGTAAAAATGATAACTAGATTTCTAGAATATATAAAAGTTGATTTATAATATTAGAGATAGTGTTTGAAGGTTTTCAGAATTTTTGTAAAAAAAATAAGTAAATAAATAAATAAAAATTGACGTGAAAAATCCTAGGGATTACAATCTCCCCTACTTTAGGGAATTTCGTTCCGAAATTTGAGTGTTGATCGTTTCTTATTTTCCTTTGTTTTGTTCTATTCTAAATTTTAACTATCGATTTAACATATTAGTTTTGTAGTTAAAGCAATGTCTCGGTTTATAAATTACTATATAGATGGTTAGGGGAGTTTAAATTCATCTTTTGTTTTAGGGCTTGAAGTGTTGAATCTTAACATGAATGAGTAACGTATTCTTGTGTTTAGAGTTCGTGTATAACTAGTTAATCTGCTAAAAGGGTTACGAATTTTACGATTGCTTAACTCCAAGTAAGAATAGGGATATGTATCTTTGATTTGACCTAATGCAATAATACATACGTTTTTATATATGAATAACATTTGATTTGACTATTCGTGACTAGAGTACGATTTACTCAAAATTATAGATTGAATTTACAACTCCTATACTTGGTCAAGCTTTCGGTGCTACTATCAATACATTATTGGTGCTTATATATAAGGTATACCGCACCCAACCCACCACATCAATAATACATTGATAGCATTCCAATTACCTACCAAGAATAACCTAACTTTAACTACAATTGAATAAACGTTTAGATACTTGACTATCTTAGAGTCGTATGAGTTTCGATATACTAATAACTGCAATCTTGCAATAGAATTCTCATAGTTGTATAGATTGCTACATGAGCGTTGTTGAATATACGAATGATATAGAATACACTAGTTTAGCTATAATATCACCGAATCTTTGGTTATTTGTTTGAATATAGAATAATTCATTTAAGAATCATTAACATGATTCATGTGATTATTGCTATATTTGATTTGACTTGGTGTAAGTATACACACCAAGATTAGTAATTGAATAACGATTGGTTTGACTAGCATAGTTTTCTCGAAACTGTAGATTGAATTGACTACTCTAGCCTTGATCAAGCTTTTGGTACTACAATCAATGTACTATTAGTGCTTATATATATGGTATTCCGCAGCCTACCCACCACACTGCTAGTACTTTGAGAGCATACCAAATGCCTACCAAGGCTAACATAAACTTTAAACGTGTTTGAATAGGTGTGGGAGACTTTGTCTTCTTTTAGGATTTGGTTGAGTCTAGAGTTTTTTTAAATATTGAAATTTTGCAATGAAATCTCTTGGTTGCAACGTATGAATTTGTATATGATCGATTTTTGAATAAACGAATGATGCAGAATGTACAAGTACTTGATATCTTATAACCTTTGATTATTATGATAACTAATTATCACAAATCTTAGGTATAATATCATTGAATATTTGAATCGAAATCTGAATATAAAATGATTTGTCTAAACATCAATAATATGATTAATGTGAACTTGTTGGGAATTTTATATGAAATCACCCATAATAAAATCCCATAAATTCAAGTCATGTAACCTTATTGAGATTTAAACAAAATATAAAATATAATAAGAAATCATAAATAAAAAATCATAAATCATCGTGACTTGTTTAAAAGATAGGATAGAATTTTCAGGTTTGATTACTAAATGACGTGTTAGAATTATTCATCACTAATCTTAGGCAAAAAATCTTAGTGTGTTCAAAGGATTATAACATAGTGATCATGAATTAAAAAAAATGATATTTTAACTTTTAGATATAGTGACAAGTCACTAATCATATGTACAATACCATTGAGTTTCTATTATGAGTTCAAATGCAATATTATGACCTCTCAGTTTTAGTGATGAATCACCATCAAAAATTCTTAAGTATAATATTACTGATTTTGAATCAAAATATACATCATTAATTATAAAAATAAAAAAAATAACACTATAACCTTTTAGATTTAGTGATGCATTCCCATCACTAATCTTAGGTTTAGTGTTAGTTAAATCATAACATAGGTAACATAAAACAAGGAGAGAGATGACATCATATCTTGTGATACATAGTGATGAATCACCATCACTAACCTCAAGTATGATATCATAACATTGGGAATTATATAAGCAATGTATTGAAATCATTTTGATTTGATTAAGAACCTTAAGGAGTAGTATCCAAGATGGACACCTTTTAACTCATTAAAATTAATGTTGTTTGCAAAATGTAACATGCTTTGGCCTATAGGTAAAAATACTCTCATTAAGAATCCCCAGGAAAGCTAGACTGGTCCCTCGTCAGGGATTATGAATCGCTTTCCTAGACAGGAGTCTTAACTAACGGTATTCACCCTTCCAGTTACTACATGTTCATTTTAACAAATTTAATTCTAATGAGAATTTGAATCAAAATTGAACAGATAATAGAATCACAAATAAGTAAATCATTTTGGACTCGGTTGAAAACATAAGGAATGATATTCAAAATTGAATATCGGTTGGCAAATTAGAATCATTTTAGTTTGTAAGGTGTTTGGTATGATATGCTTTGGCCTATAAGTGATTGTACTCTCATCAGAAGTCCTCAAGAAAGCTAGACAGGTCCCACAGTACTTCGGGGATTTATACGAATAGCTTTCCTAGACAGGAATTCTAACTAACGGTACTACACTCTTCCAGTTAGTACATATCCACGTCACAAACTTATTTCTAACGGGATCTTAAAATCAATATTGAAATTCCTATTTTGTCTAAAGAATAATATTAGGCATTAAGCCTAATGAGTTTGAATTCATACCATCTAAAGATTATTTGTATGTATGTGAGTTTGTAATGGAATTTACTTAAAAGCAAGGTACAAGGCATTTGCTTAATCTAAGTAATCCCAAGATATAAAGTTATCTTAAACTAAGGCA
Organism: Mikania micrantha; assembly: GCA_009363875.1. Classification (NCBI taxonomy): domain Eukaryota; kingdom Viridiplantae; phylum Streptophyta; class Magnoliopsida; order Asterales; family Asteraceae; genus Mikania; species Mikania micrantha. The sequence continues at coordinate 75,157,913 of CM018683.1, forward strand.
TTCCTAACTAAGTGTAAACATAGGCATATTATCAACTATGGCATTCCTCTATGGTAACATGCATATATAACATAACACAATAAGTATTGTATAGCACATAGCACATAAGCAAGTAATAAACAATCAATGATAATATAAGCGAACTCATATTTGGGTTAGCTTTGTTATAGTCTAGGCCACCATTTTATAATAACCTAACTCCCTATAACCATGGCTCTGATATCAATCTTTCACACCCCGACCGACGGCAGAATGCGTCGGGCATCGAGTTTGACTGTTCATTAGCTCATGGTGCTATTTTATAGGTTTCAATAGTTAATGCAACAATATTAAAGATTTAACAAATATTAACTCATATTAAATCAAACATTCATTACATTGTTTACAAAACCAAAATACAATGATTGAATGAGTCTACATTGTTTAAATTTAAAACTAGGTCTACTAGCATAAACCTATCTTATGTCTTCGCCATTGCATCCATCAACCTTTTACATATGCAAAATAAAGATTTTGTAAACTAATTGCATAGTTGGTGAGTAACCCATACAATTTATATAGTATACATAGAAAACTAATGCAATTCAATGAAACTACAAAGTTTAAACTCTAGCATGCATATCCTACTACTTTGCAATTAAGTTTATAGAATATCTCGTCTCCAAACTCGTATCAATACTTAGCTAAAAAGCTTAGTATATCTACAAGTCTGCAATAGTTTATACCGTCTCCAAACTCGTTCCAATACAAAGCACAAAGCCAAGTATTTTCACAAGTCTGCCCATGATTATACTTTTCGCCCTTTTAGTACATTTGACCTAAGTCAAAGCGAATGCGGTATTTAGGGTGTTCAAAAAATCCGAAATCTGAACAAATCCGAAATCCGAACCGTATTCGAAATCCGAAAATACCGATTCGAATTGAAAATTCGGATATTCGGGTCGGATATATCCGAATCCGATTAACTTTTTCGGATTTCGGATCGGATTTCGGATAGCAAGTTCAAAAACATTCGGGTTGTTCGGGTTGTTCGGATATCCGAAATAAAAGCAGGCTTTTTTACATTTTTATTTCTTTACCCATTGTAAGCCCACATTGAGTCATTGATTAAGCCCATTTCTGTATTGCAATCCTCATTCTTGCTTCCAAAAACAAGTCGATCGTCGATGAATATTGGTAACTGGTAGCATACTAGCATTCTTCTGAAACCCTAGATCCACACTACCTCCGCCTCTTGCCTGCGGCGAGCCGAGCACCGCCTCTCGCCGCCTCTCACCGCCTCTCGCCTGCGCCGAGCACCGCCTCTCTCCTGCGTCGAGCACCACCTGCCGCCTACACCACGCACCGAGCACCACAGAGGCCGTTCGCCCCTCCGCCGCTGCTCCTCACACGTAAATACATTCATCACTTTAATTTTTAACTTTGTTCAAACGTATTTATTAAACTACAGCCCTATTTATTTGGATTCAATATTTATTCAACTACATTCATCACTTTAATTATTTATACAGAGTGTCCATTGTTGACTTTGTGATTAAAATGTCTATGGAGGATGATTCAAATGCAACTACATTAAAGTCAGAATGTTCAAAGAAACCAAAGAGCTATAACCAAAGATCAGTTGTATGGAAACATTTCACTAAGTATTTTGATGAAGATGGAAAAGAAAGAGCACGATGTAATTATTGTGTTACAAATTATGGATGTGAATCAAAAGGTGCAGGTACATCAAATTTGAAAAATCATATACCTAAATGCAAGGGTAATCCCGCAAATAGTTCATCTGATCAGTTAAATATTTCATTTAGTACTAAGATGGATGAGGAAACCGGTGATAGTAAAGTTTGTTTGCAATCCTAGGTTTGATCAGAAAAAAACTAAGAAAGCAATAGCAGAAATGTTGATTATTGATGAGTTACCTTTCAAATTTGTTGAAAATGAGGGATTTAAAAGACTCATGAGAGTTTGTCAGCCAGCACTTATCGTTCCTTCTCGAAGCACGATTAGACGTGAGTGCTATCAGATGTATCTAGATGAAAAAGTTAAGCTAAAAGCTCAAATGAAAAAATCAGTTCATAGAGTTTGTTTAACAACTGATACATGGACATCTTTGCAACGAATCAATTATATGTGTGTCACTGCACATTATGTTGATGAAAACTGGAATTTGAAAAAAAAAGTTATCAGCTTTTGTCCTATTTCTAGCCATCGAGGAAATGATATTGGACGAGCCATGGAAAATTGTTTGATTGATTGGGAATTACAAAATGTTATGACTATTACTGTTGATAACGCATCGAGCAATGATGTTGCAGTCGAGTATTTAATAGGAAAAATGGTGAAATGGAGCGACAAGTGTATTCTTAAAGGGAAATGGACACATGTTAGGTGTATAGCGCATATAATGAATTTAATTGTGCAAGATGGGCTCAAAGAGGTGGGAACTTCTGTTGATCGTATTCGGTCTGTTGTTAGATGGGTTAGACAATCACCAGCAAGGTTGAAAAGATTTAAAGACTTTGCTATGCTAGAGGCAATTGAATGTGAAAAGTCTTTAACTTTAGATGTTCCTACTCGTTGGAACTCTACGTATTTGATGTTGAGTGTTGCAAGCGAGTATGAAAGAGCATTTGAAAGATTTATCGAGGAGGACTTGGTTTTTAATCATGATCTTCAAGATGGGCATGGGATACCAGATTCAAATGATTGGATAAATGTAAAAAGATTGGGAGGTTTTCTTCGACATTTCTATTAACTCACCCTTAGAGTTTCAGGTAGTATTAATTTTTTTACTCTATTTATTTACTTATATTTGATATGGATCTCTCTTATTTTATTTTAATTTAGGTACAAAATACATCACCTCAAACACATATTTGGACTCCATTAGTTGTATGGACACAATTTTGAAGCAATGTCATTTAAGTGATGATGAGCAATTGAAAAAGATGGCCCAGGCAATGACATTCAAATTTAACAAGTATTGGGGTGATGTCAAAAAATTCAACTTGGTGGTATTTATTGCTTCTCTTTTTGATCCGAGGACAAAGTTGGCGTATCTTAAGGTTAATCTTCGTGGTATGTATGGAATTGAGCTCGGGGATAAAGTATGTCAATTGTGTGAAGAAGAATTGGTTAATATATTCAATGAATATAAACGAATTCACTTAGACAACAATACTACCAAGGCTTCATCATCATCATCTAAGCCTGTGAATGAGGAGACTTCAATTGGTAAAAATTTTAATTTGTTTGGTAGTGTTGATGATACATTTAGAGCATTAAGAGAGAGAAACATGGCTGAGGTAAAAAGACAAAAGATAGAATCAGGTGTGACTGAAGATTCTAAAACTGAATTGGATAGGTATTTGAATGAGGAAATTGAAGGAGATAATGTGTGGTTTGAAAGTCAAGATTTCACTGTTTTAGGTTAGTGGAAGAAGAGAAGCCCTGCATTTCCTGTTTTATCATTGGTTGCTCGTGATATTTTAGCCATTCCTATTTCAACAGTGGCTTCTGAATCCACATTTAGCACCGGAGGTAGAGTGCTTGACTCATTTCGGAGTTCTTTAACTCCTCAAATTGTTGAAGCTTTAATTTGTTGTCAAGATTGGATTCGTTGCAGTGGTGTTCCTTGCAACGTGGAAGAAAACATTGAAGACTTAGATAAATTTGAAGAAGGTTGCAGACTCATTTTCTATTTCGTTGTGCTCGAGTCATTATTTTCTTATCATACACATTTTATTATATTTGTTAGTTTAACTTGATAACTCTTAATTGTCTATTTATCTGTTTTTGTTTCTTGTAGAGATGAGAAAGGTATCAATCGAGTGAAAGAGGAGAAGAGGTGCAACAAAGATCATGGTCATGTGTTTCTATTTTCTTCATGTGTGTATCGAATGTGCTTGTTGGAACTTGGAGTGTTGGAACAGAAAGAGTAGTTGTTTAGCTTTATGGATTGATATGAACGTATTTTGATGTTTTTTTGAAGTTTGAATGTTGAATTAAGTTTGAATGTTGAATTGTGTTCAAGACTAATTTTTATTTTATGGGTTTATTTGGTCGTGACATGAGTTATGAGGTTAACAATATATTTCTCTCATTTTGTATTTTTATTATTAGCTTTATTTTTAATGAAATTAACAGGAGCTTCTTGCAAGAGAAAGGAAATGTTTAAGACTAAATGTTGCAACAAGTCCAACAGGAAGGTACGCAATTACTTTGTAGTATTGGCTATGCAGGTTTGTACCATCGTTAAATTGTCCATGTTTTGCGTCATCCTGAGTCAGTCATGATGCTGATACAGAATTTGCTATGGCAGCAGTTATCTCTTTGGGGTTGATAGGTGCAGGAACCAATAATGCTAGAATAGCTGGTGTTAATACCTTTAACACTCCAGGTGTAGAAGAAAACTGTCACTACTTGAAGGTAAATAAATTTTATTTTTGTTCATGAATCGATAGATTGTGTGAAGGTGGCGAATTACTTGATCGAATATTATCTAGGTAAGACATAAGAGGATATCATGTTTCATATTCTGTCATTTGATGGAGTAAAGAATATATGTAGTTGACTTTTAGTCAGTCTTTGTTTGAATGCAGAGGTGGAGGATACACAGAAGCTGATGCAAAATTGATAATTGTTCAGATATTAAATGTTGTTGCCTTTTGCCACCTACAAGGCGTAGTGCACCGTTTGTTAATATTTATCAAGTAGTTTTGTTTTTTAATCTTTTATTAACCCTTTGTTAAATTACTTGTCTCAGAACTTTCTTTTCATGTCCAAAAGTGAAGATGCTGATATGAAGCTTATTGATTTTGGTCTTTCTGATTTCATCTGACAGAGATGGCATAGATTTGATGACCAGGGCTATGGTTGTGAAGGTCTCAGATAAAAAAATTTCAACCAAAGTGATTAAAACCGGGTATGTCTTTATGCTTGGCTCTAATAAAACATTAAGATTGTTTAATTCAGCTTATTTTTTCACCTCCACCGGGTTAAAGTCTACCAAAATGTATTTTTTTGTTCTCAAACGAGTCAAAGGGGTTTCACTTTTGTCAAACGGATTAAACGGATATATTTCGGATTATTAGGATATTTTCGGGTTATTCGGATATATCCTAATCCGATCCGAATTCCAATTCGGATAAATTCGGATCGGATAAGATAATCTCCAATTCGGATCGGAACGGATTTCGGATAGAGACAAAAAAATTTGCAATCCGAATAACCCGATCCGAATAACCCGAAAAACCCGTAATCCGATGCGATGAACACCCCTAGCGGTATTTAACACACCTTAGGCTACTCGGTATCGAATAACATAGAATAACATAGAATCATAAAGCAAATAGAATCACATAGCATGAATTCAAACCACATAGACTAAAAGCATTGCATCTATAGAATTTGACTTTAGAATAACTTAGTTTTTGAATACTAGTATATGTAACATCCCAAAAGTACAAAAATATAAAAAGAGAGTATAGAATTACTTACGTGTTTGCTTGGTGAATCCAAAGAGTTCTTGATAGTGAATTATGAGTCAAGAGATCACACTTTAGCCTATAATTTATAGGATTAACTTAATGAGTATGGTATTCATAAAGTTCGAGTTCAGTATCCTATGACTATGTCATTTTATGGGATTCCTAAAGAATACTAAAATTTGAATTTATAAGCTTACGGCATTCTTTTGGTTATTAGTGTGAATAATTTAAATAAGTATTTCTCTTTTTTTTTATATAAACTTTCTAGAATATCAATATAAAATATTCTATTTTTATTTATTGTCCTTATTGTTTTAAAATTTAGAAATTTGAGTCAGTTTATATAGTTTATATTATAAAACAGCGACAAATATTATTTTGCTAAAATTGGTTAAATAAAATATATTAAAATTTGATAAATAAATATTTGGAATTGTCCATGAAATTATTTAAAAAAACGTATTCTTTGCAAGAAAGTAAAATGGAAACATGTTTTAAAAATGATTTAAGAGTAATGCTATCGTATCTTTTTTTCTATCACTTATCAAAACTATTTTTAAATAGTAAATTAATTTAAATATTTTCTGAATAAAATTGGTTTATTTAAATAGTAAGACAATTATAAGTCACTTTTCAGAATTATTCAAAATAATTAGATTTTATTTTGAAAATTCTCATAAAGTTTTGTTAGAAATAATTGTTTAATATTTATATTGTTTTATTTATTTTACATAAAAATATGTTTCTATTTATGGCTTTAAAAAAATAATTATTATTTTTCAGTATTCTAGAAATGAATTTCTGAAAATACTAGAAGTCCTAAATGATTTTATATTAGTTTTTTTTACTAGCTTTTTTTTATTGTAAAAATGATAACTAGATTTCTAGAATATATAAAAGTTGATTTACAATATTAGAGATAGTGTTTGAAGGTTTTCAAAATTTTTGTAAAAAAAAAGGAAAAAAGAAAAAAAAATAATAAATAAATAAAATTTAGTAAAAGGATTATAAAACAAAATTCTAAACAGCATCAATTGCCGGTGTACTACATCCTCTAATTGAGATTACAGCCGCTTCCACTTTATAAAACTATAATTATGATTTCCCCTAAATTCAGTTCTCAAATTTCATGAACCCTAGACCAATGCTCGATCCAATTCGTGAGATTGACTGATCGTGAGCCCTTGTTTCATAGGGCTTTTAATCCTCCTATCCTTACGAGTTGATTGGTATAGATTCTTACCTGTTTTGATAACGAATTGAAGGCTTTCAAATAAAGAACAGCTCGGCTTTGACTTTGAATCCAATACGTTGTTCCATGGGATGTTAGAGAGATAGTTTAAGTTCTTTTGATTCAGACTACCATCGCAAATGTGTTGTGCAACTAATTTAGTAATGGTTTTTTTAATTTAGTCAATTGGTGAATTCTTTCATCAAGTTGTTAACGTGGTAGTTGTACACGTTAAATCTTTGTATTTTAGGAATTGAATCTGTAGAATAATTCGTAATTGAGAGGTAAACGCGTTAGAATTTGAAATTTGAAATCAAATAGCGCTTTGATCGGGATTGGATTTTGACTGTAGTGAGAGATACGAATCTTGGATTTGTGAAGAATAAATAAGAATCAGAAATTACTCTTCTAGTCCTTGGGGTTTTGGGTCTTTATAACTCTGGTTTAAACTTCCTTAAATCTCAAACAAGTTTATGTAATTACAACTACGATCCTTCCAGTTTTATGTATTTATTATTCTATGTATTCATTCTTACCAATGTCCATAACTTTTATTATTTGTTATGTGCTAAAAAAAATAACTTGTAAAATTTTAATAGTTTGTGTATCTCTTTCCGACCATAATAATAATAATAATACTAGTAGTAGTAATAGTAATAATAGTAATAGTAATAGTAATAGTAATAGTAATAGTAGTAATAATAATAATAGTAATAGCAGCAATAGCAGGAGTAGCAGCAGCAGTAGTAATAATACTAGTAGTAGTAGTTAGTAGTAGTAGTAGTAGCAGTAGCAGCAGCAGCAGCAGTGGTAGTGGTAAGTCGTGGTAGCAGGAGCAGCAGCAGTAGTAGTAATAGTAGTAGTAGTTAGTAGTAGCAGTAGCAGTAGCAGTAGCAGTAGCAGTAGCAATAGCAGTAAGGGGTAGCGGTAGTAGTGGTAGTGGTAAGTCGTAGCAGGAGTAGCAGTAGCCGTAGCAGTAGCAGCAGTAGCAGTAGGAGTAGGAGTAGCAGTAGCAGTAGCCGTAACAGTAGCAGTAGCAGTAGTAGCGGTAGTAGTAGCATTAGTAGCAGTAGTAGCGGTGGCGGTAGCGGTCGCAGTAGCGGTAGTGGTGGTAGTGGTAAGTCGTGGTAGCAGGAGCAGCAGCAACAGTAGTAGTAATAGTAATAATAGTAATAATACTAGTAGGAGTGGCGGTCGCGGTGGCGGCAGTGGTAAGTCGTAGTAGAAGTAGCAGTAGCAGTAGTAGGAGCAGTAGCAGTAGTAGGAGCAGTAGCAGTAGTAGGAGTAGCCGTAGCGGTAGTGGTGGTAGTGGTAAGTCGTAGCAGCAGCTGAGTAGTAGTAGTAGTTAGTAGTAGTAGTAGGCGTAGCAATAGCAGTAAGCTGTAGCGGTAGTGGTAGTGGTAGTAGTGGTAGTGGTAAGTCGTAGTAGGAGTAGGAGTAGCAGTAGCAGTAGCAGTACTAGCAGTAGCAGTAGGAGCAGCAGCAGCAGTAGCGGTGGCGGTGGCGGTGGCGGTAGGGGTAGTCGTGGTAGTGGTAAGTCGTAGCAGTAGCAGTTGTAGCAGTAGCAGTAGTGGTAGCGGTAGGGGTAGTCGTGGTAGTGGTAAGTCGTAGTAGCAGTAGCAGTAGCAGCAGCAGCAGCAGCAGCAGTAGCAGCAGGAGTAGTAGCGGTAGTAGTGGTGGTCGTGGTCGTGGTCGTGGTAGTGATAATGGTAGTGGTCATGGTCGTGGTAGTGGTGGTTGTGGTAGTGGTAGTGGTAGTCGTAGTCGTACTAATACTAATAATAATAATAGTAGTAGTAGTAATAATAGTAATAATAATAGTAGTAGTAGTAGTAATAATAATAGTAATAATAGTAGTAGTAGTAGTACTAATACTAATAATAATAATAGTAATAATAATAGTAATAATAATAATATTAATAATGATGATAATGATAGTAGTGGTGGTGGTGGTGATGGTGGTGGTGGTGGTGGTGGTCGTGGTGCCAGCAGCAGCAGCAGTAGTAGTAGTGGTAGTAGTAGTCGTGGTAGTAGTGGTGGTAGTAGTAGTAGTGGTGGTGGTAGTAGTGGTGGTCGTGGTGGTAGTAGTGGTTGTAGTAGTAGTAGTAGTAGTAGTTGTTGTAGTAGTAGTGGTCGTAGTAGTAGTGGTGGTGGTGGTAGTGGTAGTAGTGGTGGTGGTAGTGGTGGTAGTGGTGGTGGTGGTGGTAGTAGTAGTGGTAGTGGTAGTGGTAGCTGGAGAGCAGCAGCAGCTAGAGAGCAGCAGCTGCTGCTGCTGCTGGTGTTGTTTATAGTTTGATTATAACTTATAATATACCAATGTATATTTATGCATAAATTAATTTTTTTCTTAAATTTTTTTATATTTTGATAAAGTCTATTAATCTTATATTTATTATTGTTGTTGTTGTTGTTATATATATATATATATTGTGTGTGTGTGTATATATATATCTATATTCTTTTTATAATAAATCTTATATGTATTATACAAAATAATGTGTATATATATATATATATACACACACATAGATTATAAAAAGAATTTTCTTTTGAGGTGACTTGTTTATATGTTTTATCACTTGCATGTATAAAATAAACCTAATTGAATTTTAAACCTTTTGTATCTTATATATGATGATTTGTTTGATAATTCTAATCGACTTGTTTGTCCAATGTTTTAAATGAACACCCATAACTTGATTTTATTCTAATTCAAACGCGATTAGAAAAATAAATAAATAAATAAAAATTGACGTGAAAAATCCTAGGGATTACATTAAACCGGTTTAAAGTTCAAGTGTTCCGAGTTGATGAAAACCCTCAAAATCCGAATGTTAACCTAATCTTTACCTTGATTTTGGTTGTTTTAAGCTTATATCCGTTGTACTTCGAGCTTCTACATGTTTTGAGCATCATTTTGACACCAAAAACGTCCGATTTGGTGAGGAATTGAGTGATTTGGAGGTTGAAGTTATAGAGAGAGTAAACCAGGATTTTATAGAGAGATTGGGTTGTTGGCTGACTCAAGACTAGTCACCCGGCTAGGATCTCGGCCGAAGCACCCTCGCCCACCAAAGTTCCAAGTTCCCCACCTAAACCTTAAACACATGTTAGCCCACAACCATTGTTCCTGCCCGATCCTCGCACAGCCATCTCACGTGTGAAGGAGAACCACCTAAGCCGCTCTCGCACTATGCCAGCACCCCTCGACATGTGCAATCTAGGAAGCTAGAGTCCACTTCTTTCCTAGCTTGCCTACGTAAGTCTTCCATATAAGAATAAGTATATACATATATTTTAAATTACAACTTTGCTAATTCACGTAAGAACTCATGCATAAAACTATAAACCAACCAAATAGATAAACAACATGAAAAACTACATGCATGCATGGGTGTAAAAATTGGCAAAAATCCATCCAAAAATAGAGGACAACAAGCCATGCATGCTAAAGATGGGAATCAGACACCACTTTAAACACCAAGTTGGTGTAAAATCTTCCTAAATCCAAACTGGTTGCACGTAATGTTAGCCTTAATTGTTTAACCCAAGGTTGAGAAAGTTAATGAGTCATTTGTAAATAGTTTAGTTTGTTAATACCCTTGAACTTAAAGGGTTAAATATGTAAATATGGGTAGTGTTTATACAACCCAATTGTCTGTAATTGAATTTCATTCGAATCATTTTATGTGAATAGAAATTCTTGTTCTATTCTCTCTGCAATCAAACCATTTTGGGACATCATTTGGCATCAGAGCCAGACAACTTTCGATCATGTTCTTCGTGTTTGCTCAAGTATTCATTCGAAGAAGAAAAGAAACAGGCGCCGGTTTCGTTCTCTTCTGTCGTCTCTTTCGATTACATCGTTACAAGAAAGCAAATTGAAGATTAATGATTGAAAATCACCACTGAGGGTGACGAATTCCCGGTTTGATTTTTCGTTTTTTTTTGTGTATTTTCGACATTCAAAGAACCGAACCACTGTGGGTTCAAGTTCTTCTTCCCTGATCAAAATCAGAGTTTGATTGAGGGATTGTCGATCAATTCGTGACACAAAAAGTGTTTGTGTTTTCGTTCTTTTGATCAATTCGTGACACAAAAGTGTTTGTGTTTTGTTCTGTTGATCAATTCGTGAAGTTTTTTGTTGAAACTTGGATTATAGCCGTGAGTTGAAAACGGGGGGCCGATATCTAGGTTTTATTTTGACTATCTTGGTCAAAATCAAAATCATTTTGTTATTTCTTGTGGATAGTTGAGGCCGAAAGACATAAGGTCTTTATTTTGGCTCTTTGTGGTCAAAATTGGAATCAATTGCAACTGGAACAAAGTTTTGGTCGATCAAAGGAAGGAACAAATATTTTGATTTTGGCGAACCAATTCCAGTGCACCAGGCTGACGATTTTGTTGCAACATTTATGAGTACGAGGTTTGTTTATCAGAACAAAAGAAGCAAACCATGAAAAGAATAAATGTTGTTCTTTGTGTCTACACGTAGTATGTGTTGAAGGTGCATTAGTACGAAGTACAATCTCCATTTGATCAGAATCTTGGCTTACAACTTCACAGAAGTGAATAGAAATTGAACTAAAAATCGATTGGATTTTTTTTATAAATTATAGTATTACTCCGTGTTTGATCGGATTCTTATTAACCATAGAATAAATCTGTGTTTGATAAATATCAGATTAATTGAGTGGCAATCAGTGTTTGATCGGATTCTAGTTAATCTAATAATCAATCCGTGTTTGATCGGATCAGTTTAATCAGTGTTTGATCAGATATTTGGTCCAAATTCCTATTGCAGATCAAGGTTGTCATGGGGTTGTTTTTTTTGAAGATACAAAACAATTTATTTACTTGATTATTTTGGTATAACAGGAAATCAAAGAACATTGAAACACAGTGTGTACTATATTGCAATTTAGCAATTTGTTTGGGTGATCAAAAGGAACAGAGTCATTATTCCTTTTGCACATGAATTGAGGACTTTTATAAGTTTCCTATTTCCTGGGATCGATGAGAGATCGATCAAAGGTTTGTTTGATGTGAACCTATGTGAAAGAAGATAATCGATTTGTGAGTCATCAATCGAATGAAAGGTAAACCATGTGATTAGAAAGCAACAAATAGTGAGTGGAGCATATGCAAAAAATATGGGTCATGTGAGGTGATCAAACCCAAACGTATTGTATGAGGTGACAAACAAAGTGGGGAGAATGAATCGTGTGAAATGATCAAGTAAAATGATATGTGATAGATCAATGGAAAACACTCGTGTGATACGAGAATAACCTGGAAAGGAATGAATATTTCAGTGATTGTGTAACACCCCGACCGATGGCAGAAACATCGGGGCGGCACGAACTGTAGATTGTTCATAGCTTAGGGTATAAAGATGTAAATAATAATAACTAATCATTCAATGCAATATTAATTTAAGCATTCAATACATAGTCAAATAGATTCAAACCTAACTATTACATCATTCAAAATTCAAATTCAATCCCAAAACATAGTTCCGATTAAATAAACTAGATCCAAATCCCAATGAAAGCTAATTTCCATTTCCACCTGAAACATTTTTAAAATCAAGTGTCAACTCAAAGAGTTGGTGAGTTTCATAGGTTTTGACACTCAAACCAAAAAGGTTTAATGAAAATGATATAGATAATGATATATGTGAACTCTAAGCATAATGATCATAGTCAAAATGAACTAGCAAGTAAAGCAGATCAACAAATGATAACAAATGATGATTGACCTATGATTAGCATTACAAAAATGCTCAAACAAGTAAACTATCACCGCGGGCCTCCCCCGAAGGGTAAATCAAACATCGGTGGGATGGTCAGTCCAATAGATCTATCATAGTCACTAAAATGAATGTGATCAATGCCTATGCTTAGCTAAAGTTCACTAACTATAAGGCCATTAGCTAAGTTCACAAGTAAATGAAATAAATAAGTTGCATGTTTCACCCCTAAAACAAAAATAGTAAAAGAGGGGCTATGAAGACTCACCTTAGTGTGTGAGCTAGCCTTTGCAATGTCTTCTCAAATATAGTTCAAATATGTCCAACACAAATTCAATGTTCACCTAAATAGTTCAATAGGCATATGTTTAACAAAACTTTGTCATTCTATATATCTAAGTTCTAAAAGGATCAACGGGTTCGATTTATTTTGAATAAACACAATTAGGTTTATTATGATTTAAATGAAAATAATAAAATATCTAAATTACAAATGTTGACTTTAAAGTATTTATTTAAAAATTTAAATATTGATTTAAAACAATTTATTTTGATCATTCTTGTATAAACATATTTAAGTATTATGTTTATAACATTTATTATAAATAAATAAGAATAGGTTTACGAGTAGGAATAAATAAATAAATAAATAAATGAGATAAAGAATTGTAAATAAATAAATAATTAAATAACTAAATAAATGAGATAAAGAGTCGTAAATAAATAATTAAATAAATAACTAAATGAATGAATGAGATAAATAGTTGTAGATAAATAAATAAATAAATAGATAATTAACTAAATAAATGAGATAACGAGTTGTAATTAAATAATTAAATAAATAAGTCTATGAAACTTATTTATTTATTTATGAAACTTTATAAAACTTTGTTAAGTTGTTTATCATTACTATTATATGTAAGTGATTAAGTAAAATCATGTAAATAAATAAATAAATAAATAAATAATTCAATAACTAAATAAATAAGTATATAAATGAATAAATAACTTAATAGATAAATGATCTAAGAAGTTATAAGTTTATTAAATTATTTATTTATGTAAATAATTAAAATAAGTAATTACATATTAATTTATTTTAAATAAGTAAAATAAATAAATAAGTAAATAAATAATTGATACTAAAAGTTATAATTAAAATTTAAGTATATAACATTTTATTATTTATTTCAGATTAATATTTTATTTATAAAAATATTTTCTGAATAATTAAAATATTTAAAAATGAGTTTAATATAAGAAAAATGGCAAAAACCGGTTTTTAACCCGGTTGAAGGGATTCGAACCCGCGACCACTCAAACAGAACCCACGCCCCTTTACCGGTCGAACTAAGGCACTAGACCGCGACAAATCCGGTTTCTAATTATATTTAATAAGTTCCAGGTGCTGATCCTCCAATCAGATCATAATCAGAAGAAGAGGATTCGAGCCCTAGTTTCTTTATAGTCGAAATTCGTTTGAATCAGTTCACGATTAAGAACCGAATGATGGGGTTATTGTTTGTGATTGAAAACCGATTGGAATGGTGTAAGAAATACCAACCTTTAATTGATTTTCGACTGATTTCGACCGAGAGAAGAGGTGCGCACGAACCGAGCTTTCTGGGTCTTGATTCCTTGACTTAGAACGCTTGTGAGAGTGTTTTCATTTCACAGAGAGTTTCGTGATGTTCAAAGGAATGTCTGGGTCGAGCGAATTGGGTTTTTATACACGAGTTTAATGAATTTGAATTTCCATTCGTATCTCTTATATTTGGAAACGAAATTCGAGTTTAATGGCTGATATTAGTCATTAATATTGATTGAAAACGATTACGCGTATAAATCCTTGCCTAAATTGTGGATTGATTAGCTGGAAAATGGTTGTAATCGTGCGAATTGATCGAACGGGTCGAAAAGGTGGTGCTGGGTCGGATCAGTGGCTGAAACGGGTAGAGGAGGGGAGGAACTATGGGTTATTTGCAGTTTTGGTCCCTCCACTGTTTTCTTTTAAAAAAAACAACTTTCAGAATTGACACTTTCAACCCTAAACCTTTAAAAATCAGTTTTATTTTTATAAATTATTTAAAAATTTCCACACTTCACAATTAATATAAATTTATTATATTTCTATAATAACATTATTTTGTGTTATAAAATTTTAAAACATGATAATTGTTATTATTTATTTAATTATGAAATAAAGTTAATAAAAATTTATAAGTAAAAAATTTATTTGTTTATTTTATAAAATTGTAAATAATTTCTAAACTTTATAATAAATACAATTAATAAAAATAATAAAATTTCCATTGACGTCATAATCGCTTTATTACATTTAAAAATTATTACAAAATTCGTAAATGTTACAGTCTCCTCTACTTTTAGAAATTTCGTCCCGAAATTAAGAAGAAACTGAGGAAAACAAATGAGGGTACTTGGCTTTCATTTGGTCTTCGCGTTCCCAAGTGAACTCTCGACCATGCTTTGACTCCCAACGGACATGAACAATAGGAATTCTGCTTCGCCTGAATTGTTTGACGTGTCGGTCTATGATCTCTACCGGCTTCTCAATAATACGCATTGAAGCATCAATGTGAATATCATCAAGAGGCACATGTAAGTTCTCATCGGACAAACACTTCTTCAGGTTCGACACGTGAAAGGTCGGATGGATGTTGCTAAGTTCAGAAGGTAGATCAAGTTTGTACGCCACTTTCCCAATTCTTTCAAGAACCTTAAAAGGACCAACGTAGCGAGGTGCAAGTTTACCTTTCTTCCCAAATCGAATCACTCCTTTCCAAGGTGAAACTTTCAAAAGTACCATGTCACCGACTTGAAATTCCAAAGGCTTACGACATTTATCAGCATAGCTCTTTTGTCGGCTTCGAGCAGCTAATAAGTTGTCGCGAATCTGATGAATCTTGTCGGTCGCTTCTTGAACCAGTTCAGGACCGGTGATTTGAACTTCTCCAATCTCAGTCCAAGAAATAGGCGATCGACACTTACGACCGTATAGAGCTTCGAAAGGCGCCATGCCGATACTCGCGTGATAACTATTGTTATACGAGAACTCGACTAGCGGTAGATGATTATCCCAATTGCCACCAAAATCAATGACACATGCTCTAAGCATGTCTTCAAGAGTTTGAATCGTGCGCTCGGTTTGACCATCCGTTTGAGGATGATAAGCCGTGCTAAGGTCCAAACGAGTACCGAATGATTCGTGAAGCGATTCCCAAAAACGAGCCGTGAAACGAGCATCACGATCAGAGATGATGCTAAGAGGTATGCCATGTCGACTTACTATTTCATTAACGTAGATGCGAGCTAACTTTCGCACGGGATAGTTCTCGCGAATTGGCAAGAAATGAGCTGATTTTGTCAAACGGTCAACGATTACCCATATACTATCATGACCATTAAGTGTTCTCGGGAGTTTAGTGATGAAGTCCATAAAAATGTTTTCCTATTTCCACATAGGAATTTCGGGTTGAACAAGCAAACCCGAAGGTCGTTGGTGCTCGGCTTTGACCTTAGAACAGGTCAAACACTTTGCTACATACTCGGCAATGTCTTTCTTCATGCCGGGCCACCAATAATGGACTCGAATATCTTGATACATTTTATCCACACCGGGATGAATGGAATAACGAGTCTTGTGTGACTCATTCATAATAGTGAGTCGAAGATCATTGCGATTTGGAATCCAAATACGGTTCAAGAAATAAAGCAAACCGTCAGACTTGGTTTCTAATTTAAGTTCAGCACCACATGACATTTCATCATACAAATTGCCTAAGTTCAAAGATGTTTGTTGAGCTACAAAGATGTTGTTATGAAGATTGGTTTGGATTCGAATGCTATGAAGTTGGACATGACTTTTACGACTGAGTGCATCGGCTACAACATTTGCTTTGCCGGGATGATAACGAATCTCACAATCGTAATCGTTTAGGAGTTCAACCCAACGTCGTTGCCTCATGTTGAGTTCCTTTTGGTTTAGAATATGTTGAAGGCTTTTATGATCAGTGAAAACCACACATTTGGTGCCATAGAGATAGTGCCTCCAAATCTTTAAGGCAAAAACGACCACACCAAGTTCAAGGTCATGAGTGGTATAATTCTTTTCGTGAACCTTCAATTGTCTTGATGCGTAGGCAATGACTTTACCACGTTGCATTAAAACAGTACCAAGCCCTTGATTCGACGCGTCACAATAGACCACAAAATCATGAGTACCATCTGGAAGAGTCAAGATAGGTGCATCACAAAGCTTTTGCTTTAGCAATTGAAAAGCTTCGTCTTGCTTTGGCCCCCATTCATAAGGTTTATCCTTATGAGTCAAAGAAGTGAGTGGAACGGCGATCTTAGAGAAATTTGAAATGAACCGTCGATAATAACCGACAAGTCCAAGAAATGAACAGATTTCAGTTGGAGTCTTTGGTGTACTCCAATTTTTAACAGCTTCAATCTTCGCGGGGTCCACGTGAACACCTTTTTCATTGACAATGTGTCCTAAGAATTGAACTTCCTTAAGCCAAAATTCACATTTAGAGAATTTGGCATACAGTTGTTCTTTTCTTAAGAGCTCCAAAACCAACTTAAGGTGTTTTTCATGGTCCGCTTTGCTCTTGGAATAGATCAAAATATCATCTATGAATACAATCACGAACTTGTCCAAGTATGGTTTACACACTCGGTTCATAAGATCCATGAAGACCGCAGGTGCATTGGTTAGTCCAAATGGCATAACCAAAAATTCATAGTGACCATAACGAGTTCGAAAGGCGGTTTTAGGAATGTCATCCTCATGTATACGCAACTGATGATAACCAGAACGAAGGTCGATCTTAGAGAACCAAACCGAACCTTGAAGTTGACCGAAGAGGTCATCGATACGAGGCAAAGGGTATCGATTCTTAATGGTGAGTTTATTGAGTTCGCGATAATCAATGCACATACGAAATGAACCGTCCTTCTTTTTGACAAAAAGCACCGGTGCACCCCAAGGTGAATGACTTGGTCGAATGAAACCCTTATCAGATAATTCTTGAAGTTGGCTCGCGAGTTCTTGCATTTCCGAAGGTGCAAGACGATAAGGAGATTTTGCAATTGGATTTGCACCGGACATAAGATCAATACGAAACTCGACTTGTCGAACCGGTGGAACTCCCGGCAAGTCATCGGGAAAAACTTCAGGATAGTCGCGAATGATTGGAATATCTCCAACACTTTTGCCCTTTTCTTTCTTTTCCACAATATGGGCCAGAAAGGCTACGTATTTCTTACGTAAGTATTTTTGGGCCTTTGTGCAAGACATAAGTTTAAGTCCACTACTAGGTGTCTCTCCAAAGATTCTTAGAGTTTCGCCCGATAATAGTGGAATACGAATGTACTTTTCAAAACAAACGATCTCGGCTCGATGAGTGGCTAACCAGTCCATGCCTATAATAACATCAAAACTTCCAAGGTGCATGGGAATAAGATCAATTGGGAAAACGTGATCCATAAGGTTCACAGTACATCCAATAATGATAGAGTTAATATCTATTGAGTTGCCGTCAGCCACTTCCACATTAAATGGTTCAAATTCATATGACACAAAGCTCCTATCAGCACCAGAATCAAATAACACAGAAGCATAACAATTATTGACCAGAAACGTACCATTGACAACGTCTTGATTAGCTTGAGCTGCTTGAGCATTGAGTTGAAAGGTCCTAGCTCGTGCAACCCTTTGATTATTGCCCGCAAGCCTTGGGCATTGGTTCCTAAGATGATTAGGGTTGCCACATTCATAGCAAACCCTTCCATTAGCTTGTGCAGGATTGGCAGGTGCAAGTTGTTGTTGGTTCAATGGTTGAACCTGTTGCCCTTGCTGGCCAAGTGGCCCATGTCGACAATAATTTGCAAGGTGACCATACATCCCACAGTTCGTGCAAATTCTGCAAGGTTGAGTAGTGGGGTGATGATATCTGCACGTGTTGCAGAGTGGATTTGGCACCACATACTGTTTGGTATTTGGCTTTGGGGCTTGTTGGTTTAGTGGTGCAGCAGGGGTCACCACCGCAAAGTTCTTGGCCTTTCGCTTTCGATGGTTGAACTTTGAAGGGTTTGAGGTTTCAGCTTTGACCTCCTTTGAGAGTTCATTAGTGGTTGACTTGGATTCAACCTTCTTGGCACCCTTCCTTGTCAAAGTACCATCCTTAACATGATTATCAGTTAAGGTTGCAGAAAGTCTGATTGCCTCTTCAAGAGTGGTAGGATTGCTACCATAGACAGTGTCTTGAATCTGCATAGGAAGGCCACCAATGTACTTTTCAATGGCCCGAGATAAAGGAGTGACCAAGTGTGGCACTAGTAGACTAAGTTCATGATAACGGGTCGTATACGCAAGGCTCTCCCCACTGTCTTGCTTAAGATCCCAAAACTCAGCTTCGAGCTTCCTCATTTCGTTGCGAGGACATAATTCATTAGTCATCAGTTGCTTGACCTCAGTCCAAGTCAAAGCAAGTGCAGCATCCGAACCCCTAGTTCGTTTCTCCCCATTCCACCAAGTTAGTGCCCTTTTTTGAAAGACACTAGTGGCATATCGAACCTTAAGGTTCTCAGGACAGTCCGAATGAATAAATGTGCTCTCTTTGCTTTCGAACCATTGAAGGAGTCCAGTTGCCCCTTCAGTGCCAACAAACTTTGTGGGGTTGCAGGAATTGAAGTGTTTGAAAGTGCAAGTTGGATTTGCACCCCCACCATTTCCATTGTTTTGAACTGGGTTCACATTAGCAGCTTGATTTAGTTGGGTCACCAAAGTGGGTAACACAACAGCCACTTGTTGCGAAATGATCTGGGCCAACTCTTGGATAGTAGGGTTCCAATTGTTGGTGTTATTTGTGTTGGTGTTGGTTTCATTGGTGTTGTTGGTGTTACTGCGAGTACGACGAGGAGGCATGCTTCTACAAGAGTTCAATTGAAAAGAGTTAGAATTTATATACTCAAAGAGTTCAAATAAGAATATATAGTTCAAATGAAAGTTAAATCACAAAGCAATATTTGGATTGTATTCCTAAAGGAATACTTTTGACATATCAAAGTGTTTAAGTTCATCTTAACTTTCAGAAAGACATACTTTAGCCTATAGGTTCATACTCACTCCAAGGGTTCCCAGGAAAGCATAACAGGTCCATCGGTTGATTTGGATTTATGCGAAATGCTTTCCTAGACAGAACTCCCCAAAGTACAGGTATTCCCCCTTCCAGATTGTATGTGTTTCCTAATCATTAGAATGAACCTAAAGACTATTGACGGGATTCAAGATTAGACTTAGAAGTCTAAGATCATTCCTCGTGATGACGATCCTCGTTCAAGTCGTAAGAAAAGGGTCGAGAAGTTTTGAACCTTAAAGTCTAGTGTGTGCATACTAAAGTATCCTAAACTAGGTTCAAATATTTGACCTATCAAACAAGTAGTCACATTAGCAAATATGACCTATCATGGCAACTAAGAGTTCAATTAACAGTTCATGGCCTAGCATGGCAACTAAGAGTTCAAATAACAGTTCATGACCTATGAGTTCAAACTAAGAAATCCTATGGTTATAGTCTAGGTCATCTAGTTCAAATAACCTAATTCTCTATAACCCAGGCTCTGATACCAATCTGTAACACCCCGACCGATGGCGGAAACATCGGGGCGGCACGAACTGTAGATTGTTCATAGCTTAGGGTATAAATATGTAAATAATAATAACTAATCATTCAATGCAATATTAATTTAAGCATTCAATACATAGTCAAATAGATTCAAACCTAACTATTACATCATTCAAAATTCAAATTCAATCCCAAAACATAGTTCCGATTAAATAAACTAGATCCAAATCCCAATGAAAGCTAATTTCCATTTCCACCTGAAACATGTTTAAAATCAAGTGTCAACTCAAAGAGTTGGTGAGTTTCATAGGTTTTGACACTCAAACCAAAAAGGTTTAATGAAAATGATATAGATAATGATATATGTGAACTCTAAGCATAATGATCATAGTCAAAATGAACTAGCAAGTAAAGCAGATCAACAAATGATAACAAATGATGATTGACCTATGATTAGCATTACAAAAATGCTCAAACAAGTAAACTATCACCGCGGGCCTCCCCCGAAGGGTAAATCAAACATCGGTGGGATGGTCAGTCCAATAGATCTATCATAGTCACTAAAATGAATGTGATCAATGCCTATGCTTAGCTAAAGTTCACTAACTATAAGGTCATTAGCTAAGTTCACAAGTAAATGAAATAAATAAGTTGCATGTTTCACCCCTAAAACAAAAATAGTAAAAGAGGGGCTATGAAGACTCACCTTAGTGTGTGAGCTAGCCTTTGCAATGTCTTGTCAAATATAGTTCAAATATGTCCAACACAAATTCAATGTTCACCTAAATAGTTCAATAGGCATATGTTTAACAAAACTATGTCATTCTATGGATCTAAGTTCTAAAAGGATCAACGGGTTCGATTTATTTTGAATAAACACAATTAGGTTTATTATGATTTAAATGAAAATAATAAAATATCTAAATTACAAATGTTGACTTTAAAGTATTTATTTAAAAATTTAAATATTGATTTAAAACAATTTATTTTGATCATTCTTGTATAAACATATTTAAGTATTATGTTTATAACATTTATTATAAATAAATAAGAATAGGTTTACGAGTACGAATAAATAAATAAATAAATAAATGAGATAAAGAATTGTAAATAAATAAATAATTAAATAACTAAATAAATGAGATAAAGAGTCGTAAATAAATAATTAAATAAATAACTAAATGAATGAATGAGATAAATAGTTGTAGATAAATAAATAAATAAATAGATAATTAACTAAATAAATGAGATAACGAGTTGTAATTAAATAATTAAATAAATAAGTCTATGAAACTTATTTATTTATTTATGAAACTTTATAAAACTTTGTTAAGTTGTTTATCATTACTATTATATGTAAGTGATTAAGTAAAATCATGTAAATAAATAAATAAATAAATAATTCAATAACTAAATAAATAAGTATATAAATGAATAAATAACTTAATAGATAAATGATCTAAGAAGTTATAAGTTTATTAAATTATTTATTTATGTAAATAATTAAAATAAGTAATTACATATTAATTTATTTTAAATAAGTAAAATAAATAAATAAGTAAATAAATAATTGATAATAAAAGTTATAATTAAAATTTAAGTATATAACATTTTATTATTTATTTCAGATTAATATTTTATTTATAAAAATATTTTCTGAATAATTAAAATATTTAAAAATGAGTTTAATATAAGAAAAATGGCAAAAACCGGTTTTTAACCCGGTTGAAGGGATTCGAACCCGCGACCACTCAAACAGAACCCACGCCCCTTTACCGGTCGAACTAAGGCACTAGGCCGCGACAAATCCGGTTTCTAATTATATTTAATAAGTTCCAGGTGCTGATCCTCCAATCAGATCATAATCAGAAGAAGAGGATTCGAGCCCTAGTTTCTTTATAGTCGAAATTCGTTTGAATCAGTTCACGATTAAGAACCGAATGATGGGGTTATTGTTTGTGATTGAAAACCGATTGGAATGGTGTAAGAAATACCAACCTTTAATTGATTTTCGACTGAGAGAAGAGGTGCGCACAAATCGAGCTTTATGGGTCTTGATTCCTTGACTTAGAACGCTTGTGAGAGTGTTTTCATTTCACAGAGAGTTTCGTGATGTTCAAAGGAATGTCTGGGTCGAGCGAATTGGGTTTTTATACACCAGTTTGATGAATTTGAATTTCCATTCGTATCTCTTATATTTGGAAACGAAATTCGAGTTTAATGGCTGATATTAGTCATTAATATTGATTGAAAACGATTACGCGTATAAATCCTTGCCTAAGTTGTGGATTGATTAGCTGGAAAATGGTTGTAATCGTGCGAATTGATCGAACGGGTCGAAAAGGTGGTGCTGGGTCGGATCAGTGGCTGAAACGGGTAGAGGAGGGGAGGAACTATGGGTTATTTGCAGTTTTGGTCCCTCCACTGTTTTCTTTTAAAAAAAAAACAACTTTCAGAATTGACACTTTCAACCCTAAACCTTTAAAAATCATTTTTTTTTTATAAATTATTTAAAAATTTCCACACTTCACAATTAATATAAATTTATTATATTTCTATAATAACATTATTTTGTGTTATAAAATTTTAAAACATGATAATTGTTATTATTTATTTAATTATGAAATAAAGTTTATAAAAATTTATAAGTAAAAAATTTATTTGTTTATTTTATAAAATTGTAAATAATTTCTAAACTTTATAATAAATACAATTAATAAAAATAATAAAATTTCCATTGACGTCATAATCGCTTTATTACATTTAAAAATTATTACAAAATTCGTAAATGTTACAGATTGAATTAAAAAGGAAAATTGTGTGATACAATTATAAGAAAACATTTATGTGGTTTAGATTATCCAAAATCTATACGAGATAGATTTCAGTCGTGTGATTCTATGATTTGTGAATCAAGAAGTTCACGTGATATGAAAGTTGTTTGTGTGAAACAAAGTAAAGAAAATGTGAAAGTTCGTTCGTGTGAAACAAAATGAAAAAAAGAACTGTGAAAATTAGTTGTGTGAAACAATCAAACTGTGAAAGTCAAATGTAAAAGTTATTTGTGAGAAACAAATCTAGAAGTCCAAATGTTCGTGAGAAGCGAGTTGATGTGAAGAAAAATGATGTGAATAAATCTACGTAGAAGGAATCAAGTTGTGTGAAGCAAATAAAGTTCGAGAAGAATCAAGAATACTTAATGTGAACATGTGATATGATCAAGAAAAGAAGACAATGAAGTTATTGAAGTGAAGACTCAAACTTGGATCAACAATTAGGGGGGTGAATGTTAGCCTTAATTGTTTAACCCAAGGTTGAGAAAGTTAATGAGTCATTTGTGTCAATATTGTAAATAGTTTAGTTTGTTAATACCCTTGAACTTAAAGGGTTAAATATGTAAATATGGGTAGTGTTTATACAACCCAATTGTCTGTAATTGAATTTCATTCGAATCATTTTATGTGAATAGAAATTCTTGTTCTATTCTCTCTGCAATCAAACCGTTTTGGGACATCACGTAATGAAAACTCTTGATAATATTTTCTTCTAACTTGTTAAATGGTCGAGGAATGCTATTACGCATACATGCATACGTAAACTCTTGGTTGAAAGGCATGACCATTACAAGAACATAAAAGTCAAGGGTTTCGTTTGAATCTTAAAAAAATTTACAAAAGGGGATATACATGGTGAGAGGTTTGTATTTCTATAAGCACGTAAGACTTTAAACCACAATCTAGGTATGTTGAAACCACCTGAAGAAAGCCAACATAAAATAAGAATGGGACCAAAGAAAATATGAGTATATTCTTTATTCAAACTTGGATTAAGACCAAGTGTAGGTCAAGGGATGATTTAACATCCATAGCGTAATCCAGGGGAGTTTGGTGATTTATGCTTGGGGTAACCTTGTAAAAGAATTAACTCATAACAGACTTTGACACACCAAGAGTGAGTTCACAATACCTTTTATACTAATTTGTATTACAAAACTCAGTGTGAAAAACATGATACACTAGATTCTTTCCTTACTATGCTATACATGTTAATGGATTGTTCATAAGTTAGACGGATTGTAGATTGCATGAGACATTTGATACATTGATACGTAAGACCCATCTGAACTACACAACCATTAACTCATGGCTTTGAGACAATGGATACGTATTGCATAGTACTATCTAGGTTGACACCCACATTCATTCCGAGTTTGGACTTGCTAGCTACAGTACCCATAATGACGTTGTAATCATCATGAATGAATATTTCCACGTACATATTTCATGACTCAGGTGACTCTATTTGACAAAACATAGTCATGGGCTTTTAGTCGTAAGCTTGGTTGTGGACTCATGTAGATTGCATTCCATCATACTTATGATTAACATGTTATAATAATAGCATAACATTATGGGGTGATTATCCTACGAAAACCTTTATCAAGTCTTCAAACTTGTATGTTTTTCAGAGAACTAAATTACAAGTAAGCTCCCAACCTCTTTTGATTACAATAAAAAATTGTAAAGTATAGACTTTTTGTTAGGCCATAATTCAAAATCTTCTTTTAGTAATAGATATTTAGACAATTTCATGTAACTTTAGATAAAATATTTTTGGATTGACTACATTAGTAGCTCTATTGAAACCGTGCTCTCGTTGATTCCTATTTCTTCATAACTCTCGTGATTTTGCCAACTGCAGGGGTGTGACGGTTGGGGGTGTTTTGGTCAATTCATGTGGGATATGGGGTGGAGAGGTTATGGTCGACAAGATGTATGAGGAGAGGGTTATGGTGATGGTGTGACTGTATAAGGTGAAGTATGGTGTATGAAAAGTCTAGTCTTGTACTTCGAATGTGACACGTTGTTCACCCGCTTTGTCAAATGAATCAGTTTGATTGAAGACTTAAACCAGGTTGGTTGAGTTGAGGAGCAAGTTGATTATTTTTATAAAATTTGTTTTATAATGAATATTAAAACATTGGCTCCTAATGATTGTAATTATATTAAGGTATTTAATAATTCAATTAAATCAGGGTCAGCTCATTCATTTCGGAGGCATAAGACAAATATGATGTTCATGGCTCCTTTTCAAACTTAAGGTCGGCTATGGATTAGGAATTTTGAATGATTTGGTTTTCGATTTGTTTAGTTTTGAATAATTTCAGCCCTACTCGTTACCTAATTAAGCTGATCTGGATTATCAATTTTTCCAAGTGAATCGAATTTTACTAAATAAACCTAACATACTAAATTCAATATATTAAATTAATATTATTCATTTAACAAAATAAACTTAATTCAAAATTTGTATATTCGTTAACCGAAATACAAATCGAATTTAAAATGCAGATTTGATTAGGTATCAAAATAAAACCGAATTAATAAATCTGTTAGGTTAAAGATATTGTTTGGTTTTTTGTGTGCCCCTATCAATATAGTTATACTTGACAAGATAATCAACTAAGCAAATAATAAAGTAATTAGATAATCAACAAATATTTAGCAAATCTTATATACATAAACATTTCTTTTAAAATTGATGCATGCTTCCCTCCATTATCTATATTAAAAAGTTAAAATGACTTTTAGTTAAATATTATTTAGTGACTTGCTACTAAAAAAATGAATACTAACAAAACATATGTTTTGAGTTTTAAACTTTATACCTTACATTCAAAAGATACATATTAAACCAATTGATATGTGTCTTCAATTAATTAATTAATTATGAAACGAATATGTAAAAAACTATTGCATTTTTTCTTAGAATTAGGGTCCAAAATTTTGGGAGACCTAGGCCTCCGGCTACATTTTATTGATAGAGGGTCGGCCCTGAATACGATAGTCTTGTATGTGAACTAATTATGCTTATGAAATTATACGCATATTGATTTATTTAAATAAATTAGGTAAGTTAGATCCTCAATTTGTGAGAGTTGTTACAGTTAAAAATTAAAAAAAACATCAATTAATTATAATTGGAATTAAAATTTAATTAATTAAATTATAAAACAAGTTGATCGTTAATTAAATTAATTAAATAATAGTAATTTAACTAAACACTAACTTATTCACTAATTTTAAAATACTATAAATAGAGGTGCATGGGTGAATAAGGGATGCACTTCAGAATTGAGAATTAAAGCCATCGACCACCTTTGGTCAAGTCGTCGCAGCCTCAGGTCTCATTCAAGTCATTTCGGGTGAGCCACAAGCCAAAACCGAACTGAGCTCAGGTCTCATTCAAGTCTTTTCGTGTTAGCATATCTACTGACCGAGTTTGTTATTTCGGTGCACCGTGTCTAAGTCTTGTTCAGTTGCTCAATTCACGAAAGGTATAACCTCAATCTGATATGCATGTGGATGTATTTTATTTCTATTTGATAGCATCTTAATTTCTGAAGGGCGATCCAAATTTTAGATTGATACGGTTTATACAGACGCTTCCAAGATCTTTAACAAGTTGAAACAACCATGTAAAAAAAATATTGAACGTCACTATTAGGCGCCTCCCACCGACCGGAAAACAAACATGTAGGGTTGCTAATCGTCTACCAGGCCAGACCGAAACCAAGACTAACGCCGAAACCGATCAATATATTTGTTCTGCATGTGGTCATTGGTCGGTCCAGTACTCACAAAATTGTGTTCATAGCAAAATTATAAAGAAAATAACTATATATCATGTCTTCAAGGTCAGAGACGCAATGTAGCAGTTTAATTTCGTCTAGTCACTGAACCAAATTTTATCAAGTACTGAATTTTTAAAAGATATATGCAAGAAGTTATCAAAAAAAAGCTATAATATTGTTTTAATTAATTGTTACATCCTTTAGATACATTTAACATATTATACTATGGTTATCAATTCCTAAAATTAAGCCTTTAAATTTTCTTTTTTTTCGGTCTGTTTTTTTTTTCTTCAATTTAAGTTTCACTTTGTCCAACATGCTAGCTATTCTTTATTTTTTCTATTTTCTTCCGGATTTTATTTTTACTTTTTTATTTAACACACGTAATATACAAATTTTGAACTAGTAACCAATATAAGACTAACGCATTTGATAAAGATTGTATATTTTTACCTCTTAAAAATATGAGGTTTTTTAGGTTCAAACTATTTTAAAAGCAATTGACAATTAATTTAAAAGCAGAAAAAATCCTTACTAATAATTCAGAGAATTTTTGGGTAAATAAAAAGCCTTTTTCAATAAAACGCATTTCATAAAGATTATATATTTTTACCTTTTAAAAATATGAGGTTTTTTAGGTTCAAACTATTTTAAAAAGCAATTAACAATGAATTCAAAAGCAGAAAAAATCCTTAATAATAATTAAGAGAATTTTTGGGTAAATAAAAAGCCTTTTTCAATAAATGCGAGAAAGCGAAGTTAAAGGAAACGTATATGTCGGGTTTTTCTATTAAACCCTTGACATCTTTTTTTTTTTCATTAATTGTTCACATAAAAATAGAACATATGAATTTTACACGAAAAGAGATGTAAAAGTCGGTTAGGAAGATATATAGAAAAACACAAAACATTAAATTGTAATTATCTTAATAAATAAGAAACATAAAAAAATGTATTTAAAAAATCTTTTTTGCCTAATAAGATAAGAAATATTTTTAAAAACTCGAAAATCGACCCAATTAAACTACGATTGAATTTCTTTTTACATCATTGAAACCAGTTTGTAATTCCCAAAACCCAAAACCTTAATTCATAAACAATAAACCCTAATAATAAAACCAAAATTATAAAAGAAAACCTTAAACCTAAAGATAAAACCTAAAATGTGGTTGTTCTTTTTTAGCCCTTCCAGTTATATTTACCCTTATTTTGTGGAGAAAATTGTATAATGTGGAGACCACAACATCTTGTCCATTGATTATTTGATCAAAGAGTCCAGAATTCATCCTACGTTTAGTACGTTAAGTTTCACATGAAAAGGATAGAAAGTATTTCTAACCCTTTATCAAATTAATCAACGGTTAAGATCTAATGTCCTCACTTTTCATTTAAAACTTGCGTGATTTAAAACTTAAAGGACAAAAAAGTAATAGCCTACATTTGTTGACTTTTTGTGGGTAAATCAGTTCTGCCATTTTTTTATAAATCAAATAAGTTTTAAATGGTTAATCGTTTTGTTTTTAAAATTACACCATAAAATAGTAAATTTTATTATCTTTAATTTAAGTATAATATTGCTATGGTTTTCTTTCGGTTTTTTACGTGGTCCGTGATTATCAGTTGGTCCGTGATTTTTATATTAGTTACGTGATAATTGGTCCGTGATTATTCAGTTTGCCCTTAATTATTTTAATTTTTATACGTGGTCCGTGATTTGTTACATATGGTCCGTGATTAGTAGTCCATGATTATTCAGTTGGTCTTTGATTATGTCTGTTAAACAATGGTCCGTGATTTTATATAACGCGGTCCGTGATTTTACACGGACCATTATACCCCTTACCCAGATTAAACGTGATGTATTCTGGTGGCTTCCTACGCTTCTCACGTTAATTTTCTTTGTACGATAACCGGCCCTATATATATATATATGATCTAGATCGTTGATTGTAAATGATTAGAATACTTTTGTAAGCCTATATAAGGCGTTCTTTCTTTTGTTTGTAAACACCCCGAAAATTTCAATAAACTCTCTTTGAAATCTTCAATACTCATGGCACACTAAGCTATACTCTCCCATTTTCCAATCCAACTTCCAAAATATCTTCCCTATTATTCGTTCTTCACATTATATCTTGATAAAATAAAAAAAAAAAAAAGAGTTTCTGCTGCAAATATTCTTCAAGAAATTCTTCCGCTCCTTAACTACTCTGATTTCAAGTAAGTTTTATGTCTATATATTTTAAGTTTTTCCGAATATAATTTTGCTTTAATGCTCATTAACCAACAAAATATTGGTATCAGAGCATAGACGATTCATAATCTAAAACACTGAGACAAGTTCTATGTAAGGCAGCTGGAATTGCTTAAGTCCTGTTTTTAGAAAACTCTCTCAGATGAAGATTAGGGATGGTTGATTGCTTTGACATTAATATTTATTGATTATTGAGATCAATTAGTCTTAAATTTATAAAATATCTGTTCAAATTTTATGTTTTAAATTAATTCAAGATATAAGAAAATATTAAGAAATAGGGAAAGATTGGAAGGAAGAAAGGAAAATACAAAAAAATTGTTAAAAATTGATTTCAAAGATTTAAAAAACTTATTAAATCTAGAATTCGCTGAAAAAGGTGAAACTAAAGTAACTGGTAACTTTTATAAGCATATTTGTAGAATAAAGGAAAAACATACTCATATTTTACACACATATAACGCACATCTTAATAGTTTAACAAATTTAGTTATAAATCTAGGATATAATTTACAAATAGAAGTTATAAATAATAGACAGTTATTATCTAAAATAAATAAACAAACAGAAGAAATTAATAGAATAACAGAAAATCTAGAATATATTAAAGAACAAAATAATCAAATATTAAGAGAATTTAAACATAAAAATAAAGAAACACTAAATAACCAAGAGGATTTAGATAAAATAACAGACGCTTTAAATAAATTAAATATAAACGAGATAAAAATTGAAAAGAAACAAAAACCATATAAACATTGGATACCAAGAAAATGAATAGATCTATACAAGAAGCTAGAAAATCTACCAGTAACATAAATGATTTAATTAGTTCTGAGTCCTTTATAAATAAAATAATAAGAAAAGGATCAGGTTCTAATAGTTCAAAAAGTATACAGCTTGAAGAAGAAATTGATGTAAACAAGAATATAGATCTGTATAATAAAAATAAAATAGAAATTTTAAATCCAAAAATATTATATCAAACAGGAACATTTAATATAAACACTACGTTAATAAGAAGTAGTAGGGAAGAAATATTAAGAGTAATAGATAAAACAGTCATAATAGAATTATTCTCTCCAGATACTATAAAGAAAATAAAAAATTCAGGTAAAAACTTTGTACATACAGGATTAATAGTAATAAGGATAAAAGCTTTAGGACGAAAAAATTTAGGAACAAAATTATTAGCATTAATATTAGACAAAAGCTGGAAAACAGAATTAAACAAAGCTATAATCTCTTGTATGGAGATAGATTTAAGTCAAAATACAGCTTTATTCTATTGTACACCAAGAATATTAAAAGATATAAATGATCTTAAAAATTTAAAAATAGCATTACAGACTAAAGGATATGAAAAATATGAAGGAAATAATATAGTAATAAGCATATGAGTACTAGGAAGAGCTAGTAACAGATCAGGAATGAATTTTAGAGTAAACATAGAAGGTATAGTAAATACAATAGCATCAAAATCAATACAAATGATAGAACCTATAAAAATTGACCCTGAAAAACTAGCAGGATTAGAATGGAAAATAGATGATATCAAAGAAGAAGAAGAAGAAGTAGTATTAATCCCAAAGAAAAGTTATTTATACGAAGGAATAGATGGAACACAAAGTTTAAGATTTACAAATTATAAAGAAGAAAACATACCTGAAGAAACAAATAGTGAAACTAGTGAAATACAGTTTAATTATATGAATATAGAATATAATGAATCATATACAGAAAGTCCACCAATATATGATACAGAAAATGAATCAGATGAAGAAGAAATAAATATAGAATTTATAAGATTCGAACAAGAAGAAATTGATTATAGTTTATTTGAAGAAGAACAAACAGATGAACCAATATTTAAAAATGAAGAAACAAACAAAACAATAGAACAAATAATAAATAGAAAATTTACAGAGGCAAATATACAAGATGAAGTAGATGATATGATAATAGAATGCATGATGAATTTAAAAATGACATACGAAGAAAGTTATAATAATTTACAAAAATATTTTAATCTACCCTTAATATAAAATATAGTAACAGGAAAAACAATGATTTCAGATTTTTATAAAGAACCAGAAACAATTGAACATACATTTATGGATGCAAATTATGAAAGAAAAAGACCAGAATGGAGTAGAGCAGGTTATGATACAGAAGAAACTATAGGAAGAGAACCATGGGTAAAACCATCGGTTAGTTATTATCAAGAAGACAGTAGTGTAGGTAGAGGAAATAGATTACTAATAGGTAACATACATAGTCATAGTATGTTAATATTAGAATCACAGAAACCACAATTATAGATTGATGAAATTCTAGTTTGGGAACAAAATGTAGTAAGAATGTGGGAAACAAATAAAAGAGATAGTATGGATATGTTTTCATATTTAGAAACCACATTAGGACCAACAGCTTTAGGTATTTGGCAGAGTAAAAAAACTCAAGATCCAAATGAAGTAAATAGATTAAAAGCATTAGGAGATAATCCTTATAATTTTACGTCACAAATTAGAACTCTCATTATAGGAGTAGATCCAGCAAAAAACAATACATTAATACAAGATACGGCAATTAGAAATCTAGAACAATTAAGCATAGCCAATATGAAATATATAAATGAATTCACAGTTGATTTTACAAGATTATTAGCACAAACAGGACAAGCTATAGAAGATGAATTATGCGATAAATATTTTATAAAACTACCAGGAGATTTAGGAAAAATGATACATGAATCATGGAAACAATATTATGGTCAACAGAAAAATCTAGGAATAGGACCTAGGATAACTTATACGTTTGGTATTTTAGAAGAAAAATGTAAAGAAGTAGCATTACAAGAACAATTAAAAAGAAATGCATACGCATTCTGTAAAACAGCAATATATACACCACAGGCCTATGGATATTATGATAAAAAGAAAAAAACTATGAAAAAGTAATACGTATAAAAAAGAAAATAGATCATATTATAAAAATAAATACAAATATGTTAATAAACCAAAAACAAGAAAATGTAAATGTTTTATATGTGGAGATGAAAAACATCTGGCAAATAAATGTCCAAATAAAAATAAAAACACAGAAAGAAGTACTCTAGTAGAACAATTAAATGAATATGAAATAGAAATATTAGAAACCGATAACTCGGAAAATGAATCTATATATAGCATATATAGTGATGAAGAAAAACCATTAACAAAAATAACATATACATATATGAATAAAGAAGAAGAATGTGAACATAATTGGAATCATCAGAAAGGTAATAATTATCTAAAATGCTTTAACTGTGGATATTATCCTAGTATAGAGAAAAGATCACAGTGTAATATATGTTTTAGAGAAATATGTTGTTTATGTATAAAAGAATTATACAATTTAGAAAATAATAAAGAAATACAAGAAATAAAAAATGAAAGTAAAGAAGGAAAAGAGTTAGAAAAGATAGAATTAACAATAAAATTACATAAAATCCAAATACAGGAAGTAGAAAATAAAATAGAAAATTTGGAAGAAAAATCAAAAGCATTAGAAAATAAAATTAATAATATTGAAGACATGATTTTCAAGAAAAAAGAAATATAAATAAATCAAATGATAATAGAGAATAAAATAGAAGAAGAAATAACATATATACAAACACAAGGATCAATTAACATGATAAATTTACAATGTAGATTATGGTTAGATACAAATAAATTTATAGATTTAAATGCTTTAGTAGACACAGGGGCAACAAAAAGTTTAATATCATATAGTCTAGCACCCATAGAATATCATAAAAAATTAACATATAAACTCATAACAAGAACATCAGAAGACAGATTAATAAATATAACACATTATTTGGAACCAACAGGAATACAATTTTTAGATTTCTCAGGAAATTATAGTATAAAATACGATATACCACAGATAAATTTAAATCCACAACATATTAAATCAAAAGATTTTGTCATTAGATTAAATTTTATTTTAGGATTAAATGGAGCAATAACAATAACAAAAAATTTTATAACAATAAGTAAACATATATATAGTTTTCCAACATCAAGATATACAAAAATTCTACATTTGCTGAAAAAAGAGGGGAAAAGGGGAATTTGGAATTTTTAAAATTAAATCAAAGAAAAGAAACATTACAAAATGAAACAATAAAGTTATTAACAGATTTTTTAAATCATGAATTTAAAAAAGGAAAAGATATGAAAAATAGTATAAATCATCCTATGATTTTACACTTGGAAAAAATAGGATTAATAGGAGAAGATATAAAACAATCGAATGTTACATATGTCTGTAAATTTAAAATAAAAAATCCAGACATAACAATAAGAACAGCAAATATAGAATATAGTCCCTTAGATAAGGAAGAATTTAAAAAACAAATACCAGAAATGATAGAACAAGGGTTAATTAGAAAATCGGAAAGTCCACATAGATCAGCAGCATTTATAGTAAGAAATCATGGAGAAATAAAAAGAGGAAAAGCAAGAATAGTATATAATTACAAAAGACTAAATGATAACACAGAGGATGATGGTTATAATATACCAAACAAAGATAATCTAATACAATTAATACAAAAGAAAAAGATATTTTCAAAATTTGATTTAAAATCAGGATATAATCAATTGAAATTAGAAGAAGATTTTAATAAATGGACAGCTTTTACATGTTCAGAAGGTCAATTCGAATGGAATGTTCTTAGCTTTTGTCTAAAGAATGCTCCTTCTATATTTCAAAGATTTATGGATAATATATTTTTGAAATATGATTTTTGCTTAGTATATATTGATGATATTTTAGTTGCAAGTAAAACTATACAGGAACATGAGAAACATCTACAACAGGTATTTGAAGAAATAAAAAGAAATGGTATAGTAATATCTAAAAGAAAAATGGAATTATTTAAAAAGAAGGTTTCTTTTTTAGGATTAGAAATTGGAAATGGAAAAATAGAACTACAATCACATATTTCTTCAAAAATATTAAAATTCCCAGAAAAATTTGAAAACTTAAAACAAATACAAGCCTTTTTAGGATTAGTAAATTATGCTAGAAAATTTATACCCAATCTATCAAAATTAGTAGGACCAATATACAGTAAAACTACAAAAAATGGTCAAAGATTTTTTAATAAGGAAGATTTAAAAATCATAGAAAAAATTAAAGAAAAAATAAAAGAAATAAAACCTTTAGAGTTACCATTAGTAATAGATTATATTATAATAGAAACAGATGGATGCAAAGACGGATGGGGAGCAGTATTGCTCAGTAAACCTAATAAATACAGTTCTAAATCGGAAGAAAAAGTTTGTGCATATACCAGTGGAAATTTCAAATCAAAAAATAATTGGACAAGTATAGATTTTGAAATACAAGCTCTAATAAATTCTTTAGAAAAATTTAAAATATTTCTACAAAAAGAATTCACAGTAAGAACAGATTGTGAAGCAATAGTAAAATTTATAAAAAATGATCAAAGCAAAAAGGTAAATAGAACCCGATGGGTAAATTTACAAAACATTATACAAGGACAGGGATATACGATAAATTTTGAACATATTAAAGGAAAAAATAATGGGATAGCAGATATGTTATCTAGAAATATAAACAAACTTTTTTGTGTAGATGGACAGGACACATAAAGGAAAAGGTAAACTTATACAGGCTAACAGAAGCTCATCTCCAATGGAGATATCCTCTGATGAGGAACAAAAACATTATGTACAAAGCTATAGACGATTACCAGTATCTATAACTGGACAACCACTTACACAGTTACAGAATACAAAGTCTACTGGCCAAGGTTCGAGTTCACAAAACTTTATACCCAAAAACATTAATTTTCCAAAAGTTGTACAGAATTCTACAATTTCATTTGGGAATTATGTTTTACAAAAATGTGATGAACAACACAAGAAATTCCGTCCAATGGAAAGCATAAAGTTGACAGAAAAACAACAGTGTCTGTTAGATAATCTATGGCACATACAGACATTTACACAGGCTTCTAAGTTTAAGATACAGATATTGAATGCTCTCAGTATATATTTTGCTGAGCAAACAGTTTTAAATCCCGAAAAAATACACAAACCTAAATTCACACATTATGTGATTTTTAGGGTATACAGTTGGGTATATACAACAAGTGGGAAACAGTTGCTAAATATATACAGTGTAGAAATCCAATTTTTAAAGGTTTTTGTTCTTTTGATGAAGCCTTAAAAATTGCAAGAGAAAATCTTGGTTTAACATTTTACATTGAACCTGAAATAGTACAGACTTTTTCGGATAAGGTTAAGTCTAATCCGGAACAGGTTATCAAACAGCAACAAGAAGAGATTGTTAAATTACAGGAGGAACTCATATTGAGCAAAAAAGATACACAGGATAAACATCTCTTAATAGAAAACAAATTGCTCAGACATCAGATAAGAATATTGGAAACAAAAAATACACAGTTGTTACACAAATACGAGAAAGATAAGACATGATGTTTTGATTTTTATTCTAGAAGTTTTGATGCTTTTAGATATAGAATGATAGATACACCCTGGAAAACAACTCTGAAGCCTCTTACAGATAAATTTCCAGAATTTGAAGCAATCATTTCTCAAAAAATTTGTGTAGAATTTTCATTAATTCTGCATAAATTACAACAAAAAATTCTAGAAATTGCTTTTACACATGATAGAGATATTACAGGAGTTAAAATTATAGTAAGAGTTGAAGAAGGAAAGTCAACAGGGTTACTTTTATTACAAAGTTTTTACCCAACAACTCTAACAGATAACGAGATAATTGAATTTTACCATTATGGTATGATTGATTATCTAGAAATCAGATTAAACAGAAAGACAGAAGATCTGCTACAAAGATTCGGAGAAAAATTCACAGTTATTATTGGAAACATATCTACACATTCAAGAGATCCTATAATTGGATGTAAAATCTTTTCTTCATTTCCATATATGGATGAAAATTCTTACAGACCTGCTAGAAAACGAATTTTTGTATCCCATAGAATGTATTTACATAATTATCTAAAAGATCTAGCAGTATCTGGTGATATTGATTTTGGGAATCTTCCATGGGTTAGTGATATTATAAAAGATGAGGAAGATCCCTATAAAAAACAAAATTCGCAGATTTCTACAGAAAATATCTATATACTCCCAAATTGCCTGAAAGTTTCAGATGGCAAAATTATGTCCTAATCGGAGAAGGACATTATATACAAATTTTTGCACATGAAAACTGGAAAATGCTTCTACCATTTGTTGGAGAAGGAGAAGACCTGGAATTAGAACACATAATTAACAGAGAAGACAGTGATAGTCGTCCAGGATCACCACATTCAATGGATAGCATTCCAGATACACACAGGGATTTCTAGAAGACATCGTCATGAGTGACGTTTATACAAATAAAAACAAAGAGGACAGCACGTTTTCACAGACTGATGGCCGACAACTTTATCTTTTACTTTATCTTTTTTGAAAATAATGCATTTGTACTTTTTAATCTTTACCGTTCTTTTTAAAAATAGATCTAGATCGTTGATTGTAAATGATTATAATACTTTTGTAAGCCTATATAAGGCCTTCTTTCTTTTGTTTGTAAACACCCCGAAAATTTCAATAAACTCTCTTTGAAATCTTCAATACTCATGGCACACTAAGCTATACTCTCCCATTTTCCAATCCAACTTCCAAAATACCTTCCCTATTATTCGTTCTTCACATTATATCTTGATAAAATAAAATATATATATATATATATATATATATATAGGGAAGGGTATAAAAAATAACCCTCTTTTTTTGCTACAACTACATAACCCATTTCAACCAATCATAAGCTTACACATATACATTTCATTAAAATATTAAAAAGGGCATCATAGTCATTTTACCCCTTATAAGTTTCCCCCCACTCTTTTTTAAACATTAATAACTTTTTTATAATATATTATTTTTTAAAAAAAATTGCACCATTATATTCGTCTCATTTTTCTCTTTAATTCCGTTATAGTCTCGACTATTTTTTTTTACCTTTTTTAGATGTCATATATTTACATCATTGTAACGAGCTTAAATATAACAAATTTATTTGAAATTTTTTAAAAAATGATAAATTACAGTGATGTAAGTTACATTGACGTAATTTATCGTGATGTAATTTACATTGACATAAAATTCGGTTTCGGTTTTTTTTCGGTGAATTTGGTTTAAATTACAGTGATGTAATTTAAACATTAATAACTTTTTTATAATATATTTATTTTTTAAAAAAAATTGCACCATTATATTTGTCTCATTTTTCTCTTTAATTCCGTTATAGTGTCGACTAATTTTTTTTACCTTTTTTAGATGCCATATATTTACATCATTGTAACGAGCTTAAATATAACAAATTTATTTGAAATTTTTTTAAAAATGATAAATTACAGTGATGTAAGTTACATTGACGTAATTTATCGTGATGTAATTTACATTGACGTAAAATTCGGTTTCGGTTTTTTTCGGTGAATTTGGTTTAAATTACAGTGATGTAATTTAAACATTAATAACTTTTTTATAATACATTATTTTTAAAAAAAATTGCACCATTATATTCGTCTCATTTTTCTCTTTAATTTCGTTATAGTCTCGACTAATTTTTTTTTACCTTTTTTAGATGCCATATATTTACATCATTGTAACGAGCTTAAATATAACAAATTTATTTGAAAATTTTTTAAAAATGATAAATTACAGTGATGTAAGTTACATTGACGTAATTTATTGTGATGTAATTTACATTGACGTAAAATTCGGTTTCGGTTTTTTTTCGGTGAATTTGGTTTAAATTACAGTGATGTAATTTACATTGACAACAAATTAGTTTAAATTTTTTTCGAACAATGAAAAATTACATCACTATAATTATCATTGTGAGAGAAAAAAATCAAAATAATGTGTTCTATTTCATCACTGTAATTTATCATTGTAATTATAATTGTTAGAGAAAAAAATAAAATAATGTGTTACGTCACCGTTAATTACGTCATTGTAAATTACTTCATTTTGTGTTACATTACTTCATTTTTTGTTACATTACTGTAATATACCATTGCTATAATTTTTTTAATTAATTTGTTATCTTTAAGTTCGTTACAATGATGTAAATACATGACATAAAAAAATAAAAAAAAACTAGTCAAGATTATAACGAAATTAAAGAGAAAAATGAGACGAGTATAATGGTGCAATTTTTTTTAAAAAATAATATAGTATTAAAAAGTTATGAATGTTTAAAAAAAAAGGGGTAAACTTTACTTAAATAACAAATGTCTTAAATACCCTTTATATTAAAAAAAAAGAAAAAAAAAGGAATCTGACACGTGTCACGATCCTACACACTTTCCTTTTTCAAGCAACCATTGGATGATGGTTAATGGGTTGTAACAAAAGATGAGGGTTATCAAAAATTCCATGCCCTATATATATATATATATATAACCCTCTTTATTACGTTAACCCGAAATAACCTGTCAAGATCAATCCAATTTTTTGATTTTTTTAACATCATTATAAACACATTTAGAGCAGTTTCTTATTTTATGAGTTTACGTAAATTTATCACCGTTTGAGAGTTAACATCGTGATGAATTTAAGCGAACTAATAAAATAAGAAAATGCTCTAAATGTGTTTACAATGATGTTAAAAAAAACTAAAGATTTGGTTTGATCTTGACGAGTTATTTCGGGTTATTGCATATTTATTAGGTTACATATTTATTCTTTGCATATATATATATATAGGTACTTAGGGCATGGAATTTTTTATAACCCTTAAATATTGTTACAACTACATAACCATTATCCAATGGTTAATTTAAAAAGAAAAGTGTATAGGATCGTGACACGTGTCAGATTCCTTTTTTTTCATTTTTTTAATATAAAGGGCATTTAGGACATTTGTTATATAAGTAAAGTTTACCCCATTTTTTTAAACATTCATAACTTTTTTATACTATATTATTTTTTTAAAAAAATTGCACCATTATACTCGTCTCATTTTTCTCTTTAATTTCGTTATAGTCTCGACTAGTTTTTTTTTATTTATTTTTTTGATGTCATGTATTTACATCATTGTAACGAGTTTAAAGATAACAAATTAATTAGAATTTTTTTCTAACAATGGTAAATTACGATAATGTAACAAAAAATGAAGTATTGTAACACAAAATGAAGTAATTTACAATAACATAATTAACGGTGACGTAACACATTATTTACAGTGATGTAAGTTTCTCTTTATTGCCCATTATAACGTTGACTACCTTTTTTATTTTTTTTTTCTCATTGTCCATTATTTACATTGATGTAACGAGCATAAATATATCACATTATTTTGAATTTTTCTAACAATGACAAATTACAGTGATGTAATATAACACATTATTTTATTTTCTTACTCTAACAATGATAATTACAATGATAAATTACAGTGATGTAATAGCACACATTATTTTGATTTTTTTCTCTAACAATGATAATTATAGTGATGTAATTTATCATTGTTCGAAAAAAATTTAAACTAATTTGTTGT
Source organism: Mikania micrantha (assembly GCA_009363875.1). Taxonomy (NCBI): domain Eukaryota; kingdom Viridiplantae; phylum Streptophyta; class Magnoliopsida; order Asterales; family Asteraceae; genus Mikania; species Mikania micrantha. The sequence continues at coordinate 75,197,548 of CM018683.1, forward strand.
ATTTAGGCTCGTTACAAATTAGGATGAACAAAAAGCCAAAAAAAACCGAACCGAAACCGAATTTACCGAAAAACCGAACCGGAACCAAATTAACCGAAAAAACCGAACCGTAACTGAATTAACCGAAAAAAACCGAAACCGAATTTTGCATCAATGTAAATTACATCACGGTAAATTACGTTAATGTAAAATTACATCACTGTAATTTATCATTGTTAGAAAAAATTTCAAATAAATTTGTTATATTTTAAGCTCTTACAATGATGTAAATATACGACATCTAAAAAAGGTAAAAAAAAAATTAGTCGAGACTATAACGGAATTAAAGAGAAAAACGAGACGAATATAATGGTGCAATTTTTTAAAAAAAATAATATATTATAAAAAAGTTATTAATGTTTAAAAAAGAGTGGGGGGAAACTTATAAAATTAAAATGACTAGAATACCCTTTTTAATATTTTAATGAAAACCTTATGTGTAAGTTTTTTATTGGTTGAAATGAGTTATGTAGTTGTAGCAAAAAAAGAGGGTTATTTTTTATACTCTTCCCTAGGTACTTATTCTATTAAGAACCACTAAATATGAAAGAACCAAATGAACTAAATTTGAACCACATTTTTAAAGGGTATAAAAGTAATTTTCCTTTAAAGTAGGAGAAGTTACTATTTTACCCTTTTAAATAACCACTCTATGTACAAAACTTAAAGCATAATGTACAAGTGTATTATGTGATTCTCAAGTTACTAACATAAAAATGGTTCTTAATTGAATACCTCCCTATATATAAATATATATAAATATAAAGAGATGATCAAAAATTAACCATTTCTTATTGCGTTAAGTAAATAACTACATCTTATTTCTTTGAGACTCACATTAAAATATAACTAAATGTGTATGTTTTTTTTTCTTTTTTAATTAATTAAATTAATGTAGGACCCAAAATAATAATACGTATTTATTCGGTTAACGCAATAAACACAGGAATATATATAGATATATATGTATATATGTATGTATATATGTGTGTGTATGTTCAAATGAGAACCAACAAGTTCTAATAAAGTAAAAATATTCATTTATAGCAATATAATTTTGTATATAAAAGTAATTTTTTTAAGTTTGCAAATTTTCTTTTATACCATTTAAACTTGTGTTTAAAATTGTTAACAATAGTTCATAATTGAATGTGTGTTTGTGTATGTATCAATTAAGTCAAGTCAATTGTTGGTACTTTTTTTGTAATAGCTAAAATAATCTCGCTAAGTTCAAGTCAATTTTTTTGATTTTTTAATATAATTGTAACACATCTAGAACGCTTAATTTTTTTATGTGTTTGTTAAAATTCACTATTTAAAAGGTAACGTCATTGTAAGTTTTGAGTATAATACAATTCGCGTTGTAAGTCAAAAACTTACAATGATGTTAACTCTTAAATGGTGATTAATTTACACAAACTCATATAAGAATAAATTATTCTAAATGTGTTATAATGATGTCCAAAAAAAAGTCAAATAGTTTGCTTTATCTTGACAGAATTATTTTGATTAATATTGTAAGCGCTGATTATAAAGATTCCAAGCCCTATACACACACATACATACATATATAGGGCAGATATATATTTTTAACACACCTTAATTATGGTAACATGACTAACTTTAACAAGATCAACCGCCAAATCTATGTGTTTTTTTATTGCCTTTATTAAATATGTAAAAGACTATTTTCTTCTGTGTATGTGCTAATTTACCAGTGTTTATAGCTTAATCCAAATGTAAGTTTGCGTTACATTTTGAATATTTAATTAATGTGATTACAACTTCTACTAATGTAAGATCTTAAACAAAAACGATGTGACAGTTGCATACGAGAATTACGTCATCAATGATGTGAGCACATTTGATCGTTCTAGAAATCCATGTTGATTTAATGATTTCAATTGTTACAGATTGATAGTAAGCGAGAAATGATGAACGTGGGCAAAAATCGTGTGCAAAACGGAGTCCTGGATTGACTGGAATCGAAAAACTAAGAAAAATTTCTAAGTGTTGATCGATTGGACTCGCCGCGGTACGCGGAGGTGGGCTTGAGAGTCCTCCGCGGTACGCGATGCACGCAAAATATATAAGATTCCTCCGGATTTCTTCGCGGTACGCGAAGCCTTTTTGGGCTCCTCGTCGCGGTACGCGACGGGTCAGGCGGTGTGATGATTTGATCTTCTTCATCATATTACATGCATAACTTATTTTTTTAACTCTCTCGAACTCTCTTCACCTTACAGACGAAGAACAGCCATCTGGAACCTCCAATCTTCATTTTAAGACCATCAGATTGTGTGGATCGCACCAGGGAACGTGTTTACAATTCCTGATCGTTGTTTTAACCGCATATATCCGTCAGATTAGGTAACAGTTCGTTTTACCCTTCTAGTTTGAATTTGATTGATTAGATCTTGATTTTGAACGTAATGACATAGTTAGAATTGTTGATTATTGCCTATATGATGGCTAGGATTGATTATAAACAAAGAATACGAAGTTTTAACGGTTAAATCCTTGTTTTGATCCGTTGTAATGCCTGGTTTGCATGAAATCATACCCATGATTATAATGGTTTAATCCATTTGATTATGACAATGTAGGTGATTAGTTGGATGAATCCTTGAAATGCAAGGTTAAATCCAAGTATTTCAAACTAATCACAATTATTAACATACTCATTGGAATGATTATCTGATGTTTATGATTACAGTCAGATTAGTATGTCAAACATGGTTTTTACACCTATTTTGATGCTACATTGTGATATTTCATGATATTTGGGTAATCAATAACAAGGATTGATCATTCTTAAGACATTAAATTATCTAGAAACTGTTACAGTATCATAATCAACAACATTAACTATTTGGTTAATCCGAGATTATTATGATTAATCAAGAGTGTCATCAACTTTGTATTAGGAATCTAATACAATCTATATTCCTACATTATCATACATTGAATGATATGATAATAAAAATAACTAATTAAAATACTTAATATCGGTTTGATGAATTTCAAAGCAATGTCTTTGACATTGAACGTTTAGAAAGATATAATCAGTAAGTTAAAACCTAAATAACTCATTAAATATAAATAAATGCAGAATCACTTCTCTATTATCAGTTTTGAGATATTCTGCTACCTCTATATTACCAGGTGAGTTTCGTACAACCCCTTTTATTTTTAATATTTATCATGGTTGCAAAAATCGTTAGGCGCTCCTAGGTCGGAACAAGTCCTTGGAACGAGTAATCGGAGAGTACTCGGCCCTAGGCGGGAGTACTCGGGTAATACTCAGGAAGTACTCGGACTCGGAACAACTCCTTGGAGCGAGTACTCGGAGAGTACTTGGCCTTGGAGACCGACTTTTACAACAGTGATATTTATAAACATCGGGGAACACTACTGTGAAACTTTTTTGAACTATACGATATGTATCACTGTTATCTGTGTGATTTCATGTGATTGCTGAAAACTTGTGGATTTCATGGGATTTTGTCGTTAATATCTTTATCACAATATCAAAAAGCCCTCATTTCTGAACTGTATATAGTGAACCAATGTGGGGCCGAATAGAAAACATTGATAGTACTATTGGCTGACAACCCATTTACCGGGAGCTGGCAACTCCCCTTGGTGTAAATGTTTGTTATCTATTTCCGAAACTTCTTAATGTATGTGATAAACATTAAGACAATGAGGCACCAAGATATTTACCGATGGGTAGTATCTTCACAGAACGAGAACATTCAGTCCGAAAGTAACTAGATACAGGTCCCATGGTTATCTGGAACTGGACATTTTGAGAACTTATATTACATATCATATCATATTGTGGAACTTGAACTGTATGAACTCACGAGCTTTGTGCTGACGTTTTCAAATCAAACCTTTTTACAGGTAGACCGTGACTCCGGAGAGAATTCACTTCATAAACTTGTAACATTGTAATATAAATTGTAATAACGAACCTTGTGATGTTTTTATTTTAAGTTAATCTGTGTGATTGTGATATCGGATCAAGTAAGTCACATCTCACCTCATAGAAATCACCACTATGCTTCCGCGACCGTTTCAGTGACATCATCAACAGGTGATCAGAGGTGGTGGTGTGACAAACGATGTTTATAAATATATAAAAGAAGATAATCATGTACATCTCTAATAAAGGTAATTGGAAAAAACTAAAACTTGGGTTAATCTTGGCAGAGTTAGTTGTGTTACCACAATTAAAGTGATTTATTATTTGATTTCAATCTCATATATACATTTGTTAACCCTCTTTTATTATGTTATTCGTATAATTCTGCCAAAATAAATTTAATTATTTGTTTTGTTTTGTTTTTTGAATATATTTATTATACATACACATAAAAAAAGAAAAATGTTTTACATGTGTTACAATGATGTTAAAAAAATCCAAAAATTGGCTTGATCTTAGTGGAATTATTTAGGTTAGTATAATAATAGTGAGTTATGAAAAATTTCAAGTCATATACACACACACATATCTTTATTTTTTTTCGTGATCTTTATTATACATGTACAAGATTACGTTTATTTATATGTTTGTGCAAATTCTTTTTTGTTTAAGATTTTACATCAATATAAGTTGTTATCATGTTAAATAAAATACTGGCAATATAATGTAAACTTACAATTGTTTTAAATTATAAAAATTTGTGAATTAGCACATACAAATAAAAGAATACATATGATATGAAAAAAACATAAAGATTTGAGTTGATCTTGTAAAAGTTGGCTTGGTTATCACAATTAAGATGAGTTAACGATATATGATAACTTACCATATAGGTGTGAGTTTGTGTTTTGTGGTGTGTTGTAATCCATACAACTCCAAGTGTCGGTGTGCTCAACCGTATGTGTGTGTTGACTCGATGAATCGTTGGTGACACGTTTGTGGTGTTAAGTTGGTTTGTGTGTCTTAATGCAAATAAGACATCAACATGCATCCTATGACTCAAATCATAATGCTTTCACGAAATCAAGTTTTGAAAATCATAACGTTCTTGTTTTGGGAAACTTTCTATATTCAGAACGTGTCTATTTTTGGAAAGTTTAGTTATGAAATCCCATTTCAAAAAATCAATACCTCTAGTATGTTTGTCAAAACACGTTTAAACACTTAAAGCGTACCGTTTACACATAAATCACTGCTTATGGCATTTTGCCCAATTAAAGTTTCCTAAATTAGTAAGTACCCGTTTAAAAGCTCGTTTTCACAAATCAAAGTTTACAAACATGTTAAAAACCATTTTTAAACATGTTTCACTAATCTGAGTTCACCAAAACATCTTACAACATCAAAAGCCCTCTTTTGATTTACAAAAGTTTCCTTATTTAGTAAGTTTCTACAAAACCATGATTTTGACAAAATCAAATACCCAAATGTGTTTCTAAACACTTAAATATGAATGTGAAAGCATCTAGACATGTCTAACATGTCTTGATCATCACAAATCAACGACATGCAACATAAAAGTTTCCTTTAATGGCAAGTTTACCAAAATCATCATCAAATCAACAATAGCTCAACCAAAATTCAATCTAATCAATCTTATACGCAAAAATCAGTAGATCTAAATCTAATAACACATCAAATTACCAACAAATTCGTGCTCAATAGTCACATGGAGTTGCATGTGTGCAAACACACTTGCATGTGCGTTTTTACATCATGTATGTACGATCTATCCATAGATAAGTGTAGATAACTACCTCAAGAGTGTGGTTTAGTGCTAGAACAGCTTCAGGAGTGTGATAATCGCGTATGAAGAATTACGTCACCAATGAATTGAGCACATTTGACCGTGTATTAAATCCGCGTTGAATTGGTTGCCGAAATTAGTATGGGATGATAGTATGCGGAAAATGGGGAACGTAGGCGAAAACCGTGCGCGAAACGGAGTTACGGATTGTCCGGAATCGCGAAATTAAGTTTTCGTCGAAAAACAGGTGAAGATACCCCGGGGCGGTACGCCCCAGGTCAAGTCACTGACCTAGGCGATGCGCGCGGATGACTAAAGCTTCTGGAAGGCTGGGATGGGGCGCGCGGTACGCCTGGCTTGGGTGCAGGTCGCCAGGCGATGCGCCTGGGTCAATTTGTCGAGCAACTTGCATAAAAATCAACTTTTTCATTCTTATCTCCATTTCAACCTTCATCTCGACGCCAGCCACCATCACCTACGAAAATCATCATCCAAATCACCAAGAACTCAAGTTTGAAGGCCTCTCGACGTTTAGATCGCATCCAGAAGCGTTAAAACACGTTCTGATCATCATTTCATCCGTTGGAATCCGTCAGATTAGGTAATGGTTCATTTTAAACCTTCTAGTTTGATCTTTATTGATTAAATCTTGATTTTGAACGTAATGATATAGTTAGGGTTGTTGATTATTGCCTAGATGATGGCTAGGATTGATTATAAGTGATAAACTCGAACTGTTAACGGGTAAATCCTTGTTTTGAGCCGTTGTAATGCCCGGTTTGCATGGAATCATAACAATGGTTATAATGATTTAAACCATTTGATTGTGACAATGTAGGTGATTAGTTTGATTAATCTTTGACATGCAACGTGAGTGTTGGGTGTTTTAAACTAATCACAATCATTAACATACTCATGGGAACGATTATCTGAGGTTGCTGATAACAGTCAGATCAGTATGTTAAACATGGTTATTAAACCTACTCTAATATTACATTGTGATATTCCATGATATTTGGGTAATCAATAACAAGGATTAACCATTCTTAAGCCATTAAATTTTTTTGGAGATTACCGTAACATTATAATCAACAACATTAACTATTTGGTTAATCTGAGATTATACAGATTAATCAAGTGAGTTATCAACTTAGTATTAGGAACCTGAATCAGTATAGGTTCCTACATTATCATAAATTGTATGATATTACATTAAAATATGTAAATAAATATTAAACATCGAGTTGATGACTGTTAAGGCAATGTCTTTGACATTGAACGTTCAAAAGGATTTAATCAGTAAGTTAAAACATAAATAACATATCAAACATAAACTAATGCAGAATCTCATCATTAGCACCAGTTGCGTGTGTTTCTATAATTTGAGACATCAAGTGAGTTTCGTACAACCCCTTTTCTTTTTAATATTTTATAAACATCGGGGTAACTCTGTAACTTATTTTCTGAACATATGATATGCATCACTGATATCTGTGTGATTTCGTGTGACTTTTTGTGTGATTTCATGGGATTTTGCCGTTTGTAACAACTATCACAGTTTCAAAAGTCCTCATCTCGTGAACTGTATCTAGTGAACCCATGTGGGGCCGAACAGGAATCATTGATAGTACTATTGGCTGACAACCCATTTGCTGGGAGGATTGCATCTCCCCTTGTGTGAATGTTTGATACCTGTTTCCATAACAACTTCTTAATGTTAGTGATAGACATTAAGATAATGAGGCAATAAGATATTTACCGACGGGTAGTATCTTCGTGAACAAACAACTGTCCGAAAGGAACTAGATACGGGTCCCATGGTTATCCAGAACTGAACTTTTTGTGAACATTACTTATCATATCATATTGTTCTAACTGAACCGTCGAGCTCACCAGCTTTGTGCTGACGTTTTAAACTCAACAATTTTGCAGGACCACGGTGAAGACACAGTGAGGATGCACTTCACGTAGTTGAACCCTAATGTAACATATTGTGTAATAAATTAAGTGGTTATATTACTGTAGTGACGAAACTTTTGTATTATATTTATTTTAAGTGAATCTATGTGCTGTGATATCGGTTCAAGTAAGTCACACCTCATCTCTGAGACATCACCACTATGCTTTCGCAACCAATAGAATGAGACGTATGACATCATCTCAGGTGACGAGAGGTGGGGGTGTGACAGGGTGGTATCAGAGCCACAGGTTATAGAATTTAGGTGGACTTAGAGACCTAGACTATAACCATAGGCTCGTATAGTGACACAGAGAGCACTGAACATGTCTAATGAACAAAACTTGTTTTGACTTAAGCCAGGATAATCAGGTGGTACGGATCTCAGTTATGAGTGGCCAGCATAACTGAAATTCGCAGCACGTGTGCATTCTAGTTTGATTTGATTCAAGCGGAACATTAATAACTAAAGGAACGAATAGTTGGGTTAGGATAGGGAAACGTCGGATATCATGTGTATGTTGAATATTTTATTCAATATTTATCTCATGGTACTAATCTGAGAATTCTGTTTATACAGTGATGGCAGACCAATGAGATATATATATATATATATATATATATCAGAGGTTTCCATACGTCATGGTGGACGATACTCCCAGTTCCAGTTCCGGATCTGACTCAGATCCTTCGGAGGCTGTGTCATCAGCATGACATGCATCTGCAGTGCCTCCCATACCACCACTACCTGAGCCAGTACCGGTGCCACCACCACCACCAGCACTCCCTGTTATACCTAGTCCTCCTCACTCACCTCCAGCTGATCCAGTTACTGATAGGAGGCAGAGTATGTCACCCCCTAGAGTACCTGCTTGGGACGGGTTGCGTCGTATGCGGGGTCAAGCCCGTAAAACCACAGGATTGCCTCAGCGACATCAGATGGATCCGCGGGATGAGCCACAGGCCGTTCATGAAGTGGGAGAATCCTCCCACCAAGCCGAGTTGCGGGCGCAGGTGCAGCAGATATCTCAGGATTTACAGGCCCTGAGACAGGATGTACATCAGCACCACACTCTACATGAGGATACTCGCCATACTGTACTGGAGATCCTTACTTCACACTTGACCCTTATGGAGCAGGTGACTGTCTTAGGTGCTAATACTCAGGCTTGGAGAGCGACGATGGAGGAGCGACTTCGGAGAACCTGGAGACAGGCGCTGGTAGTTACCTTTTGGCAGGAGGTAGCATTGTGGAGCGAGAGATGGGTGTATTTGAGGCAGTTAGTGAGCACCATGAGTTTGGAGGCTCGACTGATGGTGATAGCTATAGTGATGGCTGTTATAGCTATAGTGATTTCCTGCTTACGGTTCTTTATACGGTAGGGATGGTTGAGGTTGGTCATTTTGAGATGTTATCAGTACTAACGGATAGGTTGCTAGTGTATGATGCATAGGGAAATTTTTGGTTGTGAGATAGATTCCCGGTAGTAGTATTAATGTTCGGTTTGCTGGTAATGGTTGTACAAAAACTTTTCGATTGTATAAAAGCTTGTCTGGTGATGATCGTTTGAATCTTATTGTGTAGTATATGTGGATATCAAACTGTTTCAAAATCCTGTGTGGTACAATTTCAAAATCCTGTGTGGTACAATTTCAAAATCCTGTGTGATAGAATTTCAAAGTCCTGTGTGGCAAACATAACAATTGTCTGTGTGGTAAACATAACAATTGTCTGTGTGACAAACATATCAAAGTCCTGTGTGGCAAACATATCAAAGTCCTGTGTGGCAAACATTTCAAAGTCCTGTGTGGCAACATTTCAAAGTCCTGTGTGGCAACATTTCAATTGTCTGTGTGACAACATTTCAAAGTCCTGTGTGGCAACATTACAAAGTCCTGTGTGGCAACATTTCAATTGTCTGTGTGACAACATTTCAAAGTCCTGTGTGGCAACATTTCAAAGTCTTATGTGGCAACATTTCAAAGTCCTGTGTGGCAACATTTCAATTGTCTGTGTGACAACATTTCAAAGTCCTGTGTGGAAACATTTCAAAGTCCTGTGTGGCAACATTTCAATTGTCTGTGTGACAACATTTCAAAGTCCTGTGTGGCAACATTTCAAAGTCCTGTGTGGCAACGTTTCAAAGTCCTAATTGATCTTATAGCAAAAAAAACATGTAAATATTAACGTATTGATGTCACAATGCTGTGAGTTGTGAAATACTTTGACATATTTTGAATTATTAGGACTAAGTATAACTACAAACATTTGTATGATCACTGTGTATTGATCATCTATCTGGACTGTGCTAGGTAGTTATACTGTATTTACTATAATCACATTTTCAACCTCATAAAGTTTCAGTATAACTACATATGATTGAATTTATGTGATTTAACGGGTTATATATATCTAACGTTCTTGAACTGATCTGAGTTGTCTGCATGTGAGCAGAATAATGGCTCCCAAACGAGGTCGTCCGACTAAGAGATCTATGAAGAACATTACTAACCCGGAGTCAAATCAAGTTCCACCAGTAAATACGGAATCGAATCCAGATCCACAGGTTAATCTGGAAACAAACACTGTTCCACCTGCGGGTGCAAGTGGATCTGAATCAAACGAAGCAATGATAGCACGAATCGTACGTGAACAGCTATCTGCTTGTGGTGTCCTGATGCAACACCAACCACATGGCACTGCGGGTTCTGGTGGGGATCACGTTCATACAGAACACAATGCTACTGGTGGCAACGCGGAAACTCATAGAAGCACTGGTACAACTACAACTATTCCTGATCCACCAAGACAGGGATGTACGTATAAGTATTTTGCTTCCTGTAACCCTCCTACTTTCGCTGGTAAGGAAGGAGCGGCTGGATTGATAAGGTGGATCGAGGAAATGGAAACAAAACTGAAAATCAGCCAGTGTTTAGAGGAGCATAAAGTGTCTTATGCTGCCTGTTCTTTCAAAGAATCAGCTTTGACCTGGTGGAATACCCAGGCAAAAACGTTGGGCTCAGCTACAGTCGACTCTATGGGCTGGAATGAGTTTAAAACTCTGATTAGATCAGATTACTGCCCACTCACCGAAATACAAAAGCTCCAGGAGGAATTCTGGAATCACTCGATGATCGGGGCTGACTGTTTAGCGTATACCCATCGTTTTCATGAACTCACATGTTTACTTCCCGATATGTTTCCTACTGAAGTAGCATTGATCGAGAAGTATATTAAGGGTTTGGTTCCCCAGATTCGGGGAATGGTAACCGCAACTGAACCCACAACCCTCAAACGTGCAATTCTTTTGACCACAAAGCTTACCGATGAGGCAGTAAGGAGTGGTATGTTGGTAACAAAAACTCAGACGGCCGGGGGCCGTAGTGATGTCGATACCTTTAGTGTTTCTAAAGGTACCAAACGAAAGTGGTTTGGTAAACCTAAGGCGAGAGCTCCGGCTGAGATCAACCAGAGCAAACAAATTGTGAAAAACTATGGTGTTGTCACTTCTGAGAAGAAAACTTACATTGGACAGTCACCTAAATGTACTCAGTGTTCATTTCATCATACTGGACAATGTCCTACTTGTGCTAACTGTAATAGAGTTGGGCACTACACCAAGTATTGCAATTTACCTGCTCGCCAAGCAAATCAAGCAACACAAACGAACCACTCAAACAAATAGGTCGTGTTACAAGTGTGGGAGTCCCGACCACTTGATAAGAAATTGTCCAAACAATAACAACACCAATCCGGGGAATGAAGCTAGAGGTAGAGCTTTCCAGATTGGTGCTACCGAGGCGAGACACGATGCTAACATTGTTACTGGTACGTTCCTACTTAATAACTTATATGCATCAGTTCTCTTTGATACGGGGGCAGATAAGAGTTTTATCTCTCCTGAATTTGCATCATTACTATCATTGCCTGCGGTAGAACTAGAAACTCCTTATGTGATTGAACTTGCTAATGGCAAGTTAATCAAAACTAACAGTGTCATTCAAGGATGTTCCTTGAATCTGAATGATCATCTTTTTGATATTGATTTACTTCCTATTGAGCTTGGGAGCTTTGATGTCGTTGTCGGTATGGACTGGCTTTCCATTAACCAAGCTGAAGTAATATGTCAAACTAAGGTGATCCGTATTCCTTTACCTGATGGTAACACACTGCTAGTTCAAGGTGAACAAGCTGGTAGAAAACTGGGTATCATTTCATGCATGCAAACTCAGAAATGCTTACGGAAAGGGTGTCTGGCCTTTCTAGCATATGTGATCAATAACAACTCTTCACAAAAACGTATCGAAGATATTCCAGTAGTCAAGGACTTTCCTGAAATCTTTCCTGATGATATATCAGGATTACCCCCAGTGAGGCAAGTTGAATTTCGAATTGATCTGATTCCAGGTGCAGCACCAGTTGCTAAAGCCCTGTATCGGCTGGCGCCATCAGAAATGCAAGAACTTTCGGGTCAATTACAAGAACTCTTAGACAAGGGTTTTATTAGACCAAGTTTTTCACCCTGGGGAGCACCAGTCCTTTTTGTGAAAAAGAAGGATGGATCATTCAGGATGTGTATTGACTACCGGGAACTCAATAAACTAACAATCAAAAACCGTTATTCATTGCCACGTATAGATGATCTGTTTGATCAGCTTCAAGGCGCTACCTACTTTTCAAAAATTGACTTAAGATCTGGATATCATCAATTACGAGTACATGGAGATGATGTTCCTAAAACTGCATTCCGGACACGATACGGGCATTATGAATTTCTAGTAATGCCATTTGGATTAACAAACGCTCCTGCAGTTTTCATGGATCTTATGAATCGGGTATGTAGGCCTTATTTGGATAAGTTTGTGATTGTATTTATTGATGACATTCTTATTTATTCCCGAAGCCAGCAAGAACATGCCCAACATTTGAAACTAATCTTAGAACTATTGGCACGTGAAAAATTATATGCCAAGTTCTCCAAGTGTGAGTTTTGGTTACGAGAAGTGCAATTTCTTGGGCACGTGGTGAATCAAGATGGAATTCAGGTGGATCCCAGTAAGATTAAAGCGGTAGAACAATGGGAAACACCGCGAACCCCAACTGAAATACGTCAATTTTTAGGGCTGGCAGGTTATTATCGTCGATTTATCAAGAACTTTTCAAAGATAGCCCTGCCATTAACTACATTGACACAGAAAAATCAACAGTTTATATGGGGTTCTCAACAGGAGGAGGCGTTCCAACTGTTGAAACACAAACTCTGTAATGCACCTATCTTGGCATTACCGGAAGGTGTCGATAACTTCACAGTGTACTGTGATGCTTCCCGCCAAGGGCTGGGGTGTGTTTTAATGCAGAACGATAAAGTGATTGCTTTCGCTTCTCGACAGTTGAAAGTACATGAGAAGAACTATACCACTCATGATCTAGAACTTGGGGCAGTGGTGTTCGCACTCAAGATTTGGAGACACTATTTGTATGGAACTAAGTGTATTATATACACTGATCACAAAAGTCTTCAACATATTCTAGATCAGAAGATGCTTAATATGCGATAAAGGCGGTGGGTTGAACTGTTGAATGACTACGATTGTGAGATTCGTTATCATCCAGGCAAAGCAAATGTCGTAGCCGATGCCTTAAGTCGCAAAGAACGCGTCAAACCGTTACGTGTGAAAGCACTAGGTATGACTATCCAAACCAGTTTAATTCCTCAAATCAAGGAAGCTCAGCAACAAGCTATACAAACATTGAACTATCCTGCTGAGGAACTGAAGGGATTAGACAAGAAACTTGAAGTCAAGACTGATGGAGTGTTATATTTCAAAAGTCGAATTTGGGTTCCTCTATTCGGTAACACAAGATCAATCATCTTGGATGAGGCGCACAAGTCCAGGTACTCTATTCATCCAGGTGCTGATAAAATGTATAAAGATCTTAAAGACTTTTACTGGTGGCCTGGAATGAAGAAACACATCGCTGAATACGTGGGTCGATGTTTAACGTGCTTAAAAGTTAAGGCTGAACATCAACGTCCTTCTGGGTTATTACAACAACCGGAGATTCCCATGTGGAAATGGGATCAGATCTCTATGGATTTTATCACTAAACTACCCAGAACATCGCATAATCATGACTCTATATGGGTTATTGTTGATCGCCTTACTAAATCTGCGCATTTCATTCCCATCCGAGAGGATTACTCTATGGATCGACTTGCTAAACTCTACATTAGTGAGATTGTATCTCGTCATGGAGTACCAATCTCTATCATTTCTGACAGAGATAGTCGATTTACATCACGATTTTGGCAAACTCTTCAGAATGCTCTGGGCACACAAATCAATATGAGCACAGCTTATCATCCACAAACTGACGGGCAAACTGAACGAACTAATCAAACTTTGGAAGATATGCTGAGAAGCTGTGTGATTGATTTTGGTGGTAGCTGGGATATTCATCTTCCACTTGTGGAATTCTCATATAACAACAGCTATCATACTAGTATTCAATGCGCTCCATTTGAAGCACTCTATGGACGCAAGTGTAGATCACCTGTCTGTTGGTCAGAGGTAGGTGAAAATCGAATCATAGGCCCAGAACTCATTCAAGAAACAACTGATAAGATCGCACTTATTCAAGAACGAATTAAAGCTGCTCGCGATCGACAAAAGAGTTATGCTGATAATCGTCGTAGACCTTTGGAATTTCAAATTGGTGATCTAGTGATGTTGAAAGTTTCACCATGGAAAGGCATCTTCAGATTTGGGAAGAGAGGTAAACTTTCACCAAGATTTGTAGGACCATTCAAGATTCTTGAAAGAATTGGATCAGCAGCTTACAAACTTGAATTACCTCCTGAACTCGGTAACATTCATGATGTTTTTCATGTCTCAAATCTGAAGAAGTGCTTAGTTGACGAATCTTTGATTGTACCCCTGAAAGAGATTCAAATTGATGAGAAACTTCAGTTCCGAGAAGAACCGGTTGAAGTGATGGATCGAGAGGTGAAGGTACTGAAACGTAGTCGCATATCTATTGTTAAAATTCGATGGAATTCACAGCGTGGACCCGAATATACGTGGGAACGTGAAGATCAGATGAAACAGAAATACCCACACCTATTCTCATGATCAATTGTTGATAAACAAGTCTTTCCTAAATTTTGGGACGAAATTTTTCTAACAGGAGGAGACTGTGATAATCGCGTATGAAGAATTACGTCACCAATGAATTGAGCACATTTGACCGTGTATAAAATCCGCGTTGAATTGGTTGCCGAAATTAGTATGGGATGATAGTATGCGGAAAATGGGGAACGTAGGCGAAAACCGTGCGCGAAACGGAGTTACGGATTGTCCGGAATCGCGAAATGAAGTTTTCGTCGAAAAACAGGTGAAGATACCCGGGGGCGGTACGCCCCAGGTCAAGTCACTGACCTAGGCGATGCGCGCGGATGACTAAAGCTTCTGGAAGGCTGGGATGGGGCGCGCGGTACGCCTGGCTTGGGTGCAGGTCGCCAGGCAATGCGCCTGGGTCAATTTGTCGAGCAACTTGCATAAAAATCAACTTTTTCATTCTTATCTCCATTTCAACCTTCATCTCGACGCCAGCCACCATCACCTACGAAAATCATCATCCAAATCACCAAGAACTCAAGTTTGAAGGCCTCTCGACGTTTAGATCGCATCCAGAAGCGTTAAAACACGTTCTGATCATCATTTCATCCGTTGGAATCCGTCAGATTAGGTAATGGTTCATTTTAAACCTTCTAGTTTGATCTTTATTGATTAAATCTTGATTTTGAACGTAATGATATAGTTAGGGTTGTTGATTATTGCCTAGATGATGGCTAGGATTGATTATAAGTGATAAACTCGAACTGTTAACGGGTAAATCCTTGTTTTGAGTCGTTGTAATGCCCGGTTTGCATGGAATCATAACAATGGTTATAATGATTTAAACCATTTGATTGTGACAATGTAGGTGATTAGTTTGATTAATCTTTGACATGCAACGTGAGTGTTGGGTGTTTTAAACTAATCACAATCATTAACATACTCATGGGAACGATTATCTGAGGTTGCTGATAACAGTCAGATCAGTATGTTAAACATGGTTATTAAACCTACTCTAATATTACATTGTGATATTCCATGATATTTGGGTAATCAATAACAAGGATTAACCATTCTTAAGCCATTAAATTTTTTTGGAGATTACCGTAACATTATAATCAACAACATTAACTATTTGGTTAATCTGAGATTATACAGATTAATCAAGTGAGTTATCAACTTAGTATTAGGAACCTAAATCAGTATAGGTTCCTACATTATCATAAATTGTATGATATTACATTAAAATATGTAAATAAATATTAAACATCGAGTTGATGACTGTTAAGGCAATGTCTTTGACATTGAACGTTCAAAAGGATTTAATCAGTAAGTTAAAACATAAATAACATATCAAACATAAACTAATGCAGAATCTCATCATTAGCACCAGTTGCGTGTGTTTCTACAATTTGAGACATCAAGTGAGTTTCGTACAACCCCTTTTCTTTTTAATATTTTATAAACATCGGGGTAACTCTGTAACTTATTTTCTGAACATATGATATGCATCACTGATATCTGTGTGATTTCATGTGACTTTTTGTGTGATTTCATGGGATTTTGCCGTTTGTAACAACTATCACAGTTTCAAAAGTCCTCATCTCGTGAACTGTATCTAGTGAACCCATGTGGGGCCGAACAGGAATCATTGATAGTACTATTGGCTGACAACCCATTTGCTGGGAGGATTGCATCTCTCCTTGTGTGAATGTTTGATACCTGTTTCCATAACAACTTCTTAATGTCAGTGATAGACATTAAGATAATGAGGCAATAAGATATTTACTGACGGGTAGTATCTTCGTGAACAAACAACTGTCCGAAAGGAACTAGATACGGGTCCCATGGTTATCCAGAACTGAACTTTTTGTGAACATTACTTATCATATCATATTGTTCTAACTGAACCGTCGAGCTCACCAGCTTTGTGCTGACGTTTTAAACTCAACAATTTTGCAGGACCACGGTGAAGACACAGTGAGGATGCACTTCACGTAGTTGAACCCTAATGTAACATATTGTGTAATAAATTAAGTGGTTATATTACTGTAGTGACGAAACTTTTGTATTATATTTATTTTAAGTGAATCTGTGTGCTGTGATATCGGTTCAAGTAAGTCACACCTCATCTCTGAGACATCACCACTATGCTTCCGCAACCAATAGAATGAGACGTATGACATCATCTCAGGTGACGAGAGGTGGGGGTGTGACAAGGAGGTTCCACAAGTGGCTGATATAGGCTCTTCTTGTTGTTTGAGAGCTTCCCAAGCTTCCTTGGTGTTCCTACGGTCTTCAATTACCAAGAAATGGCTTCAATAGTGATTCTATGAAGTTCGAATGTTGATCTCAGGAGCTTTTGGTTGATTTGCAGAGGAGAAGCTCGGTGATTTAGGGTAAAATTCGAACAAATGAATTGGGGTTGGTTTTTAAAAAATTTTGATTTACATGGCCTTTGCGTACCGTGAAGGCCGATCAAGAGGTTCGTCGCGTACCGCCGAGAAACTCGGGAGTCTCGACTCCCGGTTTGCTTCGCATACCGCCAAGCCCTTCACCAAGGGGCCTTCACGTACCGCAATGGGTCCATTTTCTTGTTTTCCGATTTCGTTGATTCGATTTCGCTCGTATTGATTTCTAACGTTTATCCTAAACATTTGTGTGTGTTTCGATAATTCCTCGAATTATCTTTGATAGTTTGTGTTCGTATTTGCGAAATGCTTGCACGCTTGATTAATCCTAATCAACGTGTGATGCGTAACTCAATAATTCCCCGAATTATTGTTTTGCGTTTGTGTTTGTGTTTGCCACACTTGGTTTCCAAAACCAGTGTGCAATGTACGATTCGATACTTTCTTGAACTATCGTTTCGCAGTTGTTTGTGTTTAGCTCATCTAATTAAACATAATTACATGAAATACAACAAGTATGAATGTGAAATACATAGAGTGTAAGAATTGCAATTTACCTGAAATTGCCGGATGTCACACCGTTCCACTTAAAAACCGTAAAAACCGGACTGCGAACACCTCTAAACCACATATTTCATATTTGGTATTTTAACCCAATCATAATTATAATAATATTTTTTTATATTGGTCATTTGTTGTGGTTTGATCAATAATTCAAATGACCAAGAATTTAAGTAGGAAACTTTGAGAACTTTATAAAGGAAATTAGACTAATTATTATGTCTCCCTAGCAAGGTTTTTTCTTTGAATAAGATGATAATCATTGTTAAGAATAAAATCCTTTCCAGTTTTAGCATATTGTGACTAGAAATGTGCATCATTATAACTTAGTCAGTATAGGTTAGTACCAATAGGATAAATTAGTTGTCGGGATGGATTTAGACATGTCCCGAAGAATTCTCGTTGGCACAATATATAAAGCTACAATGTCGTTTTGTTTATCCATAATTAAAAGGCAGTCAAACAAATTTAGGCTTTGTTTGTTTTTTTAGAAAAGGTTTGCGCAGCCTCTTTTGTTTGCACCGCGCATACCACGTGTAGACGTTGACATTTGCACACTGTTGTTTTTTCGAAGACGTTTCATTAAAAAATGTTTACGCGAGATATTCTTGAAGCAGATGTGGACAAACCACGTACTTTTAGGATCTTTTAAGGTCTGTAGATACTACCCACCACCGCCGATCAACCTTGTCGGCCACTGGCGCCCACCCCCTCCAGCCACCACCATCGACCACCCCCTCCGGCCACCACCGCCACCCACCCCCTCCGGCCACCACCGCCGCCCACCCCTGCCAGTAACCCCCACCGTTCACCACCACTAACTTATTTTAAGTGTCAACAAACGTTAAAAAGACAAACATTATTCTTCTTGCAGACTGCATACATTTGGTATATCTCTTCTCCTACAAATGTCTGCAGATGTGAACCACATACTGCAGACATTTTATCTCTTAAAAAACAATCACTACCTTAGAAAACATGTCCCAGCGACATGTCGTTGGAAAAGGTTTCAGGTGAAAAAAGAGTGGCAACTTTCCCCTCATATGTACATTAATTAACCCACAAAAAAAAAGGCTTAAGTTGATGACAAGTCGATGGGACATGCTTCACTGGGAAAAAAATTGAGCGCTAGAATTTGCCGCTCAAATGGATTAACCCAATGCTTACGACAAGTCAGTGGGACAGGTTGGTGGTTTAAAAATATGTAAAATACTCTATCATGATTACATGTCGTCAGGAGATATTGATTTATATCGACGAAATATGTATCTAGGATAGGTATTGTCGGGACAGGTTCAGATTGTTGCAGTGAATGAAGATGCAAGATATTATCGACAAATATACACTAATGAAAGATGCAATGAAGATGATAACTACACTATGTTTTGTAACAGAAACCGAAAAGTAAGAATGGTTTTTGTACCCACCAGTGATTGTGAATGGTGATTATCGTTACAGGTCTTAATCAAATAAAAATTATATTTTACGTAAAAATGATTTTTGAAATCTCTAAATCGACCCAAAAGAGCTTCAATTGAACCAGTGGCGCACCTTAGTGAAGACCGCCAGGGAGGGGGGACCGGCCCTGTTTTTTCGTGTAGTAGTGTACATTTCCCGATATGTAGCGTAAAATTTTTTAAAAACCTTTATTTCGTCCCCAGGGGAAAAAAAATTATTTTGTCCCCTAGGATTATGGTCAAGCTTCGCCACTAGATTGAACTCACTTCAATGGCATTGAAACCGTCTCATTAAACCATAAAATATTTGCATTTTGGTTTTAGCTTTAACAACTAGTTTTAAAGTTTGGATTTTACTATTTTAGGGCATATTGTTTTAGCTTTTATGTTTTATCTTTAGGTTTAGTATTTGTTTTTATTATTTTAGGTTAACTATTAGGGTTTATTATTTATAATTTAAGGTTTAAGTTTTAGAAAATTATAAGCCGATTCCCATGATATAAAAATGAATTCAATCGAAGTTTGTTTGAGTCGATTTTCGAGTTTTAAAAATCTTTCTTAGGCTTCTTAGACAAAAAAGACTTTTTAAGGAAACATTTTCCTATGGTTATATATAGCATATTCTAAAGAAAAAGTTTGTGCCACATAAACTTGTTTAATAAATAGCCAAATTCCATAAGTTTGGTGTAGGGCTTGCAATTTCAGACACATATTGTTTAACACGACACAAAATTAACATGCTTCGTGTTTAACCTTAATAGGTTTCGTGTGTTTAACAAGTAGATAAGTTTGGACATGATATAAATCATGTATTAGGTTAAAACACTTGTTACCCTGTTAGGATCAGTTTAAAAACATGTTAATATTTTTATAAATATTAAATATATTAGTAATATAAAATATAAGTTAGAAGTTAGTAGTTAATTCTCAAAAGAGTAAATTACGTTTTTGACTATGTGGTTTAATTTTTTAACTATTTCAATTTAAAATAAAATATTCTATCAATGAAGTCCTCTGTGGTTTGAACAACTAACGGTTTTGGCCTTAAACCTAACTGTTTTAACGGTTTTGACCCCCAAATTTAACTATGCTTCCGGACCAAAACCGTTGTTTAAACCACTGGGTCTCATGGGTTACTATTGTAAGTTTATTCAACACTATCACTACAACAAAAAAAACATGTTGTGCCGACAGCATTAGCGACGACAAATGTCGTTCCTACGGCCTCAATGGAAAATCTTTTTTCAGCTAATTCGCCGGTCAACTTAGAATGGAAAATCTTTTTTCAGCAGCCCCAATGCCGACGACCTGTCGTCGCTAAAAAGAAAAGTTATGCATATTTATCATTTTCTTTTAATCAGTGAAAAAAAATCAACAACCATTTTTTAACGACGACATGTTCTCGCTAATTTTTTCCAATTCCCTCGCCAAAAAAATTTACTCTCCCCGCCCATTTAAATCCAATTTTACAAAGAAAAGAATTTTGCGCATCTTTTAGCGACGACATGTCGTCGCTAAAGTTTATTATTTTTTATTTTTATGTTATAGTAATTTTCTCTATAATATGTATTTGCATTTGCTGTCAATTATATTTTATTAGTGATTTATGTTAATTACTTATATTTTATTATTTATTTAGATTTTTACATGTTAATTATTTTTCTTATGTAAATGTTTTTTTTCTTATAAGTAAATAAATTTATTTGGATGAATGGTTTAATTATTGATTTATAATTGTACGTGTTTATCAGGTAGGTCAAAAAATTATATTTTCGAAATCAATGTGTTGATTACGGTATAGGTGTGAATGTATCATGTATGTATGTGTAAAACAAGTATATATCATATTCAGTTTCAATGTGTTGATTACGGAATACGAAATCAAGTGTATCTTATTCACATTCAAAATGATCATAATCATTTTGGGTTTAAATGTGTAAAACACAATGGGATAAAGAAAGCAATTTCAAAAGATTTTGAGGAAGTATGATAGTGATCTTATCCGTCACAAAGTTCGAATTTAGTTGTGTAACGATGCATGTGATTATGTGTGTGTGTGAATGTATCATGTATGTATGTGTGTGTATGTACATATAGTAACTATGTGGGTACATGTATGCACGTTTGATGCACATGTACACATCTATATTGACGATCTTGTCAATCAACAACAACGAAGTTAGCTATGTGTGTTGTTAGATGCACATGTATGCACGTGTACTGTTATTTGTAATTTTATGTGCGTGTGTTTATGTATGTAGATGTATGTGTGTATATGTGTACATATAGTAACTATGTGTGTACACAAAGTCAATTTATATTCTACATGTTCAAATATATCATATTCACTCTCACAATGTTCAAATATAATCAGGTTGGTTTTAAATGTGTAAAACATAATAAGAGAAAGAAATTAACCAGCTAGCTGTAAAAGATCTTGATCCTCTGTATTGACGATCTTGTCAATCACCAACTACGAAATTAGCTATGTGTGTCGTTAGATACACATGATTTATGCACCTGTACTGTTATTTGTAATTTTATGTGCGTCTGTTATGTATGTATATGTATGTGTGTATATATGTACATGTATACATATAGTAACTATGTGTGTACACAAATTCAATTTATACTATACATTTTCAATTATATCATATGAATGGGTGTAAATATGTATACATATACATACATAACACATACACACGCATATTATTACTACTATGTCATGTTTTTATTATACTATTATCATATCAAAAATATATTAAATTAAATTATTAGTTACAAATAAATAAATATTAAAAAACATTAATTAACAGTTACAAATGAATAAAAGATAAAAAAACACTATGTCATTGTTTTTATTATAGTATTATCATATCAAAAATATATTAAATTATTAGTTACAAATAAATAAATATTAAAAAATATTAATTAATAGTTACAAATAAATAAAAGATAAAAAAACCTCAAATAATATTATTATACTATTATTAAATTCAAATAAAAAAAATGAAAAACAAAGTCAAAAATTATAGATGGATTTAACGACGACATGTCGTCGCCATAATCAAATATATATATTTAACTTCAGGAATATTTGTTTAATTGCGAAAAAATATATATATAGCTATAGGGACGACATGTCGTCGTTATAAAGGATAGAGGGAAAACGATTGGCGGGATAAAGTGGCGCCTGAAGAAAAAGTTTTGCGACGATAAGTCGTCCCTACGGTATTTCTCATTTTCTTATTTCACAAAAAGCTTCGTTAAATAAAACGGTATCGTTTTGGGTTAGCCTATAGGGACGACATGTCGTCGCTATAGGTTAATCGATCGAAATATGCTTGCAGACTCTTCATTTTTCGCGTTTTTTCACAGGTTCTTCTTCCCCAAGGCGATTTTCGTTCCCTCACGCGGGTATGTCGATTTTGAACTTGTTTTTACACAAATTTGATGTGCATTTTAGTGTTTGTAGTGATTATTTGAGTGTTTTTCATCAAATTTTAGGAATTTTAGTGTTTTTGAGTTGGCTAACTATTTTTTTAATCTATGTTCTTCTTAACTAGACTTGGAGTGTTTTGTAGTGATTTTTTACTTAATATCTACGATTTTTGTGCATTTGAAGTTATATTTTTTTAACTTTTTTTGTTTGATCTAATTTTAGGGTTGAAGATTTGTTGTTCTTTTGAGGATTTTAAAGGTATGTTCTTATGTTATGTTATTATGCTTATTAAAAGTATATAAAAACATTTTAAAGTATGTTTTTGTATGTGTATGTTTACTTTGTTATGACAAATATTAAAATTATGATTCTTTTTATATCTATATGTGTATGTTTGTATGTTTATATATGTATGTTTGTATGTTATAAATGTATGTTTGTATGTTGAGATTAGTTAACATATGTTTATATGGATTTTTGTATGTTAACTTTGTTGATCACAAATATTGTAAGTATGTTATTTTTATGTTTATATATGTATGTTTGTATGTTATAAATGTATGTTTGTATGTTGAGATTAGTTCATATGTTTATATGGATTTTTGTATGTTAACTTTGTTGATCACAAATATTGTAAGTATATTATTTTTATGTTTATATGTGTATGTTTGTATGTTATAGATGTATGTTTGTATGTTGAGATTAGTTAACATATGTTTACAAGTAAATGTGTATGTCATTTGTTGTTCACAAATATTGTAAGTATGTTTTTTTTATGTTTATATATGTATGTTTGTATGTTATAAATGTATGTTTGTATGTTGAGATTAGTTAACATATGTTTACAAGTAAATGTGTATGTCATTTGTTGATCATAAATATTATAAGTATGTATGTTTGTATGTTTATATGCATCTTTGTATGTTAACTTTGTTGATCACAAACATTATCTTAGAAATTATTTATGACAATCGATAAGAGTTGGATTGTATTGGGAAATCGGAATTCTACTGCTTTCAAAGAAGGCCTTCTCAACTTTATAGAAATTGCATGACACTCAATCATCTGACTATAATTTCATTGTCGACTCAGTTTGTGAAGTTGGTGAGTCAGGTGTACGAGTCAATGATGATGACACGTGTCTTACAGGACACTCAAGATGTTAATTGTAACTTGGTTGTTGACATAGGTTACTTGCCTATGAGCACAAGTCATGGTGAAGGTAACGACCCAATTCCTATAGACTTAAGTGAGGATGACGAAAATTTAATTAATAGTAGTGAAGAAGATGAAGATGCATACCATTCAGATGAAGAAGAAGAAGACGAAGAACTAAATGATGATAAGGATGATGACGATGACGATGGTGATGGCGATAATGGTCTTGAAAACACACATTATTGTAGTGATGATTTTGATTAAATGTATGTTTGCAATTTAATTTTGTTGTAATTGTTAAAATTTACTCCCATGATTGAGGATTATGAAAGTTTAATTTTGTTATAGTTGTTAAAATTTATATGCGTATTTATATATTTATTACACTAATATGTTTTTATTAAGGACATGACTACATATCATAAAAGGGATGGAGGAAATGAAGATCCTTGGAATCCAAATAGGCTTCCCGGTAGTTGTGAGTCTTGTAAGTTACTTGTTTCTATTATAAATAAATATATAATTGTTTTAATTGACAAATCTCTTTCAAACTTGTTAACTTTCTAATTTCATATATTGATGTAGCACAACCTAAAAAGAGAAGATCAAAAGGAAAAAACTTAACACTTCACAAAAAATATGAACAAAACAACAAAAGACCTTTACTGATTGCGGTGACTACTGATGAAGATCAATATAGGTTTGTCGAAGATAACATCTCAGATTTTATAAGGCTCATATCAAATGAGGTGGGAAAGATTGTTCCATTTTATTATGCTAGTTGGCAAGATGTGCCTAATGAATACAAACATGCCATATATCTGACACTCTTTGTAAGTATACATCGTAATTTTTATTTTTATTTAAATTTCATAACCTTTAAAATCCTTTGTATTACAACTGTTTTGTAGGAATTTTTTTGATCTTCAAGCTTTGCAATATGAAGGTTTATTGGAGGGAGTAAAGCTTGGAATCAATGTCGAGTGTGCACGAAGCTACAAAGATCGTAAACAAAAGGCAAAAAAGTATTTTCTAGCCAATGGTGGCTATGAAAACATTGAAAAGGCACAAAATTCTCCTCCAGAGTATATGAATCAATCTAAGTGGTTCAACTCATTGATAAGTTGTTTAAATATGATGCTTACAAGAAAAGATATGAGAAAAATAAAGCAAACAGATCAAAACAACGATATCCAAGTTATCATGGGGAGTGAATCATATTCACAAAAGCGATTGATAGAGGTTAGAAAATTATATATTAATAGACATATAAGAACGCAAGTAAAACTTCTGTTATTTGCAGATGGAGAAGCACGGGACCACAAGCATTGTTGATGAAGGATTAGGTTGGGCAAACGATTTGGCGGAGCAAGACTGGGTTAGTACAAACCTTTGTTTTTATGACTTTATTATTGTATCTTAGGCATTTCTGGCTGGGTTAGACGTACCAGTAATTGACTTTGATTAACAAGGAGAGTCATACCTTGTCTTTGTGTACATCTGGGCATTTTAGGAAATGTTGTTTATGCTTGCGATGAAATTTTTAACCCAAACTATCTTTAATAAGGTCAAAGTGTCAAATTTGTATGCTAATTGGTCAAAATAACCCAAACTAGTTTTAATAAGGTTAAAGTGCCAAAGTTGTGTTTTAAACGGGTCAAAATAACTTAAACTAGCTTTAATAAGGTTAAAGTGTCAAACTTGTGTATTAATTGATTAAAATAACTCAAACTAGCTATAATAAAGTTAAAATGTCAAACTTTAGTTTAAACGGGTCAAAATAAGGTTAAACTATCTTTAATAGGATTAAAGTGTCAAAGTTGTCTGCTAATTGGTCAAAATAACCCAAACTAGTTTTAATAAGGTTAAAATGTCAAAGTTGTGTATTAATTGGTTAAAATAACTCAAACTAGCTATAATAAAGTTAAAATGTCAAACTTTTGTTTAAACAGGTCAAAATAAGGTTAAACTATCTTTAATAAGGTTAAAGTGTCAAAGTTGTGTGCTAATTGGTCAAAATAATCCAAACTAGTTTTAATAAGGTTAAAGTGTCAAAGTTGTGTTTTAAAAGGGTCAAAATAACGTAAACTAGCTTTAATAAGGTTAAAGTGTCAAAGTTGTGTATTAATTGGTTAAAATAACTCAAACTAGCTATAATAAAGTTAAAATGCCAAACTTTAGTTTAAACGGGTCAAAATAAGGTTCTACTATCTTTAATAGGGTTAAAGTGTCAAAGTTGTGTGCTAATTGGTCAAAATAACCAAAACTAGTTTTAATAAGGTTAAAGTGTCAAAGTTGTGTTTTAAAAGGGTCAAAATAACTTAAATTAGCTTTAATAAGGTAAAGTGTCAAAGTTATGTTTTATTCGTTAAAATAACTCAAACTAGTTATAATAAAGTTAAAATGTCAAACTTTAGTTTAAACGGGTCAAAATAAGGTTAAATTATCTTTAATAGGGTTAAAGTGTTAAAGTTGTGTGTTAATTGGTCAAAATAACGCAAACTAGTTTTAATAAGCTTAAAGTGTCAAAGTTGTGTTTTAAACGGGTCAAAATAACTTAAACTAGCTTTAATAAGGTTAAAGTGTCAAAGTTGTATTTTAATTGGTAAAAATATCCCAAACTAGTTATAACAAAGTTAAAATGTCAAACTTTAATTTAAACGGGTCAAAATAAGGTTAAAGTGTCAAAGTTGTGTTTTAAATTTGTCAAGTAAGGTTATAATGTTAAAGTTGTGTGTTAAATGGGTGAAAATAACCTAATCTAGCTTTAATAATGTTAAAATGTCAAAGTTTAGAAAAAATTAATCTAATTAATATTATATTGTTTATTGTAGCAAAGGATCCAAAACGAATCAAGAAGGTTGGGCGACAACTCAAGTTCGGAAATTTCCGACGAATATGATGTGATGAAACACGCCTTAGGTGAAAGGCGTGGACATATTCATGGAGTGGGTATAGTTGTTAAAAGTGTACCTGCTGAAATGTCAAGTTCTTATAACACTCAATCTCAAGGATGGCAACAAAACTAGGAACAACAAATGACAGAGCAGGTGCAACAAGATGTTCAAGCTCAAATGAACGAAAACTTGCACAAGATGCAAGCGGACTTTGCCAGACAATTTGAAGAAATGCGCCAATCGTTTCAACAACAAAAAGATTCACAAAATGAAGAAGAAGAAAGTGAGAGTGATTAGGTTTCATATTGACAATGAATACTTAAACTATTTGCATGTTTGTGTTTAGTATGTTTGATGACACTTTTGGATGATTTGGTTTGAATGATGTATGTTTGAATGGTTTAAACTTTGTGTTTGTATGATATTTGGTTGAAAGCTTAAAAATTTAGATTCGGCAAGTTTGTGAATTTGGGTTTGTAAGATTTTGTAAAAATCTGGGAAAATATGAAAATACGACATGAATTCTGAATCTGCAGATTTACATATAGCGACGACATGTCGTCGCTAAATGATCGTCTCGTTTGAATTTAATATTATTTAATATAATAAAAAATAATTTATTTGAAATACTTCTAGCGACGACATGTCGTCGCTAAATAATCGTCTCGTTTGAATTTAATATTATTTGATAAAATAAAAAATAATTTATTTGAAATACTTCTAGCGAAATAATAATTAAAAAAGTAATAATATTCATTGCTTACATGGAAAAGTTTTTTCGATTTTTTTAATTTTGATCAATAGCGACGACCTGTCGTCGCAAGAACCTACTCTATAGCGATGACATGTATGGCGACGACATCATAGAGCTATAGAGACAAAACTGTAGCAACGATTATTGTGGCGACTAAGTGTCGTCGCTACAGCCTAAAAATACCCATGTCGTCGCTATAGCCTCCCGCGTATTTGTTGTTTTAGGCGCCATTTGCTGTAGCGTATGGTTCGTTAGTTGTTTAAAGCACTGAGTCTCATGGGTTACTATCGTAAGTTTATTCAACACTATGGTAGTATCGTGCAACCTCCCACTAAATTAACCAAGAAAAATGCATTTCTATGGTCTGATCAGGCTCATAAGGCGTTTAATCAGCTTAAACACGCTTTGTATTCTGCTCATTTTTTTTAATGCAACTATAATGATCAAATTGGTAATAGTCATGAAATTCAAAAAACATTGTACTTATGAGCTACTATGCACATAAAGAGGCAGGGAGCTAAAAGATGCATAGTGGAATCATAATATTCATATTCTGCAACTTAAAACCAAAATCATGATTTCAAATTCATTCAATTTTGAAACAAGTTACATAAAAACAGCAGGTAAACGGGCAACAAGCTGCGCCGCCAACCCTTTCTGAATTGCGAATCCTAACCTTCCAAACACAAACTCCTGCCCCCTTGGGGTTGAACAATTGTTGTGGATGACCCGTTGAACCCTCGTCAAGAAGTGGATAGCTTCGGACGCTAGGGAGCCAAAAGTATCAAAGGCAAAAGGGACAAAGACATGCTGGTTCTCTGCACAGGCTTTAGCGTGCTTATCCACTTTCTTTGATTCAACCTTTCTTGCTGCTTGTCCGGCCACAAATCCGTTTTCCCTTAAACCAACCAAAGGGGAAACCCCTGTGAGGTCTACACAAGCATGTTTCCCCCCAGCCCAGCCAAAGACGAGCAGATCCGCTGGCCGCAGAGTAGATCTCCCTTCCATAGGGTCTGTGAGGAAATTCACAGGGGCCTCTTTCTTAGCAGAAATCCCAGCTCTTCTTAGGATGTCCCACAAAACATCCCGCACCCAGTCGTGTCGATATTTGAACCCAGGGAGCTCTTTACAATGAACTGCGTGCTCCCCGTATTTATCCATACAAGCTTTACGACATATCGGGCATGTTTCATCTTCCGGGTACAAAGGGATCATCAACTGGTATTTAAGAATGGATCTGTATTCTACTGCAGACATGCATTGTCCCAACCCCTCAATCGGGATAACGGTCAAAAATTCCTGAGCATGGGGACCCTTCAAGCACTCAAACACCGCCTTCTGGCGGGCTGACAAATCAAAAGCTTCTCCCAGGCTTTGAGCGATTTTGCTAAACAGAGCATTCGCCAAAGTTTTTTGTGGCTTCGAGGGGGCGGTGTCCTTGTTAGAGAAACCGCCAATATCCAAGTCTGGGAGAGAGACATTTAAGCGTGCGAGCGCCTCCTGATAGTCCGAGTCAAGCCCAACGACCCCACTGTTTCGAAGAATATGATCCTGTAATTCCCAAGATTGAGCTCTAGACGCCACAAAGGCATAAACCCCAACATCTCGAGCTGATAAGAGGCCCAATCCGCCTAAACGCATAGGCAAAGATGCCAAACGCCACTGGAGGTCACCAAAGAAGGGGCCGCCACCCACTACTATGTCCTCTGTAGCCTCTCTAAGGCCATCATAGAACCGAGATGCCGCATCCTCCATCAAATGGGGTTGACAAGTCCGCAGGCCAAAAAGTAACTTAGCAACCCCCATGCACGACCTTAGCAGGAGGAGTTCACATTGGGGATCCCTCGGACATGATAAGAGTTTCATGAGGTCAACCGACCCTGAGGCCCGCCGCCCTGCCAATTCCTCAATAAAGCTAGGATCCCGACTAACAGCTCCACCAAGGAGCTTAACCCCCTTCTCTGGTCTACCGATCCCTCTCGGGAAAAGTCCATCTTGAACTTTCTGCCTGTCGCATGTCGGCCAAAAAACCTTCGTTTTCTTAATGTTGAGATAAAGCCCTAGAGATGGCCCCCTCTCGTTGATGATGTCTAAGGCTTTAGCAACCTCAGAGGCGTTGCCAATAATTGTCCCATCATCCAAATACCAAGCATGAAACGGAAGTTTACAGCGGTCCTGAACCCGGAGAATAAGAGGGTATAAGGCAAGGGCAAAGAGAAGGGGCCCCAAGGGATCTCCTTGTTGAACTCCGGTAGTAGCCCCAATAGACTCGTTACCAACATATAACCTAGCAGGCTGGGCATAAAGAAATTGGACTCACCGATAGATTAACGGGCAACGCTGATGAACCTCTTGGAGAAAGGTTGTGCGGTCGACCATGTTGAAAGCATTGGAGAAATCCACAGTAAGCAAGGCTAAGGAACCATCTGCATAAAACGAGTTGAGAAACCTGTTTGCACTGTGAAGCACTGCCTCTGCTCCATTTGGCACCCCGACCCCAAATTGATGGTCACCCAAGTACTGGGTCATTTCTTTCCCGACCTTCTTCATCGCCACCTTGGAAACTAACCTTCGCCAAATACCCCCCCACAGCAATAGGCCGAATTCCTTTATCAGGTTTCAATAAGGGAGTGAGGGGGGCCGAGGCAACAAACTCAGCAAGCACCTTAGGGCAGGATCCCCCAAGCCATAAGTTAACAACTTTAGTAATGCTCGCAAGCAAACCTGAGGAAGTAATCGAGCCCTCCCCACCAACAGCATCTAACAGGTGTTGGGCCCGCATCCCATCTCTACCACAAGACGTCCCTTTAGGAAAGGATCGAATACATTTGAGCACACACTCCCCATCAACAACAAGAGTGGGTTGGGCCAAAGGGTTGGAAGGTAAGGATGGGGGCGGCACCACCGGGTGTTTATCAATAAGAGCTTTTAAGGTCGAATCACCTAGAGGGGCAACTCCACTAGAGCATAAGACCTTAACTGCAGCCGTGAAATGTCCATCCCTGACTTTCTGAAGACATTGCTTAATATTAGGACCCCTTTCTTTGTCTTCCTCTCTCCTGCATTCTCCCTTAGGAGCCCCCGTCTCCTCCACGCTATCCAATAGGGAAGAGACTAAGTCATCAAACCCAGACCCATCTTTCCAAACTGTAAGTGCGCGCAAGATGTTACTACACTACAGAGATTTCATGTTCCCTGATCTCCGCTCTTGTCTGGAGGATGGTCTAACCACCCGCAAGGTGCAACGCGAAAGTAAAAGCAATTGGACCCAATTGTCGACTGATCCTGGTGACGCTACCACTTTGCGCAAAGCACCTGTTAGAACCTGAGCAAACAACAACCGACAACTTGGGGGAATGCTTTTAACAGTCTGAATAGGGAGGGAGAAAACATGCTCAAGGAGGTTAACCTTACCCGCAAGCCCTGCTGGGTGCCGTGGGTTTGTGTCAACCACCACTTGACATGGTTTCTGGATCCCAACAATGAAATCTTCAACATCCCCCGAGTTTATGGCAAACAACACGACCTCATTATCATGCTTGCATCCCCTGCTGAGTGCATGCATCACCATGCACTTTCCACATAACCATTTACCCCCTGCCCTAAGGACCTCCGCAGCATCCAAAAAAAGGTCCAAGTCCTTGGAGATAGCCCCCTTCAAAGATTGCCTTCGGCATTCTGTCTTGAGGTGGGTGCGTTGCATGTGTTCCAGTACGGTTTGCCATCTTTACACTCGTGCAAAAATTTGAAAGGGCAGGTCCTTAAGCCACTAGCAGAGCCTTGCACAGGGCCCACTGACTTACCGTTCTGACGCCCCCTCACAGGAGCCATGCGTGTAAGACAAATGCCACCAAAGAAAAACCACACTAACGGTACACCAAACTCGAGATGAGTTGTGGGGGTAGAAAATTTGTAAATTCTATACAAGACTAAGGAGGGTAGCAACCGCGGGTTGCCCACCCTCTAAATGGAACCCCACAAAACCCCTTACCCCATGGCTGCTTTCACTTCATTGAGGCATTAGATCGAACAACTGGCGGGTCAACTTTTATATGTCTTTGAAATTGAAAGCATATGTAATCTTTAGGGTTTCTAATGTGATTGAATTTTATAAAGAACACAAAATAGGGCCTGATAAATTTTCATGATCCAGGTTTGGTTGAAACGTCGATTGAAATTGTTCAAAAGGATGACTTAAGCTAGATCAACGGAATCAATGAATTGAACGATGTCCAATAAACTTGATCGAAAAGGATGGTGATTAATTGGTGGTGATGGAACGATTTAGCAGTGGTGAGACCTGCTCATGTCCTCTCTTTATCAGATTTTGCACAACAATTTGTCATCGAATGTGATGCTTCTGGTAGGGGAATGGGAGCAGTATTGATGCCACATCAAAAGCCTATTGCTTTCTTAGTAAAGGCTTAAGTGTTCGCAATTTGTCTAAATCGGCCTATGACCGAGAGATGATGGCTCTCGTTTTGGCAGTCCAACATTGGTGACAGTATTTGTTGGGTGCCCGATTTATTGTATATACGGATCAAAAGAGTTTAAAGTTTTTACTAACACAACATGTGACAACTCCGGATCAACAGAATTGGGTGGCCAAACTTTTGGGTTATGACTTTGAAATACACTACAAACCTGCCCGAAGTATCGGGCAGGAAATGTGTTGTCTTGACAAGCTGCATGGGCAGCTTAACACCATTTGTTCAAGTCCAATTTGGTTACAGGGCGCTCAATTAGTGGCAGAATCACAGGCTGATATGGTCATCCAATGAAAAGCTGCTCAACGGTTTCAAACAAACATTTGGGTTTTGCGATTAAACAAGGAGTATTATTTTGTAAGGAATGTTTAGTAACTCGCTTTTTAGGACCCTTTCAGATAACAGATACTATTGGTCAGGTGGCTTACAAGCTTCTCCTGCCACCCTCTTCAAAAGTCCATCATGTTTTTCATGTGTCGCTCTTAGACTACCCACAGCCGTTAAGCTGTTGGCCCAGTGGCCTCCCCAATTTCGGCGGGGTGTAGCGGGAACACCGCCACCCGCAGCCACGGCTCCCGCCCTGGAGGGTTCCACGGCCCCTGCTCCCCGTTGATTTCCTTCACTGTTGTTGGTCCAATCAAAATTCAAGTGAGTGATGTGGATTAGTGGGGAAGAGTTTTCAGTGAGGTGACCACTGTGGGGTTTTGAGGTTTTCAGTGAGATGATGACGTACCAGGAAATTTCAGTAGGGAGTGATTTTCAGTAGAGTGACCGCTGTAGATGGTCTTAAAGAAAGTTATTCAAGGAAAGGTTGCTCCTTCCTTTCCTCTTGAGTTGGATTTGGGGGATCGAAATTATCCTAGTCCATACGCCATGTTAGCCACTCGCACAGTTCAGGAAGGTTCTATTTTTGTGGAGTAATGGTTATGCAGTGGCAGGATCAATCGATAGAGGAGGCTACATTGGAATCAGTTGATTGGGTACCTAGAGGTCAAGACTTTAGTGGCGGAGGTTTTAAGGGGCCCAGGGGTGCCCCGACCCCTGCCGTTTTTCTGGTCAGAAGCTTTGATATAATAGTTTTCGGCCGGAAAATTTTATAGGTGTTGAGTCCGGCCCCTTCGGTTTTTCTTCCTAAAATTCCTTAGCTCCCTTGGATTTCAAAAAATAATAAAGTTGAACTAATATTGTAAGTTTTAACATTACCTTTAATAGTTTACAGTGTCGGTTGCTATCTCATTCTTTAGCCGATCTTGAGTTTATAGCTTGTTTTGGGCCTTAAAATTAAAATAAACCTTAACTATTAAACATTATCCATTTACATTGTCTTTTTTGATACATACATATTTATTTTTTTGAGTGAAATAAATATATGATATTTTAAATTGTTTGACCCGACACGAATTATCATTTGCCGACCCAAATTTTTTGCCCGAAACATAACGGTAAGAAAAAAAATTTGGCCTACAACTTTCGGCCCCCTTCGACATATTTTTCAAGCTTCGCCAATACAAGACTTTAAAAGAAGGCATGATTAATGATACAAATGATGAGCAAGCTAGGGGGTGTTACAACTAAGCCTCTTATTTTATAAGTTTATTCTAGAAATGGTAAGATAAGGAAATAACCAATAAAGTTTGTTATGCTAAGTGGGGAATGGGGATTATAAAATAGATTTGGAGAGAGGTAAGGAGGTAGACTAGAGTTTGTTATTGGTGAAGCTCATGTGTTTAAAGAGAAAGTGAGAGTTTTAATTTTAGGCAGGGGTGAGCAAAAACCAAAAAAACCTAACCAGAACCGAATTAACCAAAAAAATCGAACCTAAATAACCGAACCAAACGAACGAATAACCGAAAAACCGAACCGAAAAAAACCGAAACCAAATTTTCCGGTTCGGTTTCGGTTTTTCATATTTTAAAAACTGAATAAACCGAACCGATTTGTAATATTGTTTAAAAATTATTATATATATATATATATATATATATGTTGATATTTTTATACTTATTTAACGGGATAAAAACACACAAAGAGTTTACTAATTTGAGATGATAAAGATTTGAATTAGATGAACTCTATCATTTTAAAAGGTAAATATCGTAATTATTGCATATTTAGTTATTTACTTTTGATTTTTTTAACATAAGAACATGATGATAATTATTTATTTTTATTTTAGTTAGTTTTTATTCGATCAATTAATTTATGAATCATTCATTGTTATACAAGTTTGTATTTTCAATATTGGGTGTGAGAGAGAACAAAAAAAACAAAAAAAAAACAAAAAAAAGTAAAAAAAAAAAACTGAACCAAAACCAAAAAAAACGAAAACCGAATGGTTCCTAATAATTAAAAACCGACTATGTCGGTTTCGGTTTCGATTTTAGACAAAAACCAAACCAAACAAAACCAAACCAAGCACACCCCTAATTTTAGGGTGATTCATCATCTAGTTTTCATTTCCTTTCATTATCAATAAAATTCCATTTCATTTGAATTCGTATCAGTGATTTTATAACAAAAATCAAAATGGTTTATATTTCAAATATATAAATAATTTCATTGACTAAACACATGTGCATATACCACATAATGTGGAAATGTACTTATATACCATTTGCGGGTGGTTGTTTTTGGAGGACTACATACCTAATATGAGGTGTATATGTGTATATGCATGCATGTTTGGAAAATATCTTTTAATGTATTTATTTATTTTATTATTTAATTCATTTTTGGTTTATTTTCAACACAATAACATATTAAGCAAAAGCTGCAAAACACGGCACAATCATAAGGATAATTAATATTTTAATGTAAATATTGTAACGCATTCATGCATTTTCGATTACGAGTATATCTTATGTTATTTATTTATATCAATATGATAAAAAATGTTATATTAACGAATATGGCTTTAAATTCTTTGAGAAAAAAATTGAAAACTATTTTTAATTTGGTTTTGACACGCCATATGTTATATTGTTGGTTTTAAATGACATTAGGGCCTTTAAAATATATGAATTTTCGTCATTTTCAATATTTGTGAGAAAATCCGTGAAAATACAATGTAACATTCAAAAAAATTTTCAGTGAAAATTTTTTAGTTTAGACATAATATAAAAACATTATTTCGTAACATATGTCTAAAAAGTAGTTATAATATATCTATATTTATTTTATTATAATAACATATAATGCATATTTAATAATAGAAAAGAAACTCTTAAAATTGACTTGTTTATTTAAATCCTAATATTTTATTCAACTTTTATAGTAACACGCATTTATTTTAAAGATTACAAATGTAAGACCAAGTTAAGATATAATAGTTTCTTTTTAATATTGAATTTTTACAAAATATAATCCATGTGTGTGTCTATACACACACACACGATCTGCATCAAATAATAATACAATCTTATTGTATTAACATAAATAACTTCGTCAACATCAATCCACATCTTTTTTTAAATATATATTTATCATTTACAAGAGTATGTTTTTTTTGTGTGTTTAATTATGCAATTTTTTTGGTTTGAAATCCTACGTCACTATAAGTTGCATAACACACAGAGGATATATATATCAAATAATAACTCACTCATATTGTATTAACCCATAACTCCGTCAAAATCAACCCGAATCTTTTGTTTTTTTTCAAAATATTTATTTTACATGTGCTAAAGTATGTTCTTTTGTGTGTTTGTCAACGTTTTGAAAACCGGACCGGTCAGCGAAACGACGCCCTACTGGCCACAGGTCGGACCGGTTGAACCGATAGGACCGTTTTAAAGAACCGGATGACATCACATTAATTTAAAATTTTAATATATACTATTATCATTATCACTTTATTTGATATAATTATTGTTAACGTCTAAACTTATCCTAGTTTTCTAATTGTTACCCAGGTATCAATTCTAAATATTATGCTTCATAAATCTAACATCAAACTTAGCCTAGTTAAATTGGTAAAACCACTTGGATGTTAACGTCTTAGCTTGAAGCTCATGACACTCTAAGCTTAAATAAATTATGCTTTATAATCATTTGTAATCCCACGTCAAGAGACAATAAAAGCACACATCTTTCAATTCTTTACTTCTTTATATGAGACCATCTATCCCACATCGATTATAACATAGCATCTTACGTTTCTTTATATATCAAACAAATTCTTCCACATCGGCCAAGCATGAGAAGCTACAGCCACTCACAAAGCTATAAGAAGTGAACGACGCTAAAGAAAGAAGCAAACGAGTAATTTTCCGGTTCCGGTTCAACCGCCGCGGCCGGTTAATTTCAAAGCGGCCCAAATTATTCAACCGAACTGCTTATGGTAACTGGTTCCGGTCGGACCGGCCGGTCCGGTCTCGAAAACACTGGTGTTTGTACAATTTTTTTTGTTTAAGATCTTACATAGCTGTGCATATAAAATAAAGATTTTGAAAGAAAAAAAATTCGAGTTGATCTTGGCGTAGTTATTTGGGTTAATACAATAAAGTGGGTTAACAACGGATTCTTTCCTTATATATATATATAGGGGATGTATAAAATGGAAACCCACTTGAGGTGAAGAAACTTTGGAAACTTTGAAAAAAACAATGTAAACAAACCCAAAAAAAATTTTTTTTTTTTTTTATAGTTTTGTAACATCATTAGGGTCAATTTTATAAAAAAATGAAAAAAGCGCCGAGCCATTTTTTTTAAAAAAATTAATTTGTCGACGATGTAACAAAGACGTAACACAGCTGTACAGCTGTGTACATCGTGTTACGTCTGTGTTACAGCTGTGTTACGTCTTTGTTACATCGTCGACAAATTAATTTTTTTTAAAAAAATGGGTCGGCGCTTTTTTGATTTTTTTTTTATAAAATTGACCCTAATAATGTTACAAAACTATTAAAAAAAATAAAATTTTTTTGGGTTTGTTTACATTGTTTTTTTCAAAGATTCCAAAGTTTCTTCAACTCAAGTAGGTTTTCAAAATAACCTTCCCCTATATATATATATATATATATATATATATATATATATATATATATATATATATATATATAGGGAAGGGTATAAAAAATAACCCTCATCTTTTGTTACAACTACATAACACATTTCAACCAATCATAAATTTACACATAAGCTTTTCATTAAAATATTAAAAAGGGCATCCTAGTCATTTTACCATTATAAGTTTTTCCCCCCATCTTTTTTAAACATTAATAACTTTTTTATAATATATTATTTTTTAAAAAAATTGCACCATTATATTCGTCTCATTTTTCTCTTTAATTCCGTTATAGTGTCGACTAATTTTTTTTACTTTTTTTAGATGCCCTATATTTACATCATTGTAACGAGCTTAAATATAACAAATTTAATTGAAACTTTTTTAAAAATGATAAATTACAGTGATGTAATTTACATTGACGTAATTTATCGTGATGTAATTTACATTGACGTAAAATTTGGTTTCGGTTTTTTCGGTTAATTTGGTTCCAGTTCGGTTTTTTCGATTAATTCGGTTTCGGTTCGGTTTTTTTTTGGGTTTTTGCTCATCCCTAATTTGTAACGAGCCTAAATACAACAAATTAGTTTGAATTGTTTTCGAACAATGATAAATTACATCACTATAATTATCATTGTTAGACGAAAAAAAATCAAAATAATGTGTTATATTACATCACTGTAATTTATCATTGTAATTATCATTGTTATAGAGAAAGTAAAATAATGTGTTATACTAATTACATCACTGTAATTTATCATTATTAGAAAA
This sequence comes from Mikania micrantha, assembly GCA_009363875.1. Lineage (NCBI taxonomy): Eukaryota > Viridiplantae > Streptophyta > Magnoliopsida > Asterales > Asteraceae > Mikania > Mikania micrantha. Next base: position 75,235,344 of record CM018683.1, read on the forward strand.
AAATTTAAAATAATGTGTTATATTTATGCTCGTTATATCGATGTTAATAATGGGCAATGAAAAAAAAATTAAAAAAAACTAGTCAACATTATAACGGGAATTAAAGAGAAAATTACATCACTGTAAATAATGTGTTACGTCACCGTTAATTATGTCATTGTAAATTACTTCATTATGTGTTACATTACTTCATTTTGTGTTACATTACTGTAATTTACCATTGTTAGAAAAAATTTCTAATTAATTTGCTATCGTTAAGCTCGTTACAATGATGTAAATACATGACATCAAAAAAAAAAAATAGTCGAGACTATAACGAAATTAAAGAGAAAAATGAGACGAGTATAATGGTGCAATTTTTTTAAAAAAATAATATAGTATAAAAAAGTTATGAATGTTTAAAAAAAGGGGTAAACTTTATGTAAATAACAAATGTCCTAAATGCCCTTCATACTAAAGACAAAGAAATTGACATGTGGCACGATCCTATACATTTACCTTTTTCAAGTAACCATTGGATGATGGTTAATGGGTTGTAACAAAAGATGAGGGTTATCAAAAATTCCATGCCCTATATATATATATATATATATATATATATATATATATATATATATAGGGCAAGGTATAAAAAATAACCCTCATCTTTTGCTACAACTACATAACCCATTTCAACCAATCATAAACTTACACATAAACATTTCATTAAAATATTAAAAAAGGCATCATAGTCATTTTACCTCTTATAAGTTTCCCCCCCCTCTTTAATTCCGTTATAGTCTCGACTAATTTACATTGACGTAATTTATCGTGATGTAATTTACATTGACGTAAAATTCGGTTTCGGTTTTTTTCGGTGAATTTGGTTTAAATTACAGTGATGTAATTTACATTGACAACAAATTAGTTTAAATTTTTTTCGAACATTGATAAATTACATCATTATAATTATAATTGTGAGAGAAAAAAATAAAAATAATGTGTTCTATTACATCAGTGTAATTTATCATTGTAATTATCATTGTTAGAGAAAAAAATAAAATAATGTGTTACGTCACCGTTAATTATGTCATTGTAAATTACTTCATTTTGTGTTACGTTACTTCATTTTTTGTTACATTACTGTAATTTACCATTGTTAGAAAAAATTTCTAATTAATTTGCTATCTTTAAGTTCGTTACAATGATGTAAATACATGACATAAAAAAAACAAAAAAAAACTAGTCGAGACTATAACGAAATTAAAGAGAAAAATGAGATGAGTATAATGGTGCAATGTTTTTAAAAAAATAATATAGTATAAAAAGTTATGAATGTTTAAAAAAAAGGGTAAACTTCACTTAAATAACAAATGTCTTAAATGCCCTTTATATTAAAAAAAAGAAAAAAAAAGGAATCTGACACGTGTCACGATCCTATACACTTACCTTTTTAAAGTAACCATTGGATGATGGTTATGTAGTTGTAGCAAAAGATAAGGGTTATCAAAAATTTCATCCCTTATATATATATATATATATATATATATATATATATATATATATATATAGAGAGAGAGAGATTGTATCATGTGAAAACCCGACCTTAGACAGAAACTCTTTTTTTTATTCAAATCCCAATTTTATATTCGAATCCTAATTTTTTATTCAATTTAATGTGGATCGCAAGTTTATTTTCAAACGGTGATGGATTTGCACAAACTAATAAAATAATATAGTCTTTTACATGTGTAATAAAAATAATGAAACATACCAAAAATTTGGGTTGATCTTGTCAGAGTTAATCAGGTTTTCGCAAGTAAGGTGAGTTATTATAGGATCTCAATTATATATTTATATACATATACACACATGATACACATCTTATCATAACCCATCATAAATGTGTTAACTGATCAAACCTATATTTGATATTGCGTTAATATAAAATAATCAAGATTTAAATTAAATGGTTTAGATTGCTTAAAGGTAAAATTATATCATTCAAAATTAGATTTAATACCCTTGTGACAAGTATCACATATCTTCTCTCACATCTATATTTTTGTTTAAAAAAAGTTTACCTCTTAATTTTTTAAAGCTTAATAATTTATATAAATTATTATTTTTTATAAAAATTATACCATTAAATTTATCTTATTTTTCTCTTTATTTCAAGTATAGTCTCGTCGTTTTTCCATAATTTCGTAATTACATCAATGTAAGCAGTGTTATTTTTTTGAACATTATGTAATTACATCAATGTAAGTCTTGTCATTTTTTCAACATATTGTAATTACATCAATATAATGTGTCATTTCTTTTCAGCAATAGGTAATTACATTGTGACTTCCGGCAATTTCAGGTAAATTGCAACTCTTACACTCTACGTATTTCACATTCATACTTGTTGCATTTCATTTAATTACGTTTAACTAGATGAGCTAAACACAAACAATTGCGAAACGATAGTTCGAGGAACTATCAAATCGTACATTGCACATTTGTTTTGGAAACCAAGTGTGGCGAACACAAAGACTAACGCAAAACAATAATTCGGGGAATTATTGAATTGTGCATTACACGTTGATTAGGATTAATTAAGCGTGCAAACATTTCGTAAAACACAAACACGAGCTATCACCGATAATTCGAGGAATTATCGAAACACGCACGAGTCTCACGAACGTTGGTGAACAAACAATTGAATAGTAATTAAAGTCCAAAAGATGATAAACGATGAGTTATAAGCGTGAAATAATCGAAAAACGAGTCGAAACGATTAAAATAGGCCAATTGGGCTTCCCCAGCAGGCCACGCGCCCCCGACAAGGCCGAGAGGGCAGGGGTGTGACATACATCAATGTAAGTCTCAACGTTTTTTCAGCATTAGGTAATTACATTGTAACATCACTGTATTTCCGGTCGTCCGTACATCCGTACTATTGTACTGTTACGACCTGATATAATAATTACTAATGATAACGAATTTCTGAATGCTTTAATTGATGATTATCTCTGTTATTGGTATACATACTTAGAACATATTATGATACGCGTAAACCATGGGAAGTTTAGTTGTAACTCAACTAAACAAAACCAGAGAGTTTATCGCAGGTGAATACTCTGATGATTATGGATTATTGATTTGGAAGTGGAAAAGAGTTGAGTTGGTTGTTGTTTGGTTACTAAACATAGTCAAGGACACATGGTCATGGTTTATCGAAATAGCGGTGGGACGGTGGCTGGGGCAGTTGCGACTGACCCCTACATATGCCCTATACATATGCATATTTCGGTCTATCACGGATGTGTCAGTGACTTGGGTTTAGTGGGTTTTGGATTGGGAATTTCAATATTAAAGTTAATAAAATAATGGAAGCTTTATCGGAAATGAATACGCGATGGTGAGGATACGAACATAATTTAAACGCGAATATTAATTCAGAAATATTAACTTAATGAAGGTATTCGCGTGAGTGACGATTCACACGAATATAATTATTAAGAATAATATTCTGAAACGATATTTCATAATTAGTAAACCAAATCGAAATACGATACGAGCGTCGGATTCGCAAAGGTGACGATCTTTACGAATACGTACGTGAGTAACATGTTTCGACGAGATAACAAAATAATATAAACGATATTAAATTAATAAATGAAAACTAAAATTATTTATTAGGAAACACGATCTAAAACAAAACCAAATAAATCAGTTATTTAAATAAGTAATTTAGTAAAAATAAAATGAAATCGTTTTACGAAATAAATTATTTAAATCATTTTATTTAAGGAAATCCAATTATTTAAACGTTTTATGTCTAGATATGTTTTACGTTAAAACCAAGTGTTTCCGTAATATTATCGCGATAAAAACGAGACCGAACGCGCGGGAACGGGATGAACTTAAATGGTGGAAGACTCCACAATCTTCTTCACTTTTACAAACACTTTCTCTCTCTAAAACACACACACACGTTCATACTTTCTCTCTACCTTCTCTCTACGTTTGCAAGCTCATTTCTTGACGGAATCGTGAGATCTCAGTGCCAAAACGACCACAAGATCGAGGAGAACAAGAAAATACAAAGAAACTAGAAGTTTGGTCGACCATTACAGGTAGATCTTGAGTTTTTATTTTCGGTTTACACTATAAACAATAATTTAACTACGATATGAAGTGTTAAACAAGTGGAACCTCTCGAAAACCCTAAAACGCATATAGGTGGGTGAATGGGGGCCATAGATAGCCTTGAATCCGTGGAAAATCTGAATTTATGTTCTCTAGAGTAATACGAGACTGTTATAGCTCATGGAGCGTACCCTATTGATCCTGGGTAGCCTACTGAAGCTGTGCCCGTAGCTCCACCTGGTGGGAGGATTCTCCCACCTCATGAATAGTGTTAGGCACGTCCCTCGGAGCCAGCTGTCGTCGTAGGGGAAGACCCGTAGTCTTCTGATCTTGACCCCACATGCATCGAAGTCCATCACATACCGGAATCCTCTGGGGTTGTGAAATCTGCATCCTTCCAGTGCCTGAGGATGTCTGGGTGAAGCAGATAGTGCATGTGGTGGTGACATAACTGGTACCTGTGGTACAACTTGTGAAGTAGCCGATGATGCTTCCGATGAATCGAAATCCGAGCTCAAACCAGAGCGAGGCGTATCATCAATTATTACGTATGAAAATCTCTGATCAGTATCATGGAATAAATATTGAATAATAATATTCAACATAACCATGATATAATGTCTCTTCCTATCTGAAAATAACTATTCGTCTTTATAGTTATTAATGTTCCGCTTGAATTAAATTAAACTAGAACGCACACGTGTTGCGAATTTCAGTTATGCTGGCCACTCATAACTGAGATCCGTACCACCTGATTATTCTAGCTTAATTCAAAACAAGTTTTGTTCCTTAGACATATTCGATGCTCTCTGTGTCACTATACGAGCCTATGGTTATAGTCTAGGTCTCTAAGTCCACCTAAATTCTATAACCTGTGGCTCTGATAACACCCTGTCACACCCCCACCTCTCGTCACATGAGATGATGTCACTATATACTCTGATATGGTTGCGGAAGCATAGTGGTGATGTCTTAGAGATGAGGTGTGACTTACTTGAACCGATATCACAGCACACAGATTCACTTAAAATAAATATATTACAAGGGTTCGTAAATACATCAACTTAAAAACTAGGTTTATTACACAATCTAGTACATTTAAGTTCAACTGAGTGAAGTGCATCCTCACCATGTCGTCACCGTTGTCCTGCAAAAATGTTGAGTTTAAAACGTCAGCACAAAGCTGGTGAGTTCGACAGTTTATTTAAACAATATGATATGATATGTAAGTTCACAAAAAGTTCAGTTCCGGATAACCATGGGACCCGTATCTAGTTCCTTTCGGACAGTTGTTCGTTCACGAAGATACTACCCGTCGGTAAATATCTTAATGCCTCATTATCTTAATGTCTATCACTAACATTAAGAAGTTGTAATGGAAACAGGTACCAAACATTCACACAAGGTGAGATGCAATCCTCCCAGCAAATGGGTTGTCAGCCAATAGTACTATCAATGGTCCCTGTTCGGCCGCACATGGGTTCACTAGATACAGTTCACGAATGAGGACTTTTGATACTGTTATATAGTTACTAACGGCAAAATCCCATGAAATCACACAAAAAGTCACATGAAATCACACAGATATCAGTGATGCATATCATATGTTCATAAAACAGTTTGCAGAGTTACCACGATGTTTGTAAGACAGTAAAAAGAAAAGGGGTTGTACGAAACTCACCTGATATCTCACAGCAATAGGAACACTCGCAACTGGTGCTAATGATGAGATTCTGCATTGATTAATGTTTGATATGTTATTTATGTTCCAACTTACTGATTAAATCCTTTTGAACGTCCAATGTCAAAGACATTGCCTTGAAAGTCATCAAACCGATATTAGATTATTAGTTATTTATTTTAGTGAAATATCATACAATGTATGATAATGTAGGAACCTATACTGATTCAGATTCCCAATACTAGGTTGATGACTCACTTGATTAATAGTATATTCTCAGATTAACCAAATAGTTAATGTTGTTGATTATAAAGATAACACAATTCCTAGACAGTTTAATGGCTTAGGAATGATCAATCCTTGTTATTGATTACCCAAATATTATGGAATATCACAATGTAGTATTAGAATAGGTTGAATAACCATGTTTAACATACTAATATGACTGTTATCATGAACATCAGATAATCGTTCCAATGAGTATGTTAATGATTGTGATTAGTTTAAAACACCCAACTTTCACGTTGCATGTCAAAGATTAAACAAACTAATCACCTACATTGTCATAGTCAAATGGTTTAAACCATTATAACCATTGTTATGATTCCATGCAAACCGGGCATTACAACGGCTCAAAACAAGGATTTACCCATTAACAGTTCAAGTTTGTAATTTATAATCAATCCTAGCCATCATCTAAGCAATAATCAACAACCCTAACTATATCATTACGTTCAAAAACAAGATTTAATCATTCATTATTCAAATAGAAGGGTGGAATGAACCGTTACCTAATCTGGAGGAGTTCTGCGGATAGAAAGATGATCTGGATTCGTAGAAACGTTCCTGGATGCGATCTAAACGTCGTGAGGCCTTCAAAATGAAGATTTTACAGGTTTGAAAGAGAATTTTCGTGGGTGAGAGCTGGTATCTTTGAGAGGAAGGTTGGGATTGAGATAAGAATGAAAAAAATTGACTTTTTAACAAGTTGCCGTCCATATTCACCCCAGGCGTATCGCCCCAGAAGGGGTCTTCACGCCGCGCGTACCGCGCGAGAGGAGGAAGCCAGATATTTTCGTCCGTGTTCCGCGCGCATCGTCTAGGTCCATTGCATGACCTGGGGCATACCGCCCCAGTGGTTTTTCACCCATTTTTCGACAGAAACTTCGTTTCGCGATTCCGGGCAATCCGTAACTCCGTTTCGCGCACGGTTTTCACCCACGTTCATCATTTTTCGCATACTATCATCCCATAATCATTTCGATTGTCAATTCCACATGGATTTTAAACACGATCAAATGTGCTCAATTCTTTGCTGACGTAATTCTTCGTACTCGATTATCACAGTCTCCTCCTGTTAGAAAAATTTCGTCCCGAAATTTAGTGAGGACTTACTTGATAACAATTGATCATGAAAATAGGTGTGGGTATTTCTTTTTCATCTGGTCTTCACGTTCCCACGTATATTCGGGTCCACGCTGGGAATTCCTTCGAATTTTGACAATAGGTATCCGACTGCGTTTTAGTACTTTCACCTCTTGATCCATCACTTCAACTGGTTCTTCACTGAATTGAAGTTTTTCATCAATTTGGATTTCTTTAAGAGGTACAATCAAAGATTCATCAGCTAGACACTTTTTCATATTTGATACATGAAAAACATCATGAATGTTACCAAGTTCAGGAGGTAGTTCAAGTCTGTAGGCCACTGATCCGATTCGTTCCAGAATTTTGAATGGTCCTACAAATCTTGGTGAAAGTTTACCTCTTTTCTCAAATCTGAAGATACCCTTCCATGGTGAAACTTTAAGCATTACTAGATCATTGACTTGAAATTCCAAGGGTCTACGACGATTGTCAGCATAACTCTTCTGACGATCGCGAGCAGCTTTAATTCGTTCTTGAATCAGTGCGATCTTATCAGTTGTTTCCTGAATAAGTTCTGAGCCTATGATTCGATTTTCACCTACCTCTGACCAACAGACAGGTGATCTACATTTGCGCCCGTAAAGTTCTTCAAATGGAGCGCATTTGATACTGGTATGATAGCTGTTGTTATATGAAAATTCAACAAGTGGAAGATGAAGATCCCAGCTACCCCCAAAATCAATCACACAGCTTCTGAGCATATCTTCCAAAGTTTGATTGGTTTGTTTGGTTTGTCCATCAGTTTGTAGATGATAAGCTGTGCTCATATTGATTTGTGTGCCCAGCGCATTCTGAAGAGTTTGCCAAAATCGTGATGTAAATCGACTATCTCTGTCAGAAATAATAGAGATTGGTACCCCATGATGAGATACAATCTCATTAACATAGATTTTAGCAAGTCGATCCATAGAGTAATCCTCTCGGATGGGAATGAAATGCGTAGATTTTGTAAGGCGATCAACGATAACCCATATAGAGTCATGATTTCGCGATGTTCTGGGTAATTTAGTAATGAAATCCATAGAGATCTGCTCCCATTTCCACATGGGAATCTCCGGTTGTTGTAATAACCCAGAAGGACGTTGATGTTCAGCCTTAACTTTTAAACATGTTAAGCATCGACCCACGTATTCTGCTATGTGTTTCTTCATTCCAAGCCACCAGTAAAAATCTTTAAGATCTTTATACATTTTGTCAGCACCTGGATGAATAGAATACCTGGATTTGTGCGCCTCATCCAAGATGATTGTTCTTGAGTTACCGAATAAAGGAACCCAAATTCGGTTCTTGAAATACAACACTCCATCAGTTTTGATATTGAGTTTCTTGTCTAATCCCCTCAATCCCTCAGCAGAATAGTTTGTTGCTTGTAAAGCTTGTTGCTGAGCTTCTTTAATCTGAGAAATTAGACTGGTTTGAACAGTCATCCCTAACGCTTTTACACGTAAAGGTTTGACTCGTTCCTTGCGACTCAAGGCATCGGCTACGACATTCGCTTTCCCTGGATGATAACGAATTTCACAGTCATAGTCGTTCAACAATTCAACCCAACGCCTTTGTCGCATATTCAGCATTTTCTGATCTAGAATATGTTAGAGACTTTTGTGATCAGTGTATATCATACACTTGGTTCCGTATAGATAATGTCTCCAAATCTTGAGTGCAAACACCACTGCACCAAGTTCTAGATCATGAGTGGTATAGTTCTTCTCGTGTACTTTCAACTGCCGAGAAGCGTAAGCAATCACCTTATCGTTCTGCATTAAAACACACCCGAGACCTTGGCGCGAAGCATCACAGTACACTGTGAAATTATCAATACCTTCCGGTAATGCCAGGATAGGTGCGTTGCAGAGTTTATGTTTCAACAGTTGGAACGCCTCCTCCTGTTGAGAACCCCATGTAAACGGTTGATTTTTCTAGGTCAACGTCGTCAGTGGCAAGGCTATCTTTGAAAAATTCTTGATAAATCGACGATAATAACCTGCCAGCCCTAGAAATTGACGTATTTCTGTTGGGGTTCGCGGGGTTTCCCACTGTTCCCCAGCCTTAATCTTGCTGGGATCTACCTGAATACCGTTTTGATTCACTACGTGCCCAATAAATTGCACTTCTCGTAACTAGAACTTACACTTGGAGAACTTCGCATATAATTTTTCTCGTGCCAAAAGTTCTAAGATCAGTTTCAAGTGTTGAGCATGTTCATGTTGGCTTCGAGAATAAATAAGAATGTCATCAATAAATACAATCACAAACTTATCCAAGTAAGGCCTACATACCCGATTCATCAAATCCATGAAAACTGCAGGAGCGTTTGTTAATCCAAACGGCATTACTAGAAATTCATAATGCCCGTAACGAGTTCGGAATGCAGTTTTTGGAACATCATCTTCATGCACCCGTAATTGATGATATCCGGATCTCAAATCAATTTTTGAGAAGTAGGTAGCGCCTTGAAGTTGATCAAACAGATCGTCTATACGTGGCAAGGGATAACGGTTTTTGATTGTTAGTTTATTGAGCTCCCGGTAGTCAATACACATCCTGAATGAACCATCCTTCTTTTTCACAAAAAGAACTGGTGCTCCCCAGGGTGAAAAACTAGGTCTAATAAAACCCTTGTCTAAGAGTTCTTGTAATTGACCTGAAAGTTCTTGCATTTCTGATGGCGCAAGCCGATACGGGGCTTTAGCAACAGGTGGTACGCCTGGAATCAAGTCAATATGAAATTCAACCTGTCTCACTGGGGGTAATCCTGATATATCTTCAGGAAAAACTTCAAAAAAATCCTTGACTACTGGAATATCTGTGATATGTTTGGGTAAAGAATTGTGCTCAGTCACATGTGCCAGAAAGGCCAGACACCCTTTCCGTAAACATTTCTGAGTTTGCATACAAGAAATGATACCAAGTTTTCTACCAGCTCGTTCCCCTTGAACTATCAGTGTATTACCCTCAGGTAATGGAATACGGATCACCTTAGTTTGACATATTACTTCAGCTTGGTTAATGGAAAGCCAGTCCATGCCGACAACGACATCAAAACTCCCAAGCTCAATAGGAAGTAAATCAATATTGAAAAGATGATCATTCAGATTCAAGGAATATCCTTGAATGACACTGTTAGTTTTGATTAACTTGCCATTAACAAGTTCAATAACGTAAGGAGTTTCTAGTTCTACCGCAGGCAATGAAAGTAATAATGCAAATTCAGGAGAGATAAAACTCTTATCTGCCCCTGTATCAAAGAGAACCGATGCATATAGGTTATTGAGTAAGAACGTACCAGTAACAATGTTAGCATCGTGTCTCGCCTCGGTAGCACCAATCTGGAAAGCTCTACCTCTAGCTTCATTCCCCGGATTGGTGTTATTATTGTTTGGGCAGTTTCTAATCAAGTGATCAGGACTCCCGCACTTGTAACATGATCGGTTCGTTTGAGTGATTTGTTGTGGTGCTTGATTTGATTGGCGAGCAGGCAAGTTGCAATACTTGGTGTAGTGCCCAACTCTATTACAGTTGGCACATGTAGGACACGGTCCTATATGATGAAATGAACACCGAGTACATTTAGGCGACTGCCCAATGTAAGTTTTCTTTTCAGGAGTAACAGCACCATAGTTTTTCACAGTTTGTTTGCTCTGGTTGATCTCAGCCGGAGCTCTCGCCTTAGGTTTGCCAAACCACTTTCGTTTGGTACCTTTAGACACATTCGAGGTACCAATATCACTACGGCCCATGGTCGTTTGAGTTTTTGTTACCAACATACCACTCCTTACCGCCTCATCGGTAAGCTTAGTGGTCAACAGAATTGCACGTTTGAGGGTTGTGGGTTCAGCTGCAGTTACCATTCCCCGAATCTGGGGATCCAAACCCTTAATGTACTTCTCGATTAACACGGCTTCTGTAGGAAACATATCGGGAAGTAAACAAGTAAGTTCGTGGAAACGATGAGTGTACGCTAAACAATCAGCCCCGATCATCGAATGATTCCAGGATTCCTCCCGGAGCTTTTAAATCTCAGTGAATGGGCAGTACTCTGATCTAATCAGAGTTTTAAATTTGTTCCAACCCATCGAGTCGACTATAGCTGAGCCCAGCGTTTTTGCCTGGGTATTCCACCAGGTCAAAGCTGATTCTTTAAAAGAACAGGCAGCATAAGACACCTTATGCTCCTCCAAACACTGGCTAATTTTAAGTTTCGTTTCCATTTCCTCGATCCACCTTATCAATCCAGCCGCTCCTTCCTTGCCAGTGAAAGTAGGAGGGTTACAGGAGGCAAAATACTTGTAAGTACATCCCTGTCGTGGTGGATCAGGAGTAGTTATAGTTGTGCCAGTGGTATGATGAGTTTCTACGTTGCCACTAGTAGCATTGTGTTCTGTGTGATTGTGGTCCCCACCAGAACCCGAAGTGTTATGAGGTTGATGTGGTATCAAAACACCACAAGCCGATAGCTGTTCACGCACAATCCGTGCTATCATTGCTTCGTTTGATTCGGATCCACCTGCACCAGCAGGTGGAACAGGGTTTACTCCCGGGTTCACAGGTGGAACAGTATTTGTTTCCAAATTCACCTGTGGATCTGGATTCGATTCCGTATTTACTGGTGGAACTTGATTCGGCTCAGGGTTAGTAATGTTCCTGATAGATCTCTTAGTCAGTCGACCTCGTTTGGGAGCCATTATTCTGCTCACAAGCAGATAAACTCAGGTCAGTCAAGAACATTAAATATATAACCCATTTGATCACATAAATTCAATCATATTCAGTTATACTGAAACTTTATGAGGTTGAAAATGTGATTATAATAAATACAGTATAACAACTTGCCACAGTCCAGATAGATGATCAACAAAACAGTGATCATACAAATGTTTGTAGTTATACTTAGTCCTACTATCCCAAAAACATATCATATTATCACTCAGCTCACAGCATTGTGACATTAATAGTGATATATTATTATTTACATGTTTTTGATATAGGTTCAGGTAGGACTTTGAAACGTTGCCACACAGGACTTTGAAATGTTGCCACACAGGACTTTGAAATGTTGCCACACAGGACTTTGAAATGTTGCCACACAGGACCTTGAATTGTTGTCACACAAACAATTGAAATGTTGCCACACAGGACTTTGAAATGTTGCCACACAGGACTTTGAAATGTTGTCACACAGACAATTGAAATGTTGCCACACAGGACTTTGAAATGTTGTCACACAGACAATTGAAATGTTGCCACACAGGACTTTGAAATGTTGCCACACAGGACTTTGAAATGTTGTCACACAGACAATTGAAATGTTGCCACACAGGACTTTGAAATGTTGCCACACAGGACTTTAAAATGTTGTCACACAGACAATTGAAATGTTGCCACACAGGACTTTGAAATGTTGCCACACAGGACTTTGAAATATTGTCACACAGACAATTGAAATGTTGCCACACAGGACTTTGAAATGTTGCCACACAGGACTTTGAAATGTTGTCACACAGACAATTGAAATGTTACCACACAGGACTTTGAAATGTTGCCACACAGGACTTTGAAATGTTGCCACACAGGACTTTGAAATGTTACCACACAGGATTTTGGAATGTTACCACACAGGATTTTGAAAGGTTTGTCACACAGACAATTGAAATGTTACCACATAGGACTTTGATATGTTGCCACACAGGACTTTGATACATTGCCACACAGGACTTTGAAATGTTTGTCACACAGACAATTGAAATGTTGCCACACAGGACTTTGATACGTTGCCACACAGGACTTTGATACGTTGCCACACAGGACTTTGATACGTTGCCACACAGGACTTTGAGGACTTTGATATGATGCCACAAGGGACTTTGATATGTTGCCACAAGGGACTTTGATATGTTGCCACAAGGGACTTTGATATGATGCCACAAGGGACTTTGCGAAATAGCACACAAGCTATTTTATGATATTAGAATACCTCATTAGGTATTTTATGATAACAGAATACCTCACCAGGTATTCTATGAGAAGAGAATACCTCACCAGGTATTTTACGATATTAGAATACCTCACCAGGTATTTTACAATGATACCATATCTAGAGCATCCAACTGCTTCATTAGAGTCAGGTGAGACGTAAGTTTCTCAAATACGATAGTACGAGTGTTCTCTAGAGTAATACGAGACTGTTATAGCTCATGGAGCGTACCCTATTGATCCTGGGTAGCCTACTGAAGCTGTGCCCGTAGCTCCACCTGGTGGGAGGATTCTCCCACCTCATGAATAGTGTTAGGCACGTCCCTCGGAGCCAGCTGTCGTCGTAGGGGAAGACCCGTAGTCTTCCCCCACATGCATCGAAGTCCATCACATACCGGAATCCTCTGGGGTTGTGAAATCTGCATCCTTCCAGTGCCTGAGGATGTCTGGGTGAAGCAGATAGTGCATGTGGTGGTGACATAACTGGTACCTGTGGTACAACTTGTGAAGTAGCTGATGATGCTTCCGATGAATCGAAATCCGAGCTCAAACCAGAGCGAGGCGTATCATCAATTATTACGTATGAAAATCTCTGATCAGTATCATGGAATAAATATTGAATAATAATATTCAACATAACCATGATATAATGTCTCTTCCTATCTGAAAATAACTATTCGTCTTTATAGTTATTAATGTTCCGCTTGAATTAAATTAAACTAGAACGCACACGTGTTGCGAATTTCAGTTATGCTGGCCACTCATAACTGAGATCCGTACCACCTGATTATCCTAGCTTAATTCAAAACAAGTTTTGTTCCTTAGACATATTCGGTGCTCTCTGTGTCACTATACGAGCCTATGGTTATAGTCTAGGTCTCTAAGTCCACCTAAATTCTATAACCTGTGGCTCTGATAACACCCTGTCACACCCCCACCTCTCGTCACATGAGATGATGTCACTATATACTCTAATATGGTTGCGGAAGCATAGTGGTGATGTCTTAGAGATGAGGTGTGACTTACTTGAACCGATATCACAGCACACAGATTCACTTAAAATAAATATATTACAAGGGTTCGTAAATACATCAACTTAACAACTAGGTTTATTACACAATCTAGTACATTTAAGTTCAACTGAGTGAAGTGCATCCTCACCATGTCGTCACCGTTGTCCTGCAAAAATGTTGAGTTTAAAACGTCAGCACAAAGCTGGTGAGTTCGACAGTTTATTTAAACAATATGATATGATATGTAAGTTCACAAAAAGTTCAGTTTCGGATAACCATGGGACCCGTATCTAGTTCCTTTCGGACAGTTGTTCGTTCACGAAGATACTACCCGTCGGTAAATATCTTAATGCCTCATTATCTTAATGTCTATCACTAACATTAAGAAGTTGTAATGGAAACAGGTACCAAACATTCACACAAGGTGAGATGCAATCCTCCCAGCAAATGGGTTGTCAGCCAATAGTACTATCAATGGTCCCTGTTCGGCCGCACATGGGTTCACTAGATACAGTTCACGAATGAGGACTTTTGATACTGTTATATAGTTACTAACGGCAAAATCCCATGAAATCACACAAAAAGTCACATGAAATCACACAGATATCAGTGATGCATATCATATGTTCATAAAACAGTTTGCAGAGTTACCCCAATGTTTGTAAGACAGTAAAAAGAAAAGGGGTTGTACGAAACTCACCTGATATCTCACAGCAATAGGAACACTTGCAACTGGTGCTAATGATGAGATTCTGCATTGGTTAATGTTTGATATGTTATTTATGTTCCAACTTACTGATTAAATCCTTTTGAACGTCCAATGTCAAAGACATTGCCTTGAAAGTCATCAAACCGATATTAGATTATTAGTTATTTATTTTAGTGAAATATCATACAATGTATGATAATGTAGGAACCTATACTGATTCAGATTCCCAATACTAGGTTGATGACTCACTTGATTAATCAGTATATTCTCAGATTAACCAAATAGTTAATGTTGTTGATTATAAAGATAACACAATTCCTAGACAGTTTAATGGCTTAGGAATGATCAATCCTTGTTATTGATTACCCGAATATTATGGAATATCACAATGTAGTATTAGAATAGGTTGAATAACCATGTTTAACATACTAATCTGACTGTTATCATGAACATCAGATAATCGTTCCAATGAGTATGTTAATGATTGTGATTAGTTTAAAACACCCAACTTTCACGTTGCATGTCAAAGATTAAACAAACTAATCACCTACATTGTCATACTCAAATGGTTTAAACCATTATAACCATTGTTATGATTCCATGCAAACCGGGCATTACAACGGCTCAAAACAAGGATTTACCCATTAACAGTTCAAGTTTGTAATTTATAATCATTCCTAGCCATCATCTAAGCAATAATCAACAACCCTAACTATATCATTATGTTCAAAAACAATATTTAATCATTCATTATTCAAATAGAAGGGTGGAATGAACCGTTACCTAATCTGGAGGAGTTCTGCGGATAGAAAGATGATCTGGATTCGTAGAAACGTTCCTGGATGCGATCTAAACGTCGTGAGGCCTTCAAAATGAAGATTTTACAGGTTTGAAAGAGAATTTTCGTGGGTGAGAGCTGGTATCGTCGAGAGGAAGGTTGGGATTGAGATAAGAATGAAAAAAATTGACTTTTTAACAAGTTGCCGTCCATATCCACCCCAGGCGTATCGCCCCAGAAGGAGTCTTCACGCCGCGCGTACTGCGCGAGAGGAGGAAGCCAGATATTTTCGTCCGTGTTCCGCGCGCATCGCCTAGGTCCATTGCATGACCTGGGGCGTACTGCCCCAGTGGTTTTTCACCCATTTTTCGACAGAAACTTCGTTTCGCGATTCCGGGCAATCCGTAACTCCGTTTCGCGCACGGTTTTCACCCACGTTCATCATTTTTCGCATACTATCATCCCATAATCATTTCGATTGTAAATTCCACATGTTTTCTAAACACAATCAAATGTGCTCAATTCTTTGCTGACGTAATTCTTCGTACTCGATTATCACAGAACCCTTTGAGGTGGGCGAACCCTTGGCTGCCGAACGTATCCAACCGAACCCACAGCCTCACGAACCCTTCCCTTTTTGCCGAACCTATTATCCCTCTAGCCGAACCTTAGCATAAGACCGAACCATGCACGGATAGAGCGAACCTTCCTTGGTTCTTGCATGATTCACGAACCCTCGATGTGGGCCGAACCTAGGTGGTCCCGAAGCTTGGAAGCGAACCTATCCCCTGCACGAAGGCCACGAACCCTAGCATCTTGGCTTGGCCGAACCTTGGCCCGTCTTATGGCCGAACCTTCGATAGGGAGGAACGAACCCTAGGCCGAGCCTAATCAGCCGAACCCTCCTATATGTGGCCGAACCTAGGGACAAACAAGCCAAAGGTTCGCTGGATCCTAGACTAACAAAAACCTAAATAGCAATATTAGGGATAAAAAGGAAGGATAGGATCACAAACAATAACCTACACATGCATGCATGAATAAGTAAATGTTTGCCACCTTTCTAAATAAGATACAAACTTTAAATGATGAGGTTTGATTTATAATGGAGACTTTAGAATAACCTAAATATGATTTCGTTAAACTAACTGTAGGTTGATAATTTGAATAATCATGCATGTATGTATAGAAATGAGGGTCAGTAGGATTAATACATCTACACCTACATACCTATGGGCGTATACCTAGGATGCCAAGACTTGGTTTTCATTATATAAGGATGAAAATAACAAACAAGTTTAACTTCATTGATTGGATGACCATTAATAAATAGCAAGGGTGATAATGTAACTTAGACTAAATGAACTAAGTTAACCAATCACTTGATGACTTAAAAGTAAGCACTTAAGATCGCGTAACTAAATTAAAACACATATACTCACAAATACAAATACACAACAATTACAGATTGTTGAGCTGTCTTGAGTCTACATACGCGAGCGCGCATAATACGAGAACACAGATTCTAAGGACTTCAGGTGAGTTCTCATTACCTCCCTTTCTTTAAACTGTTTTGTTTTAAAACTCGGAGATGAAACATGTATACCAAATTAAATATTATTTTGATAACACAAGGATAATACCTGTTTATCAATATGATATTCACTTTATAGAATTATCATTATTTATGGATTATCATTTCTATTTATATATCCGTGTAACATTGTCATTGACTTCTGTCAATAACAAAGATTACATGTATTGTCACAAACTCCGTGAATCATCGCCTTTAACTTCGGTTAATTGCTTTGACATCATGTATTGTCACGTGGATTGTTTCCACTCCGTGAAACATTGCTTCTAACCTTGGTTAATTGCATTGGTTTCATGTATTGTCACGTGGTTAGCTACCACTCCATGGATCATGTCTTTAACTTATGTTAATTACATAATGTCCATGTATAGTCACAGACATTATTTGAGATTCTTGATGTTGAGATTAGTTGAATGGTTATGTGATTGATTGTTTATTATTGACTATGATTATCTCTGATTGACTATGACTAAATGGTTATGTGGTTATGTGTTGACTGGATGTTTGATTGTTGTGTTGAGAGGTGTGTTGGATTATCTCATACAGGTATTCATATGGATTTTTCTCAGGAAGATCATAAGCTCTTATACTCGTTTTAATCAAAGTATTTTTATAAAACCATTTTCAAACACAAACTTTTAAACTCATTTTATAATAACTAAAGTATAAAAACTTATGATTACTCACCAACTACTTTGTAGTTGACACTTGATTTTCTTACATGTTTCTGGGAATGAAGACAAGTAGGATGAGAAGGATGGCCTCTCGTATTTTGGACATCATCATATAGGATCTTGAACTTAGCTAATTAACTGAAATTCGGGCGACTTGAATTTAGTTAAATAGTTAATTCTCTTTTGTGTAATCGATGTATTTAAATTCACGATGGACATCATTTTTGTGTATTTAATTTGGTTGATGAAATGATATATGATGATTTGAATTAGATGCCCACGAGCTTTTGAACAATCTACACATCCCTCGTGGCTTCCCGACGTTTCCGCCATCGGTCGGCGTGTTACATACATCACTGTAAGTCTCGTTATCTTTTCAGTCTTTCCACTTTCGTAATTTCATCAACGTAACAAACGCAGTGTAACAGCGTCCGTAATTACATCAATGTAACAACCACTAATTCAATATAAATGTTACATTACGTTTGTTACGTTGAAGTAATAATTCATTTTGAGTTGTTTTTTAAACACATTTCAACACGAAAGTTATGATTGCACCTGACAGTTTAGTTATCTTAATGTAATTGTTAGTTACATTGGTGTAACAGATTGATAAATAAACATATAATTGTTAGTATGTATCTATTTCTTTTTATATTTTTATTTAATTTCCTGTTAGGTTAATGTCATGACTATGTTACATTAATTTATTAATTTAAGCATTGATATGTTTGTGACATTGGTATTTATTTTGGTGTTTTCTTTGTTTCGTTGATGTAAACGTCAAAAGACACTGATTATAAATTGTTAACTAAGCATTTGAATGTTACTTTGTATCTATTTCTTTTTATATTTTTATGTAATTACTTGTTAATTCAATGTCATGACCATGTTATATTAGTGTAACATTTTCTTACGTTAATGTAATATCATGAATTATTGGTGGGTTTGGTTTCTAAGTTATTAAATTTAAGGGATTTTTACATATATTCCTTTAATAAGAACATTTATTACATATTTACCAATCCTTAAAAACAACTGTATATTTCCTATTGAGAAAGAAAATACGTAGTTTAATTGAAATGAAAAATATCTTTTAAAAATGATAAATAGGTAATTAAGTTTTTTCTTAGGTATATACATGTAGTAAATGATATGAAAAAAAATATGTAAATGCATCTAAATTTAAACATTCAAACATGCTACCATTACAAATCTACATATTTTAATAAATAAAGATTTTATATTGTTTAAATTATCATTGATGACTATATATTATCTTTTTTATACTATGTAATATACAGGTTACTAACCTAATATTTTGTAAATAATCACTCGTGTGAACACTAAGGGAATGTTTGTTTTTTTTCTAAAAAGCTCTTCTTGGCCTCTTTTGTCTACGCTACGCAGACCACGGGCAGAGGTTGAGAGTTTCAGACTGTTTGTTTTTCAGAAGACGTTTCATTTAAAAAATATGCCCAACCTCTTTTTGGGGAAAACATGGATCTTGCACTTCTAGCCACTTCTCATCTCTTCTTCCTTTTAATTCATTCATAGTTACATCCCCCGATTGACACCTTCCACCCATCGCTGCCCTCCCCGTCGACAGCCTCCTGTCACACCCCGAGCCGGCGAGCTGGATCGACTTTCCCGTCGGGCGGAAGGTTCCTGGGGCGTGATATCGTTGTGATAATCGAGATGATCAGATTGTTTGCATAGCACATGAGATATAATTGAGCAATGCTAACATGACAATGATATAGAATTACAAAGTTAAATTACAAAGTTACGTTCATAATTTAAGTAAGTAAATCTATCCAAAAAGAATCAATGAGCTTCTATCTTTTATCTACACAAGATTTACAAAAGATGATTCCTTGTTTTGTCATTCAGAGGTATGATCAACACAAAATATAGCTAGGTCTTCTAAAAGTCCACTAGCTAATCCTTGATGTCTGGCGACTAAACATGTTCGTCACCTGAGAAAACACGCATTTAAACAAAGTCAACACTAGGTTGGTGAGTTCATAAGTTTGATAATTTGAAAATAGTTGATTTGTTGTCATTCATAATCACAATGTCTCACACAAGTTATATTGGTAATTGTTCCACATGTTTCACACCATGTCTTCTCCATAGTTATACTTACAAATAGTATCTCATCCTATCAGTTATGCTTATATATAGGGCATATGTAGGGGAACAAGCCCCAGCCAACATCCCACCACATAACCAATAGAACTCCACACCACTTTCAATACAACTATGGATACCCATTTTATCTCACCCGTAAATTCCCAAGTATGATTATTCCAACATTTGAAAAAGAGACATACTTGTCTCTGTTAGCTATTCCTTACGGATTAGCCCGGCGTGTAAGATATCCTCCTCGATAGTTTTTGTAGCTAATCATTACTAATTAGCCCGGAGTGTTAGATATCCCCCAAAGATATCTAGTGCGAGACATAATAGTCTCTGTGACTATCAGTACTGCCCAGTCCGGTCTGTATATTGATGAATTTGGCGTGCAAGATATTCTCTCCATAATATCTAGAAGAATGAAAGTTTAGAGTCTCTAGGTATGTGTTCTCTGACTGGTTTGGAGTGTAAGGTATCCCCTCCATGATACCTAGATTGAGACATAGTTGTCCCAGTGGTTTTCATTCCTGACCAACCCGGTGTGTAAGATATCCTCTCCATGATATCTATTTGAATGAATTGGTTCCCCAAAACTTTTAGAGTATTAATCATTAGAATGTTATCGCATACAATGCTCAGTATGATCCTAATGAATCGAGTCAACTTCATTTAAATGGAATTGAGGTTATGACTCTTTTTGATATGTTGTTTATTAAGAATGATGTAAGAGTTATGGTTATTTACATAGGTCAACCAAGTGTCCCATGTTCACCACTATAGGATCCCCAAAATCCTATTCCAAGAGTGTTATTTATTATAAACCATCATGTAGTAATCAATGTATGATATTCCACATGCGTTTGTTTCCAATCATATGTGTTCTCATGTGTTAACCACGTATGTTAAGAATTTGTTTTAGTAACCAGTGGTAGCATGTGTAGGGAATGACATCCCAAAAGCATGTTATCATGATATCCTCCTCGATGTCACAAGTACTTGTCTCAACTGTTATTTCTATGTTGTGTGATCTTATTGACTCTAGCAAGTGTTATAAGAACTTGTCTTATTACACGATATTAGTAATGTGTGAATGATCTTGTTATCATGAAGTTACGTTATCATGAGTATCATTCTTGTTATTTGTAATGGTTATCAGCATGTTACCTCTTGATTATCTCGTTGTTCATTCGTGTAAGAATAATAAGATTTTGTAAGATAAAATCTTGCAACTAGTATTATTCTATTGTGTTGATGAGTCATGAAGCTATATTAGCATGTATCCTACTAGATATCTCAGTTATGATAATGATCAGTCAAGCAAGCATACAATGATAAACTACAATAAGGATAAAAGATATTATCTAAATCATTGTAAAATCAGTATGTTGTATCAAAACTTTTAAATAAATAAAAGATTTAAGCATGTTTCTCAGCCCCGAGCTTTGAAATCAGTTAAGATTAGAAAAGGGGCATATGAACTCACCTTGTAGTTGTTGTAGTTGACTTAGCCTAAACAAATGCACGCACTATTTGTTGTACTTGTTGTTGTTTTCTCAATCCTGTATTGATTTCACAATGTTTGTAACTTATAAGTATAAGTTGTAGATGTTTGTGTGCGTGTATGTGTTAGCCCTAAAGTTGGCTAACACTCGTGAGTCTCGGTCATCATTCGGCCCCGGTTCTATTGTTATAGGTCATACTAACACTTAACGAACTTAGGTTAAACTTAGCACGTCTTGTTATTGTTTGTTATTGTCGCACCCCGAGAAATCCCGTCCCTTCTGGGGCGCGAGCAACAACAGATTGTCATGATCGCAGTCTCTGGTCACATTGTTGCGAGACCTACATGTCTGGTTGTACACGTACATCCAATAGCTTGGATAAAACAGTTTTGTAAAATCAGAGTTGCGGAAGTTTAATAATATCAATACAGATAAAGTTCATAAGTTGCGGAGGCGTTAATCAAATAGTTTTCAAAACAACCTAAGTTTGAAGTTTGCGGAAGCGATTTAAGTAATCATTATTACAAAACAAGTCAAGTATTTAGATGTTCTCAAAATATCCTAAGACACTAAAGCTGATGCATGGACTCCATCCTAGCATCCTATCCTCGAGTGCGTGCCTTAGTTACCTGAGAAAACATGCGAGTAAAAGGGTCAACACAATGGTTGGTGAGATCACAGGTTTTTCATAAGTAGTAAACATCAAAATGTTTAAAGTAAGAGTTTTGTAGATTTACATGTCATTACAATGCGGTATCGATTGATAGCTAGTCAATACAGTTATATTATATTGTGGATGGTACCGAAGCTGACAGTTGGTGCCTCCCGCCATGTCCATCACAAGACTATGGCAAAGTGTTGGTCAATATTGCACTGTTCCGACCTCCAGTCGGGTGTAGTGGGGCTTGTCAGGCCCAATAGTACTATTCAAGATTACCATGCTAGGCGTTATGCTATTAACGGTCCGAGAAGTATCGCGAGGACTTTTAGTTGTGATAGGGGCCCACACATATACATATAATGATAAAGCATGTTCATACGTAAATAAATTGAGTTGTTGTTCAAAAACAGTTGTAATGCAATGTTTTCTCCCCCAAAGGTAGAAAAGATAAAAAGGGGCCGTGAACTCACCTGATGAAGTAGTTCCGGTCTTATGTGGTGTTCGCGACTGCGAAAGCTAGCAGTCCTGCTAGTAAGCACCTATAATCATATAGGTGTAAGTATGTGTTCTGTGGTGCGTTGTAGTCCATACAACTCCAAGTGTCGGTGTGCTCAACCGAGTGTGTGTGTGTGTGTGTGTGTGTGTTGACTAGTGAGACTCGACGAATCGTTGGTGACACGATTGTTGTGTTTATATGCCTCAATGCACATAAGACACCAAAATGCATCCTATGACTCTACTCGCACAAGTTACCATTTTTAGAAAGTTTCCCATTTAAGAAAGTGTGGTTATGAAATTCCATTTCATGATGTTAATATCTTTAATATGTTTATAAAATACATTTAAACCCTTAAAACATGTCGTTTGAGCATAAATCACCATTTATGCCGTTTTGCCCAAATAAAGTTTCCTTATTTGGAAAGTATCCGTTTAAAAGTTCGTTTTCACAAATCCAAGTTTCCAAATATGTTAAAAATCATTTCTAAACATATTTCAATAATCCAAGTTCATCAAAATGTTTTAAAACATCAAAAGCCCTCTTTTGATTTACAAAAGTTTCCATAAATAGTAAGTTCTACAAAACCAAGTTTTTGACAAAATCAAATATCCCAATGTGTTTCTAAACACTCCAATATACATTTAGCAACATCTAGACATGTCTAACATGTCTAGATCATTACAAATCCAAGACTTGCAACATAAAAGTTTCCTTTTATGGCAAGTGTACCAATACATCATCAAATCAACCAATAACTCAACAAAACTCAATCTAACATTCTAATACTTTAAAATCAGTAAATCTATAACATCTACACAACAAATCACCAACAAATTTGTGCGCAACAACCGTATGGAGTTGCATGTGGGTTTTTACCCATTGCATGTACGATCTAACACTAGATAAACGTTTAAAACTACCTTAGAGCTACAGATTCAAGCTCGAACTGCTCCTGATGATGGCACACTACTGGTTTGTTGGTCATTCCAAGCTTCTTGTCTTCTCCTCCAAGCTTCTAAGGCTCCAATGACTTCAAATCACCAAGGAATGCATATAGATAGCTCCTATGTTGATCCAGAGGATTTGGGTGATGATTTCAGAAGTTCTTAGTCGAGAATGGGTGAGAGAGTTCGAAGAAGTCGGAGAGAAAACGATTGAGAATGAAGGGGGTTGGTATTTAAAAGAAATTTGATCTGCATGGCCTTCGCGTACCGCGAAGGCCGATAAAAAATGTTTATCGCGTACCGCGATGGGATTCGGGAGTCTCGACTCCCGGTTTTCTTCGCGTATCGCGAAGCCTTTCGCCATGGGTTCCTCGCGTACCGCGATGGGTCCATTTCCTTGTTTTTCGATTTCGTTGATACGATTTCGCTCGTACTCGATCCCTAACGTAAATCCAAAGTATCTAATGCTCGTTTAGCACATGAATATAATAACATATATGTTTGATCACCAACGTTCGTGAGACTCGTGTGTGTTTCGATAATTCAAGATAATTCCTTGAATTATCTTCGGGAGTTTGTGATCATGTCTTACGAAGTGTTTGCACGCTTGATTAATCCTAATCAACGTGTAATGCACAATTCAATAATTCTCCGAATTATTGTTTTGTGTTAGTGTTGTGTTGTGTTTGTCACACTTGGTTTTCAAAACCAATGTGCAGTTGTTTGTGTTCGACTCGTCTAATTAAACATAATTAAACGAAATGCAACAAGTATGAATGTGAAGTGTAAAGAATGTAAGAGTTGCAATTTACCTGAAATTGCCGGGTGTCACATCATCCCCTTGTTGAAAGAAATTTCGTCCCGAAATTTGGTTGTTGTTGGTAGTGTTTGAGAAGCAAGAGTGTTTGAGAAACAAAAATTTTCTGGTTGTCACATCATCCCCTTGTTGAAAGGAATTTCGTCCCGAAATTTATCCGTTGTTGTCGGCGTTCGACGTTGTCTGTGTGAAAAGATGGAGATATTTGCGCATCATCTGATCTTCACGTTCCTTCGTGAATTCAAGTCCGCGTTTCGAGTTCCATCGGAACCTGGCAATCGGAATCCGACTCTATTTAAGTCGTTTGACCTCTCGGTCCATGATCTCTACGGGTTCTCCCACGAACCGTAGTCGTTCATCCACCTGGATTTCATCTGATAAACACTTCTTCCGATTTGAGACATGGAATACGTTGTGAACTCCATCGAGTTTGGTTGGTAGGTTAAGTCGGTATGCTGTTGGGCCGATCTGTTTCAGGATTTCGAATGACCCAATATAGCGTGGATTCAGTTTTCCTCGTTCACCAAAATAGAGGGGTGTTCGGCATAGTTCTTTTGACGATCGCGAGCTGCTGCCATGCGGTTTCTAATCTGTACTATCTTCTCGGTTGTTTCATGTGTATGTTTTGGGCCAGTGAGCTGACTGTCACCCACTCCCGTTCAGCAGATAAGTGGTCCGCATTTCCTACCATAGAGTGCCTCAAAGGGCGAAGCTTCGATGTTGGTGTGATAGTTGTTGCCGTAGCAGAACTCCACCTATGGTAGGTGAGTTTCCCAATTATTGCCGAAATCTACTACGCACGCTCGTAGTATGTCTTCAAGGGTTTGTATAGTGCGTTCGCTCTGGCCATCGGTTTGTAAGTGGTATGTTGTACTCATATCCAACCGCGTACCAAGCGATTTTTTTTTTTTTTTTTGCAATGATATCCAAGAGTTGGAAGTGAACTGAGCGTCTCGGTCTGAAATGATGGAGATTGGCACTCCATGTTGCGAGACTACATCCTTGACATAAATTCTGGCTAGCTCTTCCATCCTCTGGTTTTCCTTAGGTGCAAGGATATGTGCTGGCTTGGTCAGTCGGTCCACAATTGCCCAGATAGTGTCACATCCACTAGGAGTACGGGGTATCTTGGTAATGAAATGCATTGGTATTTATTCCGGCTTCCAAGTGGGAACAGGGGAGTGTCGCTTCTTTCACCATTGTTGTCTAGGGTTTCCCCATTACGAAGAGATATGCGTACATTCTTGTCGTGGCAAATGGTTTTTAGCTTAGTTTTTAGACAACCATTCTATGCCCTCTACAACATCAAAACTGCTTAGTGTAACTTGGCATGAGGGCGATCCTAAATTTATGGTTTGCTAGCTCTAAAGTGCATTCTCTTAAAATGTGTTTAATTACAATCAGTTCACCATCATCTAACTCTACGGTGCATTCAGCCTCTCAGGATATTAGGGTTATGACAAGTATTTGCTAAGGTGCTTAAATATAAGACTTTTCTCAATTTCCAGTACCAAACAATACAGAAGCGTAATGATCGTTTAAGAGATACGTACCTGTTGCAAGATTATGATCATTTATGGCTTCCTTAGCCCCAAGCACGAGGGGTCGTTCCTTCGGATCGTTGTTTTTTTTGTTACAGTTGTTGTCCTTCAGATGTGGGCAGTCCTTCTTGAAGTGCCCTGGTTTTCCACATTCGAAGCAACTCTTCGGTGCTTCGTCCCCGTTGTTATTCACATGGGGGCAGTCCCTTTTGAAGTGCCCTGGCTTGCCACATCCGAAGCAACCTTTTGGTGTTTTGGATTTCTGCTGTTGTGGCTGCGGGGTTTTGGCCACCAGATCACCCCTGCAATTCGTGGTTGCGTGGCCTAGCTTTCCGCATTGTTGGCATCGATAGTTTTTACACGGGCCTCGTTTATGATGATAATCACAGTTGTTGCACATTGGGAGTTTGCCGACATAGGCACCCTTACGTCGTCTTGATGGTTGTAGATCGGAGGTTTCGTTTAGAGAGTTAGCCCATCTGCGTTTGTTGTCGGTGGTTTTGATTACTGAGCCATGTGCAGGCATTAATCCTTGAATCACTGCCGTATCGGTCATTTCATGAGCTAAGTAAACGGCTTGTCTTAAGGTGGTGGGGTCAGCGGATAGTACCATATCCCGAACCTGTGGTGTCAATCCCTCAATGTATCTTTCGAGATGTTTGTAGGCTGGGGTCACCATTTGTGGGCACATATGTGCCAACTCATAAGATCGAGAAGTGTATGCCTTGATCTCAGAACCAATCATCCTGTGGTTCCGAAATTCTGTTTCCAATCTCTGAACTTTGTCGTGAGGAAGATATTTGTGGTTCATCATTCTTTTGAATTCCTCCCAAGGTATAGCTTCAGATGTTTCTCGTCCTATGGTTTGAACATTTGTGTCCCACCAAGTGGGGGCTGCTCCCTCTAAGGTTCCTGTTGCGTACTTCACGCGGTCCTTAACCCTACAGTTGCTCATGATGAAAGTTGATTCCATTTTCTCAATCCATCAGGGGAGGTCGGCAGCACCCTCCGTACCATTGAAAGAAGGTGGTTTGCAGTCCAGGAATGTTTTGAATGTGCAGTGGGGTGAATTAGGGTTTGTTCCTTGGGTCAGTTGATTCTGGTTGCGTGCAGCTTCACGTGCAGCGATTTCCTCCTCAACTCGTTTGCTGATTAGGGCGTTCAGTTTCGTTGTGGTGAGGTTAATGTTTCCATGTTCTCCTGCGTTCTTGCATCCTCCGCGTCTTCCAACCATGATCTTCATAGCGAGAATAAGCGTTAGTGTAGGTCTAACGACTAATGTAGCACGTGATTGATATGAGAAGAAAAACATGTATTGATTGGCATAGACAAAATTTTCAATAACAGATATTAGTCTTGATATCTAATAAGTTGTACGGGGTTACAATTCATTTAATACTCAAGACACTAAGTTTTAATAATTTCATGTACAGAGTCACAACCCATTTCTATCTGGTCTATGCTAAGTTTATCGGAGGCGTTATCGATAGTGGAATCAGAATCAACATCCGCCGCTGGTTCCTCCTCCCAGTGTCAGGTTCTTCTGGAACTGGATCGGTGACCTTGCTTCTCCAGCTCTTCGATTGTAGCTTTAGCGATGGCAACCCGGTCTTCAGCCGCCTGGAATGGTGAAATCAACTGGGTTATACCCTGGTCCATCTTATTGACTATGCTATAAAGCTCTGTATGTCGGGTACTTGTATATGTTAGTTCCTCTGTAAGACACTCGATTCGGTCGTTTGCCCAAGTTAGGTTCCGAGTCAATCCGACTCAAGACTCTGTCCTTCAGGCTCAGGTGAGTCTAGTATGGATGATGCATTGTCGGGTGACTCCTCCATGGGGTCCTCCTTAGGATCCATGGCGGGGTCCTCCTTAGGATCCATGGCGGGGTCCTCATCGAAAATTTGATACGTTGCTTCATGTGAAGTGTATAGTCGCAACACGAGGTTTTCGTGGAGACATGGTAATCCGGACTATAGTCGAGAATTTGATGAACGTTATATTGAAATCTTGATACGTTGCTTTAATTCCGTTGCAACCATCAGAGTGAGGGATAAGCGAATATCAATGTATTTGTTTTCAGAAATAGGCTCATAATAGAATTTACCAGAATTCATGCGTACCTGTAAATTCACGATTATGTTGCGCACCATGATCGTCAATTTACCTTACATAAGAATTCTAGTTCCTCCAGCGTAGAGCCATTAGGTTTTACTGGATTCAAAGTTTATTCATGTCATCGAGATTCAAACATGAGTCATATGAGGCATGGTTAAATAGCCTATCGAACTAATACTTGGGCTAGTCACACGAGTCGTATGGTATTATAGGATCTTGCGTAGATCCTATAAGGATAGCTACGTGGCTTGAGTGTATTTTTCTCAGGTCATTTGGTGTTGAGTCACTGATTATGTGAGTATTAGTATTGCTGCTTCTGGATGACCACCTAGCACCCGTAATGAAATCCCTCCGCATGGTCACTCTAGTTTTTCTTAACTCGAGCGACCGTGTTCGTCCGGTGATATTCTATGAGTGACAAGGAGTTGAGTTTGGAATATCTTCATATGGTCCTTGTAAGCAGTATGTGTAGCAGTACCAAAGGGTTATAAAGATGTTGTGGAGCCACAGGGCCTATTTCATCCCTGGACTTGTTTTAGTTTCATCCCCGATCAGCTTTTGTCATCGCCTCTTCGATTCGGGCACCGGTGATATAGCGTATGTGTACCGGCTGCTCCTCCTGCAATGGCTTAGACGTGCTGTCTTCAGGTGATAGTTGGTGCTTGGTCTGGTGACTCAACTGCTACCAGTAGTGTTGATACTGAAGGTGTAGGAAAAATCTGTTCCTTCTCATCGAATGCGAGCATAGATGGTGATGACAGTGTCGCCACATCTAAATGTGTGAATTGTGTATATGTACGATAATATATGCAAGTGGAACTAATACTAAGCACTACGCGTTGTGTGGAGACTAGTGGTTATAGACTAAGTTCACTAAACGCAAACCTAATTCGCAATAACCGGAGTCTCTGATACCAATCTGTCGCACCCCGAGAAATCCCGTCCCTTCTGGGGCGCGAGCAACAACAGATTGTCAGGATCGCAGTCTCCGGTCACACTGTTGCGAGACCTACATGTCTGGTTGTACACGTACATCCAATAGCTTGGATAAAACAGTTTTGTAAAATCAGAGTTGCGGAAGTTTAATAATATCAATACAGATAAAGTTCATAAGTTGCGGACGCGTTAATCAAATAGTTTTCAAAACAACCTAAGTTTGAAGTTTGCGGAAGCGATTTAAGTAATCATTATTACAAAACAAGTCAAGTATTTAGATGTTCTCAAAATATCCTAAGACACTAAAGCTGATGCATGGACTCCATCCTAGCATCCTATCCTCGAGTGCGTGCCTTAGTTACCTGAGAAAACATGCGAGTAAAAGGGTCAACACAATGGTTGGTGAGATCACAGGTTTTTCATAAGTAGTAAACATCAAAATGTTTAAAGTAAGAGTTTTGTAGATTTACATGTCATTACAATGCGGTATCGATTGATAGCTAGTCAATACAGTTATATTATATTGTGGATGGTACCGAAGCTGACAGTTGGTGCCTCCCGCCATGTCTATCACAAGACTATGGCAAAGTGTTGGTCAATATTGCACTGTTCCGACCTCCAGTCGGGTGTAGTGGGGCTTGTCAGGCCCAATAGTACTATTCAAGATTACCATGCTAGGCGTTATGCTATTAACGGTCCGAGAAGTATCGCGAGGACTTTTAGTTGTGATAGGGGCCCACACATATACATATAATGATAAAGCATGTTCATACGTAAATAAATTGAGTTGTTGTTCAAAAACAGTTGTAATGCAATGTTTTCTCCCCCAAAGGTAGAAAAGATAAAAAGGGGCCGTGAACTCACCTGATGAAGTAGTTCCGGTCTTATGTGGTGTTCGCGACTGCGAAAGCTAGCAGTCCTGCTAGTAAGCACCTATAATCATATAGGTGTAAGTATGTGTTCTGTGGTGCGTTGTAGTCCATACAACTCCAAGTGTCGGTGTGCTCAACCGAGTGTGTGTGTGTGTGTGTTGACTAGTGAGACTCGACGAATCGTTGGTGACACGATTGTTGTGTTTATATGCCTCAATGCACATAAGACACCAAAATGCATCCTATGACTCAACTCGCACAAGTTACCATTTTTAGAAAGTTTCCCATTTAAGAAAGTGTGGTTATGAAATTCCATTTCATGATGTTAATATCTTTAATATGTTTATAAAATACATTTAAACCCTTAAAACATGTCGTTTGCGCATAAATCACCATTTATGCCGTTTTGCCCAAATAAAGTTTCCTTATTTGGAAAGTATCTGTTTAAAAGTTCGTTTTCACAAATCCAAGTTTCCAAATATGTTAAAAACCATTTCTAAACATATTTCAATAATCCAAGTTCATCAAAATGTTTTAAAACATCAAAAGCCCTCTTTTGATTTACAAAAGTTTCCATAAATAGTAAGTTTCTACAAAACCAAGTTTTTGACAAAATCAAATATCCCAATGTGTTTCTAAACACTCCAATATACATTTAGCAACATCTAGACATGTCTAACATGTCTAGATCATTACAAATCCAAGACTTGCAACATAAAAGTTTCCTTTTATGGCAAGTGTACCAATACATCATCAAATCAACCAATAACTCAACAAAACTCAATCTAACATTCTAATACTTTAAAATCAGTAAATCTATAACATCTACACAACAAATCACCAACAAATTTGTGCGCAACAACCGTATGGAGTTGCATGTGGGTTTTTACCCATTGCATGTACGATCTAACACTAGATAAACGTTTAAAACTACCTTAGAGCTACAGATTCAAGCTCGAACAGCTCCTGATGATGGCACGCTACTGGTTTGATGGTCATTCCAAGCTTCTTGTCTTCTCCTCCAAGCTTCTAAGGCTCCAATGACTTCAAATCACCAAGGAATGCATATAGATAGCTCCTATGTTGATCCAGAGGATTTGGGTGATGATTTCAGAAGTTCTTAGTCGAGAATGGGTGAGAGAGTTCGAAGAAGTCGGAGAGAAAACGATTGAGAATGAAGGGGGTTGGTATTTAAAAGAAATTTGATCTGCATGGCCTTCGCGTACCGCGAAGGCCGATCAAAAATGTTTATCGCGTACCGCGATGGGATTCGGGAGTCTCGACTCCCGGTTTTCTTCGCGTATCGCGAAGCCTTTCGCCATGGGTTCCTCGCGTACCGCGATGGGTCCATTTCCTTGTTTTTCGATTTCGTTGATACGATTTCGCTCGTACTCGATCCCTAACGTAAATCCAAAGTATCTAATGCTCGTTTAGCACATGAATATAATAACATATATGTTTGATCACCAACGTTCGTGAGACTCGTGTGTGTTTCGATAATTCAAGATAATTCCTTGAATTATCTTCGGGAGTTTGTGATCGTGTCTTACGAAGTGTTTGCACGCTTGATTAATCCTAATCAACGTGTAATGCACAATTCAATAATTCTCCGAATTATTGTTTTGTGTTAGTGTTGTGTTGTGTTTGTCACACTTGGTTTTCAAAACCAATGTGCAGTTGTTTGTGTTCGACTCGTCTAATTAAACATAATTAAACGAAATGCAACAAGTATGAATGTGAAGTGTAAAGAATGTAAGAGTTGCAATTTACCTGAAATTGCCGGGTGTCACAGTTATATTACACTTGACTTGACCATCTTGGATTGTGTAATGGAGTCTCCATAATAGTTTCTAAATATCACGTAGGTTTTCATATCAAACTTTGTATATTACCCTTGTAATTATGTAAGCTCTTTAATATGTTTAGAACACCTCTAACATGTGTTTTAGATAGCCACCTGATATTATTTGATACCATAAAATAATTTTTAGTTGTTATATAAATGTTGGCAAAATATTGCCACCTTTGTAGTATTAGACCCATAATCCTATGCATAGTTATCCATTGGCTTAAGTTTAAAATGTGTTTACATTTCTTGCCATGTGGGCCTAATCAAGTACCCTTAGGCCAAGTCAAATGATATTGGGCCGAATGATGATGATCTTAGGCTGACCGAAACTGATGCAGGCCGTAGGGGTATGGTCCATTCATGGCTTAGCCGAATCAATGGGCTGAACGGGGTGTGCTTCGAATGAAGATGTGCATGGCCCGATTATGATTGCTTCGGCCGAATGGATGTTCTTAGCCGAAGGTGATTATGTTAGACCGAATGTGGCTCCCCCGAAGGACATGGCCAAATGGGTTGAGGTGGTTCGCCCGAAGGGAAGAGGTCGAATGGGTTGTTGCCTGGACCGAACCAGAATGGGCGAATGGCTGTGCTTGCCCGAATGCGAAGGCTGAGCCGAATGTGGATGTGGCGACTGAAGGAGGTAGCACCGAATGAAGCCATACGGCCTAAAGGTTGTCTCGGTCGGCCCTTGGCCATGCGGCCCAGTCTTTCGGCCTTAGGCCTTTCGGCCGGGTGGATGTGTCCTCATTCGGCCACGGCGGTTGTCTCCACAAAGGTCTCCCCATTTCGAGGTCTGGTGGTCAAACTCCATGCCACGCATATCTCCACCCTCTCCTGAACTAGTTTAGGGTTGGTTTACAGGGGCTTAGATGGTAGGAAACCGGTTGACTCATAGGTTCACACAAAAAAGGTTGAAAACCCTAATTTTCGGAATGTTCAAGCTCCAATACCTCGATTTCATGTGGGTAACTCCTCAGATCGGTTGTACTTCTAGATAGAGGAGATCAAAAGCTTCGTTTAGGCTCAAGAATCACTCGATTTCGTTATGAAATGAGGGAGATCTATGGATTTGAAGTTTGAATTTCTAGTGAGAGAGTGAAACCGGGTTTAGGGTTTTAGAGAGAGAAAGTGAAAGAAATAAATGAGGTTGGTGCCTCATTTAGGGTATTTATACCCCGAGGGTGTTCAGGTTCGTTTCGTTTGCTCGGTTCTCGTATTCGTCGTGTTTCCGGCACGTAAACGCGCGTATTTTACGTGTTTTTGATAATTAGTTTTCTCGGGCTATTTTGATGTGTTTCAAAATTGTAAAACATAAAATATTATGTTTCTCTTATTTTCACCGTTTCGTCAGAAAACGTCACTTACGCGCGTTTTCGTACAGAGCGCTAACTGTACGAATACGATCGTACGTTTCACTTTCTGATTTGGTTTTTCTACTTATCAGCTATCGTTCAGAACATTAAACCCACAGATATGTTTGTGTGAATCGTCACCCACGCAAACACGCTGTCGGTTTATTATTCGTATACGATACTGAGTTATTGTTTTGCATTGAACACTCTCACAGACGGACTCAACTATACTTGTCTATTTTCACATTGATATTATTGGATTCACATTGCTTTCACACTGAGTTGTCGGTCATCTGATTCCTGTTATCTATGGATATCAGATCGCAACCGATAGGTTATTGTCATTTGTTTGTACAGTGTTACTTCTCTAGAGTTGTTGTATTAACTGTATTTAAATTTTCATTTAAACACATACAACTAAATAGTTCTGTTGTCACGCAACTGTTTACACATTGTATTTACACACAGTAAATATTGAAAGCACGCATACCGTACGGACTTGCCGGACGGTCAGGTACTGGTTGTCACACCTCCTTGTCGCCTCCCTCTACTCAGGCGCTCCTCCCCGCCGCCGTCCTCTACTCAACCGCTCCTCCCCGTCGCCGCCCTCTACTGAACCGATCCTCCCCGTCGCCGCCCTCTACAGGGCGGCTCCTCCCCTTCGCCAACCTCTACAGCGCTGATCTTCCCCGTTGCCGCCCTCTGCTGAGCCGCTCATCCCCGTCGCGCCCTCTACAACATCGATCTTACCAGTCACCGCCCTCTACAGCGCGGATCCTCCCCGTCGCGCCTCTACAGCCGCATTCACCGCCTCGATCGCCTCCCTCCGTTGACCACAACCCTAGGGCCGCCCTCTATCGCATCCGCCGCAGATTTGGTTGACCTCATAAGCAGGTGAGCTCTTTTGGAAAAACAAACGCTTCATAAGCAGAGGTTTGGTCCACCTCTTCTGTAAAAATGGTCTGCAGATGTGGTCCACAGACCGCAGACGTTTTGCCTCTGAGAAAACAAACACCCCTGTGAGTCATTATCTTCTTCCTCATTGTTACTTCATTTTCATTTGATTGTGACAATAATATATATATTTACTAGGTTAGTACCCCGTGTATTACACGGGATGAATAAAAAAATATAATAAATAATTACCAATAAAAATTTAAACAATATAAGACGATAAAATAATATAAAATTATTATATTATTTTTTTAAACCCTATAGTTTTTTCAAATTTTGTTTCTTTAAATTTTTTGTTTTAATTTTCTTTTAGAAAATTCATTATTTTATAATAATTTGTTTTTTTTTAAAGTGTGTTTTTTTATATTAATATATTTTTAATGTATTAAAAAAATCTTTTTTTTCTTAATTCAAAACATATATTTAATAAGAGAGAGATGAGAGAAAACAAAATTAAGATGCTCTAAAAAGATGAAAAGTGTCCCTAAAAACCTTTATTTATTAGAATAGATTTTTTTTTAACAGCGTTTGATCTCAACGTGTGAACCACTGATTTCCAGACCACGTCACGAAGGTCTAGTTACCATGACCTCCGTTGAGATCCCACCACCACCCCAGGAGGAAACCGCACCGGAAAACCCCTGACTTTACAAGGACCCATATTTCGACTCGGGAGGGATTTGAACCCGTGACCTCCCACAGGAAAGCTAAGGAGGTAACCATTAGGCTAGAATAGGGCTGTAAACGAACCGAACGTTCAGCGAACCGTTCGTGAACCGTTCGGCGGGAAGTTCGTTTATGTTCGTTTGTTTAATAAACGAACGAACACGAACAAGAAATTCCGTTCGTTTAGTTAAAGGAACGAACATGAACAGAGGTCGTGTTTGTTCATATGTGTTCGTGAACGTTCCGTAACATGTTCGTTTACGTTCATTTATGTTCGGCTAAGTTCATTTATTATATTTATTTATTAACTATGTTGTTTATTTTAATTTTTAGTTTAATACCATAATAGTTAAGTTATTTTTAGTTTAATACTATAATATCTTAATTTATATATTTATATATGATTATTTCTATTGCTTGAGATTAAAAATGTTGAATTTTATTGTTTAAATAATATGTGTTCGTTAGCGTTCATGAACCGTTCGTGAACAAGTTAAATTCCTTAATGAACAAACACGAACAAGAATTTTCGTTCGGTAAGCGTTCGTGAACCGTTCGTGAACAAGTTAAAAGTTAAACGAACGAACACGAACAAGGGCCCGTTCGTGTACATTCGGTTCGTTTACAGCCTTAGGCTAGAAGCCCTTGGTTATTTATTAGAATAGATAGTTTTTTTTTTTTCAAATTGTTTTAGAAAATTAAGAAGACTTCTCCTACACACAACCACCCTGACCAATTCCTTATTTCACTACCACAACTCAATCAACTCACACAACACATAACGAAAGTCGTTTGTCTCTTTTTGCTTCTATAATTCTTACAAATAAATGCATGCATGTGGCAACTTTTAAACGCACTTATAATTATTTAAATATTTTATCATTCGTATTTAAAAGTTTCAAAAATTGAATGACTACCGATTAATTATTATGTAATTATATATATTTGAATTTAAAAAAGAAAAGAAAAATGATACAAACCGTGTCAAACTAATATTCAACTTCGCCAATAAATTAAAATGAAAAAAAGTAAATATGAGACTCATAAACACATAACTTATGTACAAACCCTTCAAAAACAACACAGTTTTAATTAAAACCGATTATAAAACACCATTTTTTTTTCTTATTTTTACTCAATTAATTTTGCACGTAAGGATCAAAATAAATTTTACTATAAAAAAGTAAAAGAAAAAAAATTCTCTAGATCTTTGTTGTTTAATAAAAAATTACGTCGTTTTGATGAGTTTTGCACTTAACTTGCGTACTTAAGAGCCTTGTATTCACTTTTCTCAATTAACTAAAAATAATAAGAATAACCAAAAGCAAGAAATTTACAGCTATTATATATGTTTTCCAGCGATATTAATATTTTAATAGAAAAGACACATAGTTCATCCTTTAAGCTAGTTACTAAATATTCGTGAAATATATTTCTATACAATTTTTTATTCAGTGTAACATGACCAAAAACTATATTTATAATTAGAAAAGTCAATCACAATCATAATAGGCCTCTCCACCTTTCCATCACTATTAGGTCATAATTGTTTTAAGGATAACTTATTGAATTAGAATTGGATTGATTTTATCAAATTCTTTCCCTTAAAAATTTCAAATTATAATATATTTCAAATAAAAGAATTGAATTCTTCAAAGTATTAGAAACATATCCTGTTAGTAAAGTTAATCGTTTCTTTAAAACTAAAAGTGAGAAAGATTCAAACGTGTTCATTATCCGGTTTTTATGGCTTTTATACAAAACTATAAACTAAACTGTTAATAATGATTTTTGAATGATAAAATTATAACTTAACCATTAAAAATAAAACAAAACCGTTATCAAACCAGGTTCTAGTTTAGTATTATACTTTGAGCTTTTAAACCCATTAAAAATAAAACCAATCAATACAAACCAATTTACCATTTGAGACAGTTAATAACATCAAGCCCAAATATTTTTTTTTAAACACCCATAAATCATGAAGTCAATCGATATAAATATGTATGTATGTATGTGTATACATACATACATATATCTAGATAAAGATACATATATGTATAGAGATTTTATCTTGTGATAACATAACTTTAGAGGGTTAACCCTTAAACTTATTCCTAACATGTATATATTTTTTTTCTTCCCCTACACACACACATATGGTTCGGTCTATGCTTTCACAACCGATTTTTTATGAAAGCTGTAATCCAAACGATGCACTACGGCATCAAGCTTTTAAAAGGGACCGACCAAATGTATGAAAGAAACTAACCGTAAAATCAAATCGATGACTAATTTGGGCGTTTTCACGGTATGAAATCAGATCTTGAACACTCCAAAATAATAGTGGTGATCTCTTTCGTATTAGAGAGTAAATATGATATTTTCATTTGAGCTATTAAGGTGGGTGGAGTGGGGTGGGGAGGTTAGGGTTTTAAAAGGTTTGGGTCAGGTTGAGTTTATGTCAAGATAGGTCATTCTATAAACATAATTATTTTTGTTCAGGTAAGCATGCATTTTTATAGAAAATGACTAACCTAATACAAAAACCCTAAAATATATCATTATACAAATTTGATTTACATTGATCATCCCCTAATATATATCATAATACCTCATAAGTTTCATGCCATTAGCAATTTATATGTATGATCATTGCTATTTCTTAATCTATACTTAGTAAGTTATGTTAACTCTCTTTATTTGTTGTTGTTGATTCTCAAGTTCTTTGTTTCGGACGATGTGTTGACATGTTAGAAGAGGTTTGAGGAAGAACTAGTTTTGATAGTACTGAATAGGGGTTGAAACGGATCGTTTAAAAATGATGTAGTCGAACATAGATAAATTTAACAAATTTGATATAAATTTAAAAATTTTATATATTGGATGCTAACTAAACAACTAAAATAAGCAAAAATAGTAAATAACTAGCCAAACAAGTTGTAGCAAAACAATAAACATGTTTAACGAAAACAAAATTTGTTTTTATAAGTTAACAAATAAAAGTTAAATATGAACTTTAAAGGTGAATGACAACAGACCTTATTTTAAAACTACCCATATTCCCAAATAATATTTAAAAAAAATTATCTTAATTCCTCAATCATGCATTACCTTTGTTTATAATCTTAAGTTTTAAAATATTTTATATTCAAATTGAACATTATTTTTTTTAAATAAAAATATTTTATATCAAGAGGGAGCATTGCATATATGAGCAGACTATAAATAAACCTAAAACAAACCCTTCAAAGAATTCCAAAAACTTAACCAATGTCAACGCTTCCTGCATCTTCTCCGGCCAACTCATGAACTTTCCGACGACTCACCCGCCGGAGTTCATCGGAATTCCAGTGAACCCACAAAGAACTCTCACTTTCATCATAACTTTCCTCATCATCTCTCCAAACTCAACACTTTCACAATCATCTTTTACTTCTTCAAATGATGAAAACTATCCAAACAATTCATCAAATTCCGTTGGTAAATTCGAACCGAGTCTAGCTATCGTCGTTGGAGTTCTTTCCATCGTGCTTTCGTTAACATTTTTAACCTTAATTTATGTAAAATGTTGTCACGTATCGTCTTCTACTCATCTAAACCAAGAAAACCTTGGTAATCTTCGTCGAACACGATCAAGATTTTCAGGAATTGATAAAAGCATCATCGAATCGCTTCCTTATTTCAAGTTTTCAAATTTAAAAGGATGGAAAAAAGGGTTAGAATGTTCGGTTTGTTTGTCAGCTTTTGAAGAGATTGAGCTTCTTCGACTTCTACCCAAATGCAAGCATGTGTTTCACGTCGAATGTATCGATCAATGGCTTGAAAACCACTCGAGTTGTCCGCTTTGTAGGTTTAAAGTTATAGAACATGATATCATGCATTTCATGCATTCAAATTCTTTGAGGTTTAACGAATCCGAACCCTCCAATCTCGGGCTTTTTATAGAGCGAGAAGGGTCTTCAAGAATCGGTACAAACGTCGAAAAAGATCAAGAACAAGAAGCCTTACATAAGTATAATCATCGGATCATGATATGTGATGATCATGATCCGGTGATGTGGAAAACCAGATGGAGCAATGTGAGTTCATCTGATATTCTGTATTTAAAATCCGAGATGATTACTTGCATGTCAAGTAACCGATTTGATCATCGTTCGGGTCTTGAAATTGAAGGGAACAAGAGTCATCGGAGAATTGAAGAACCCCGAAGATCGGTTTCGGAGATTACAGTTCATCCGAGGTTTCTTGAAGCTGAAGTTAGGGTTGATGAAGAAAACTTAAGAAGATTATGGTTGCCAATTGCAAGAAGAACAGTTGAGAGGTTTGCTAATAAGGAAAATAGTCATGTTATAGATGGTCAACGATTAGAAATTCAAAAGTCAAAAGAACGGTTAGATGTATAGTAAACAAATGTTATATTCTTTTGAATCATTATCAGAAAATTCTTTGCATGTAAACATTTATATATATCAAGAATATGTTTTGTAACTGGAAACAGATAACATGATATATACCTAAAAATACAGAAAAAATTATAAAATCATAAAATATTTAAACAACCATAAGTAATATTTACAAAATATAATCATGCTTAAAAAAGGTATAGAATTTCGTTTTAAATCTTTATCCTTTAAATATTTAAGGAAAAAAATCATTTCTGACCATCATCCAACAACTTTACTGGGTCGGCTGGCTCAATTTAAAACGGTCAAAACTTATTTTTTTACCAGTTTTTTTTTTAACGGCATTTGATTTCAACGTGTGAACCACTGATTTCCAGGTCACGTCACCAAGGTCTAGTTACCATGACCTCCGTTGAGACCCCACCACCACCCCAGGATGAAACCGCACCGGAAAACCCCCTGACCTCCCAAGAACCCCTATTTCGTCTTGAGAGGAACCCTTGACTTCCCACAAAGAAGCCAATGGGGTAATTATTAGGCTAGAAGCCATATTTGGGATTGCTTATTTAATTTTAAAAGGACTTTTTGTCAAAAACGCTTATTAACTTATGACTTTTTGAAATAAAGTTTTTAAAAATGTGTTTGCATTAGCTTTTCCAAAATTAATTTTCAAAATGATCGAAAAAGACATTTTTTTGACACTATATTAATGTTATTGGATAAAGAGTAAAGAGTGAGGTAGATTTGTAATTTTATGTTAATAAGTCATAAGTCATTTTGAAAAGCTAGAGTTTTTATCTTTTGAAAAACAACTTATTACTCTTTTACAAAAATTCATTTTCTAAAGTCCTTTTAGGTTTGAAAAATAACTTATTGGTTTTTTCAAAAAAAAAACAATAAGTTAATAAGTCATTTTTGAATGAAATCTCAAGCATGCCTTACTCTACCGGCTTGGTCTAGTTTTAACAAGATTGATTTCATGGATTTGTTTAAAGTAAAAATATAGTTAGAATGTCATAATATATGTTTTAAATAACCGGGTCAATCAAAAATAACTTGTACTCCAAGACAAAGCGTGTATAATGAGCATTATTAAGGGAGAGGTTTTTCGAAATTAACAATTGAATATTAAAATAAAATTTTTATATCTATTTGAACAACTAATGCTTTAAAGTATTCATTAGTGTACAGGCAACGAAGCCTATAAATGTTTGATATGATCGGGTGGTACCGCTAACGAAGCATATAAATGTTGGATATTTTACAAACGAAGAATGGACATTGTGGGTCCTTTCCCCATTAGAAAAAAGGGTGTAAAGTTCTTGGTAGTTGCAGTTTATTATTTCAGAAACTAGTCAGAAGTCCAACTACTCGCCTCCATCACTAGAAAACAAGTGGTGAAGTTTTACAAGGAAAGCATTGTATGCGTGTACGAGTTACCAGGAGTAGGTATCAAAGATAATGGAAAGCAGTTCGAAGCCGATTGCTTCATGGTTTGGTGTGTTGAATAGCACATTGCTTGTTGTTCCATCCCGATCCCATCTACAAGGAAGTCTATCGGGTCATGTCCTTTAATTAATGTTATGGGATGGTAAGTCAAACCATGCTCCCCCGGCTCCACCACCCATTTGGTTAGTTTGCTAGAGCTTTTTGGCTTGGCGATGACTTCTCTTACAGGTTGGTTAGTCATTACTTTTATAAGATAGCCTGGAAGTAGCGCCAGTGTGAACAATTGCCAGAACCGTGTTTTCCAGCAGTGCATATCTCATCTCTGCTTCTTTCAAAACAATGCTCACAAATTACACTAGTTCTTGCTGGCCTTGTCATTTGGAAACTAGGATAGAGCTGATGGCCACTTCCCCAATAGCCATATATAACTACACTTCTCCTTTCAGGGAGCCATCAGCAAGGGTAACCCAGCTATGTACGTCTTCATCTGCTGAAAAGCTTGTTATGCCTCCTTAGGCCATTCATATTTCTTAGGACATCTTTTTTAGAGTCTTGAAAAACGACAAGGACTTTTTGGCCAACTATTAGAGGACTCTATGTAGTACCCCCAATATGTCGTTGAGGCTTCGGGATTCCCTTCGATTCCTTGGTGAGGACATTTATAGTATCGACCGGACTTTCTCAGGGTTGGCTTTGATTTTCTGCTTACTGACCATGTGACCAAGGAACTTGCCTTTCATGAATCCATTGTTGCTCTTGATAACCAAGTCATTAGCGTATGCTTCATGTTACGGTTGACCTGCTGGCAAAAGGTGGCCCCACATTTTATAAACCGAAGGGCATCTTTTGTACAACAAAAGATTCCCTTGATTGTGTGAAAAGATGATTTTTATACCTCTTGCTTGTGCATCTGCACTTGATGATACCCCTTCATATACATCCAGAAAACATTTAAGGGTGAACTCTAACAATGAATCAACTTTGAAATCAATTTCTGGCAAGAGGTAGCAATCCTTGGGGCACCGTTATTTAGATCCTTAAAGTCCGCGCACATCCGCCAACTACCATTTGACTAATTGAACATGACTGGGTTAGCCACCCATGTATGGTAATGTACCTTCAACAAAATCCCAGAATTTACCAAGTTGTTCGCCTCGTCATAGACTACCTTGCTCGTGTCCATGACCATGCCATGCTTATTTTGCACCACCGGATTGGAATGTGGATTGACATCAGGGAGTGTTCGACGATATACCGTGGTACCCCTGTCATGTCTGTCGGTACCCATGCGAAAGACATCCTTGCTTTTCTGGAGCAGACTGGCAAGGTACAGCCGACCCTGTTGAGTTAAGTATGTAAGGACGTTAACCAACTGATCTGGATGATCCTTGTTTATCCTGAGCATGCGGCAGTGAACATTTTCTAGTTCGACTCTGTCAATAAACATTTGCTCTGACTTGAACATGATGGTACATAGTCATGCCTTGGTGGGGAATTTAATAATGGCGTTAGATATGGACACAATAGCACCAAAAAAGCTAATGCCTAGGCATCGTATAATGACATTGTATCTAGAAGCTGACCGCAAGACAAGAAATGTTATTTCCTCTGTTAGCTAATTATTTCATTTGACACACCTGACTAGGAAAATGACTTCCCCTATTGGACGATCTTTCTCCCCCGAGAACCCTACTAGTGATGTGTCATGTGGCTTTAGCTTATTTCATGACTCATCGTCCAGCTTTAAGAAACAATGCCAATACATGAGCCCTCCTTCCGATTACACCAGGTGTACTTCTTGGCCATCATCCTTTGCGTTCACCATGACTGGTATGGGATGGCTTTACGCTGCGGGCGCCGGTGGGAAGCCTATTTTTACGTGCATCCATGGTTTATTACCTTTTTGGAGATTTCTGTTAGTGCTTCTAATCTCAAGACCATCAAAATACTTGCCTTCTTGACTTTATCTTTTCCCGAATCGCTTTTGTCTTCGGCTGCCTTTTCTCCTTTGATGTCTTTAACGAGGTGAGTTAACTCTCCTAATTTGACAGACACTTTGAATAATTTTTTGAGTTGGAAACAGTGTTGGGTGGTGGCCGGTATCGCCACGAAAATCACAGAACTTTTTTTGGTTCCTTGCACTTGTTGCTTTCGAAAGTGGTTTAGGAGGTCGAAAGCTGAACCGGGCTTCTTTAGTGGTCACAATTTTTTGGAAGATTTCGTCCGTGCAGTGAATGGCATCTTATCTTTTTTATCATCATGGCCATCAACAACTTTTCCAGCAGTTCGACCCTTTGATGTAGACTTCATACCAGAAAAACTCTAAGATGGTCCTCGGTTTCACTTACCAATTTTACAGCTATTGAAACGACTTTGAAATCCAATTTTCCAAAGAATACTAATTTACCAAGAGCCTTGTGTAGCTCCGAATCCGGTGTAACATCAAGTACCAGATCGTCCGGCAAGTCCGTACGGTACGTGTACTTTCTACAGTAACTATGTGTGCACATACGATTTTAAACAGTCCTTGTATTAACATAATCCTAAATACAAGAAATCGTTGTACATATTTTCGTATAAACTTAAATACATTAAGTACAACGTACATTTAAAACATTAGTTGTGTTTATTAAGTGAAAACTTAATTACAGTTAACACAACAAATCATGAGAAACAACGGTATTCAAACAACATTCAGAAACAAATCGGTTGCGATCTGATTTCCACAGGTGACAGGAATCAGATGGCCGACAAGTCAGTACAAGAAAAATGTGAAAACATGATGTATAGTTGAGTCCGACAGTGAGGAAACACAAAACATAAATGCAGTGTTATTTCAGAATAACGAACTGACAGTGTGTTTGCGTGAGTGACGATTCACACAAACATATCTGTGAGTTTAGAGATTCTGAAATAATGACTGAAAAATAGAAAACAAAAGTCAGAAAGCAAAACCATCGTCGTATTCGTTCGGATGACGATTCGAACGAATTACGCGCGAAGGTGACGCGATCTGACGAAACGAAAACACGACACGAACGAAAGTAATTTAATAAAATAAAATAAATAACATTTTACAATTTTGAAACTCATCAAAATAATTAAATTAAACTCTTTAATTTTAAAACCTTTAAATTACGCGTAATTTTCCGGAAATGTAACGAAAACGCGAACCGAGCAACGAAAACGAACTCGAACACCCTCAGGGTATAAATACACTTAAATGA
The DNA here is from genome assembly GCA_009363875.1 of Mikania micrantha. Classification (NCBI taxonomy): domain Eukaryota; kingdom Viridiplantae; phylum Streptophyta; class Magnoliopsida; order Asterales; family Asteraceae; genus Mikania; species Mikania micrantha. Next base: position 75,279,242 of record CM018683.1, read on the forward strand.
GTCAAAATTACTCATTTCCCACTTCATCTTCCCCACCAAAACTCTCAAACCCGGTTTTGAAAACCCTAGCCACTTCCAACCTTCTCTCCTCCATAACTTCTTCATTTCTTAACCAAATCACTCCATTTTTGAACCCACACGAAGCTCTCATCACCCTCTACACGAAAGTACAACAGATCGGAGCCACACACCACTGAAAATCGAGGTATGGTGATGCAAAGAACCACGAAAGTTAGGGTTTTTGAGATCTTTTGTTTCTACTCAACCTCAACCGGTTCAAACCCTATACCCATGGGCCACACTAGATGAAACCAGCTAACCGCACCTATAGACATCTTAACCCAACATGAATGTCGGCTGAAACATCAAAAACCACGAGATCCTAGCCATCTACTGTCGAGCAAATGAGACCGAAGGTCTTAAGGTCGAATGGCCTGGTCGAATGGCTGAAGGCCGACTGAGTCACCTTCATTCGCCAACACACTAGCCTCTCATTCTCCACCCTCATTCGCCAGTCAAACCTCTGGTTGCTGCTTTCATCCAGGCCTCCTCCATTCGCCAGCCAACCCTACACCTTCGGCCAACACACCCTTTCATTCGGGGATCCTTCATTCGACTGAACTCATACTCACCCCATTCGTCCCTATTCATTCGACTAGATCATTCGTGGATCAACCATCTCATTCGACCATAGCTAACTCTAGTCGACCATGAGAGCCATTAGTCCAAGTATATTCAGTTGGTCAAGGGTGCAAGGGGCTTAATCGGTCAAGAACCCCAAGGATATACAACAGGCCCCATGGGTACTGCCTAGGCCCAACATGGTTACTCTATGGCCCAACAGACTTTTATTCGGCCCATCTACTCTTTGCTAGCCCAACCCAGAAAATCAAAAATACTTAACAGGCCCAACTGATCCTGGCCCATTGTTTAGGCCCCACAGCCTAAATCCTTGGCCCATCTTTGAATTTGGCTCAAAGCACCAAGGCCACCGTGTGGCTCCAAGCCCAGATCGGTTGGCCCAGTATTGGCCCAGGATTGGCCCAACATTCTACTGTCTAGGCCCAAGCGTATCTTGGCCCAAACCTTCTGTTCCAGCCCAGTAGCCTTAGTAGGCCCAGAGTGTTTGACCAAAAACCTTGTTTCGGCCCATATCCATTAGGTGACCCAAGGACTAAATTGGCCCACGATCGATTTAGCCCAAAAGAACCAGGCCCAGGTTGGCCCAAGACTTATTTTACTTCAGGCCTTGATGGAATCCAGGGGGCCCAGTAAATTCAGCCCGAGGCCCACAGAAAATGGACCCAAGTCCTACCTTTAAGGCCCTTGTCCTAATCTTGGAGCCACTTTGCAATTGATTTGGCCAACAGCCTACTTATGGCCCAATTACGGTTCCTACAGCCCATTCTAACTATAGGCCCAACAATTCTTGCATGGGCCCACCTTTGACCCAACAATTTTCCTTGTGGCTAAACAGAGGCCCATAAGGACACTTGAATTCTAGTCCTTGTAACATTTGGCCGAGCCTTTGTATTCCAATAGCCCATATCATTGGCCCACACATTCCAATAAGCCTCATAACCCTCAATTGTTCAAAAACTATTCCAAGGCCCATGGATTTGGGCCCAAGGCCCAACTTATTACACGAAGGCCCAACAAGTAACTTGGTCACATTGTTCGGTCCATATGCCATGATTAGGCCCACATGGGTTCACTACATTTCATAAGATCAAAATAAGATATGTCAAAAGAATGTTTGCTTAATTAATTTATGATTATGCAATAAATGTTCAAAACGTACAAGATCAACAAAGACGAGTTGGAAAATAAGCACTATGTCTCTTATCAAAGCAAATGGCTTATAACAAATGACAAGATGATAACTTATAAGGTCATTAACTTGAATCAAACATATGGGACCGAACAGGGATCATGACCAAGTCTTACGCGTATTAGCCAACTTTAGGGCTAACACCTACATTTACACACACAAAACCCTACAAACTTATACTTACAAGTCTTAACAACGTGAAATCAATACAGGAACGTGAAAACAAACTCAATTACAATACAGAGCGCGTGCATTCTTTCGTATAAGCTAAGTCAACCCAACAACTACAAGGTGAGTTCATTGCCCCTTTTCTAACATTTTGTTTTAAAACGCGGGGCTGAGAAGCATGCGTAAACTGTTTTATGTAAATTGTTTACTGAAATGCTTTTATATGTTTTACATGTATAAATGTTATCCTAGACTCATGTTTAGGTAACTGTTATGTACTAAAGAACTATTTCAAAGAACTATTTCAAAGAACTATTTTCAAAGAACTAAAGATCGCAACAAAGAACTATTTTCAAAGATCTATTTTCAAAGAACTAACGGTCTATTCTCAAAGAACTAACGGTCTATTCTCAAAGAACTATTTCAAGGGTGTGTTGTCAAAGAAGTAACGATCTATTTCGAAGAACTAAGTACAAAGAACTATTTTAAGGGAAAATCTGGGAAATACTCAAAGATAACATGTGCCAAAGAACTAAAGAACTAAAGAACTATGGACGGTCTAAAGAACTATGAAAGCCTATATATCAAAAGATGTCCTAGCTAGACTGATTGATTAAAGGTCACATGTTTGATGAGATTTACAGATCTTCTTTACTACTAAGTACCTTGATTGACAGACTAGTCTACTATTAGGACTTAGGTTTTGTTGAATGTTTATTTATTTATTTAATTAAGCATTTATAACTAATTCTACAATTGATGTTTTAATCATATTTGTATGATGAACATATGAAATCAAGAGAGATTTCAAACGATTGCAATTACAGGAACAGAGAACAGAGGAATCATGGGTGTTTAAAAGTGTATGGTAGGTAAAAACGCTTAATTATCATTAACAACAATGTCCTATGCGGATTAGTATGTGGTGGGACGTCGTCTGGGCGGGGTTGTAGCCTTGACCCAGGGGTATGCCCTATATATAAGCATACCGATCTGGATGATACATGTGGTGTTAATGAGGTTAGGGTCTTTACCTAAAGAAGGGTTCAAAACATTTTCAAATTTACAAAACTATATGAACTCACCAACCATGTGTTGACTTGATCTTTTTGCATGACTTCTCAGGTGACGAACAGGTCAATTAGGAAGTCATTACTTCTGGACTAGGACTTCAGATAGAAGGCTTAGTATTTTGGACCTGCATACTTTTGAAGACATCATTACACATACCATTTTGTATATCTTGTGTAAATACAAGATAAAAACTTATGATGTTAATAGTAGATTTACATTGTTAAATTATAAACAATACTGATGTAATTTAACTTTGTAATTCTATCATATTTAGCATTTCTCAATTATGTATCATGTGCGGTATAACAATCTGATCAAATCCGATTATCACTCACGATATCGCGCCCCGGGAACCTTCCGCCCGACGGGACAACCGATCCTATCCCGCCGGCTCGGGGTGTGACATCCGATGAAGGGGAAACACAATCAAAACTTCGCTTCCCACAATTGTTAGTGTTTCTGGAACTGTTGGCTCGTGATTGAGAACATTGAAATGTCAATGTGTAGTGTCCAAAGATGCTGAATAGTTTTTTTATACTCCGATAAGCTTCTAAATTTTCTTAGTCCTCGTTGACGCAACGCAAAAATTCTGCAAACTATAAAATGTATATGAGCTTCCCAAAAACAAAAACATTTTAAATTAAAATTGTAACAGCGTTAAAATACTAACATTGATAGACAAGAATAATAGTAAAAGTGATAAACGTGAATATAAAGCATTAAACATTGATAAAATTACAAGAAAAACAATGGACAAACTCTAATTAATACCAACTTCAACTAACGGTAAAGTGTTCGAAAGAAACAAACAAACTCTATACATTATCTGACGGATGGATGTGGGTTAAGATTTAGTTCTATGGCTAATCTTATAAAAAATCTTTTCTAGAAAATGTTGGTATTAGGTTTCCCATTCTCTCATCTTCACCATTGAATATATTATGTACATATATTATAAATACAATACATATTTTAGAACACTTGTTATAAAAGTATGATAAAAGCATTCTGGTGATCTACCTATGTTGACATCTTACAAATTAGCAAAAGAAATATTTTATTTCAAAACAATTTCAAATTTTTAATTATCATATTTGGACTCCAATGGTCTTGTTGGTATAAAATGTATGTATACATCATATATCAATAGGATCATTGGAGTGCAAATATGATAATTCCAAGGACTTGGACCTTTTTTTGGATGTTGCTGAGGTCCTTAGGGTAGGGGGTAAATGGTTATGTGGAAAGTGCATGGTGATGCATGCACTCAGCAGGGGATGCAAGCATGATAATGAGGTCGTGTTGTTTGCCATAAACTCGGGGGATGTTGAATATTTCATTGTTGGGATCCAGAAACCATGTCAAGTGGTGGTTGACACAAACCCACGTCACCCAGCAGGGCTTGCGGGTAAGGTTAACCTCCTTGAGCATGTTTTCTCCCTTTCTATTCAGACTGTTAAAAGCATTCCCCCAAGTTGTCGGTTGTTGTTTGCTCAGGTTCTAACAGGTGCTTTGCGCAAAGTGGTAGCGTCGCCAGGATTAGTCGACAATTAGGTCCAATTGCTTTTACTTCCGCGTTGCACCTTGCGGGTGGTTAGACCATCCTCCAGACAAGAGCGGAGATCAGGGAACAGGAAATCTCTGCAGTGTAGTAACATCTTGCGCGCACTTACAGTTTGGAAAGATGGGTCTGGGTTTGATGACTTAGTCTCTTCCCTATTGGATAGCGTGGAGGAGACGGGGGCTCCTAAGGGAGAATGTAGGAGAGAGGAAGACAAAGAAAGGAACCCTAATATTAAGCAATGTCTTCGGAAAGTCAGGGATGGACATTTCACGGCTGCAGTTAAGGTCTTATGCTCTAGTGGAGTTGCCCCTCTAGGTGATTCGACCTTAAAAGCTCTTATTGATAAACACCCGGTGGTGCCGCCCCCATCCTTACCTTCCAACCCTTTGGCCCAACCCACTCTTGTTGTTGATGGGGAGTGTGTGCTCAAATGTATTCGATCCTTTCATAAAGGGACGTCTTGTGGTAGAGATGGGATGCGGGCCCAACACCTGTTAGATGTTGTTGCTGGGGAGGGCTCGATTACTTCCTCAGGTTTGCTTGCGAGCATTACTGAAGTTGTTAACTTATGGCTTGGGGGATCCTACCCTAAGGTGCTTGCTGAGTTTGTTGCCTCGGCCCCCCTCACTCCCTTATTGAAACCTGATAAAGGAATTCGGCCTATTGCTGTGGGGGGTATTTGGCGAAGGTTAGTTTCCAAGGTGGCGATGAAGAAGGTCGGGAAAGAAATGACCCAGTACTTGGGTAACCATCAATTTAGGGTCGGGGTGCCAAATAAAGCAGAGGCAGTGCTTCACAGTGCAAACAGGTTTCTCAACTCGTTTCATGCAGATGGTTCCTTAGCCTTGCTTACTGTGGATTTCTCCAATGCTTTCAACATGGTCGACCGCACAACCTTTCTCCAAGAGGTTCATCAGCGTTGCCCGTCAATCTATCAGTGGGTCCAATTTCTTTATGCCCAGCCTGCTAGGTTATATGTTGGTAACGAGTGTATTGGGGCTACTACCGAAGTTCAACAAGGAGATCCCTTGGGGCCCCTTCTCTTTGCCCTTGCCTTACACCCTCTTATTCTCCGGGTTCAGGACCGCTGTAAACTTCCGTTTCATGCTTGGTATTTGGATGATGGGACGATTATTGGCAACGCCTCTGAGGTTGCTAAAGCCTTAGACATCATCAACGAGAGGGGGCCATCTCTAGGGCTTTATCTCAACATTAAGAAAACGGAGGTTTTTTGGCCGACATGCGACGGGCGGAAAGTTCAATATGGACTTTTCCCGAGAGGTATCGGTAGACCAGAGAAGGGGGTTAAGCTCCTTGGTTGTCACACCCCGGGCCGGCGGGGTTGGATCGGAGTCCCCGTCGGGCGGAAGGTTCCCGGGGCGCGATATCGGGTGTGATAATCGGATTGATCAGATTGTTACATAGCATCAATGTTAAGAATCACTAAAGCACAATAAAGCATATGAATAGGATTACAAAGTTAAATTACAATGTCAGTGTTTAATAATTTAACTTGGTAAACCTAACATAAGAATCAATGTATTCTATCTTGTAAACTGTACAAGACATCCAAGAATGATTCGTGTGATTATCAAAATATGTGCTTCCCAAAATCACTAGGTCCTCTATTTAGGCCGCCTAGCATGCAATCCAAAAGCTTAAGTTAAACCTGTGCATCACCTGAGAAAGCATGTAAGAAAACAAAGTCAACACAATGGTTGGTGAGTTCATGTAGTTTGTAAGTTTAAATAGTTTTAGCAAAACTCCTTTAGGTAAAACCTTAACCTTATTAACTTCACATGTAATATCCAAATCGGTATGCTTATATATAGGGAATCATGAAAGGGTCAAGCCCAGACGCTATCCCACCACATACTAATATGCATATGACACTATTATTAATAATAATTAAGCCTTTTACCTACCCATCCGTACAGATTCCCCGTCATAGTTTAAACACCTGTGTCTGTAAGTTTCCCCAATCACCAATAGTATACGTGAGTTTAGTCTGATAGTTACCGGTAAGGATAACCGGATGCCCGAAGGAATCCATTAGCAATCCAAACCAGCCCCAGGTATGATTAGCAACTCAGGGGGAGATAGAGGGTTTCCAGGTCGACACAAAGTCAACTAAGGATCACAATATCGTCCTAGTTACTGATAACCCAGGTAAATAGATGTGGGAAACACTGCATGGCAAGCACTAAGAGGCCATCAGTCCATTTCCTCGATAAGACTGTGAAGAACACATGAAGGCAAGCACTGAGAGACCAACTATTGTTCTTCAAGTCCCGGCTAGGAAGAACACCTGAAGGCAAGCACTGAGAGACCAACTATTGTTCTTCCATTGCCTATAGTTTTAGCATACAAAGAGTCCAGCATTTACGTAACTTGTGCACAAGAACTAGCTTTACAACCGGTAAGGCAAGCACTGAGAGGCCAAACCGTTGTTTGAGCATGGCAATCACATAGCATTCAAGAGTTTATAGTATCCATAGATTCAAGTATCCAAAGTATATGTATGTATGTATGCATTTAGTATCCCCATAGCCTTATAGTATCCTTAGCATCCAGAGTTTACATTAGTCTTTAGCATTAAAACCCATAGCATTAACAAGTAGTATAATCTCATAGCATTAGTATTAAGCATAACCCGTAGTGTTAGTTCATAGCATAACCCGTAGTATTAGCATTTAGTTTAACCCGTAGCATTTAGTTTAAACCCGTAGCCTTAGTATTAGCATAACTCATAGTATTAGCTTAAATCATGGTTTCATAGGATTAGCATCCACCATAGCATCATCAAATAGTAAATACCTTTAGCACTTGGTATTATCACATAGCTTTAGTATTAGCAAGTAGCTTATGCCTTTAGCACTTGGCATAATCAAATAGCATTGAGTTTGAATAGAGTATTATGCCTTTAGCACTTGGCATAATCAAATAGCATTTCGTTTAAATAGAGTCTTATGCCTTTAGCACTTGGCATAAGCAGTAGTATAAAAGCATTTTGTTAAATTTAAAACGTTTGTTTTAAAATGTATAACATGCTTCTCAGTCCCGAGTTAAAACCAAAATAGTTTAAAAAGGGACAATGAACTCACCTTGTAGTTGTGGTAGTTGACTTAGCCTACAATCAGAAATGCACGCGCTCTTTGTTGTAATTGTTGTAGTTTTCACAATCCTGTATTGAGTTAACAGTGTTTGCAACTTGTAAGTATAAGTTGTATGTGTTCGAGTGTGTGTATGTGTTAGCCTTACAACTGGCTAACACTCGTGGGTCTTAGTTATGATTCGGCCCAGACTCAATTGTGGTTGATTTTTCTAACACTTAACTAATTCATGTTAAGCTTAAAAATTAGTAGTCTGCCACTTAGTTTCGTGTCATAAAGGTTCCATTTGTCTCCATAATTAATTCATTAGTTTGAGAAATCAAAACACATTGTTTTAGGCTTTTGAGAACCAATCACCCAATCTTGTCACTTTTGAGATGTTTAAGTTCATATTCCATGTAGGATTACTTATCGGTTTATTTATTTTTAAGTATCTGTTTCATCATGATTCCAGAGACCGAATGAGAGTTGGGCCGAGACACTCACTTGGGCCACCCTAGGTACCCTTGGGCCACATGAGCTATCATGGGCCTATTAGTTGGATCGAACCAAGGCCATGGGCCACATTGGGCCTGCTTCATGAACTGTGGGCCAATTCATGATCCTGGTTGGATATGTTATTGTCTACAATAGTCTCATGGGCCGTAGAAGTAAGATGGGCTGCACAATGGGGTTAATTTACTGTTGGGCCTTGCTGTGTGTCATTGGGCCGGATGATGTGTTGTAGCCAATTTCTTAATATTGGGTCGAATAGTGTTCTGGTCGAATGGGTCTTGCTTGGGCCAAAGAGTGGTTGTGGGCCTTGTAAATTTTGTTGGGCCGGAAAATGATTATGTGGGCCAACTGTTGGGTCAAAAGGGTGAGCAGTGGGTCGAGACATCCCATTATATTGAGCCTGATATCCAATGGTTTCATTAACATGCTCCTGCCGAATGGAACACCCTGCTTAGGCCGAGTGTGTCTGATGGTTCGAATGGCGTAACAGCCGAATGAATGGCGACGGGAGAAGGTGGCTGGCCGAAGGGGTGGTGGCGAACAGGGTTAGGGTGGTCGAATGAGGGAGGGCGAAGGAGGTGTCGCCGAATGAAGGTGGCTGGCGACTGAGACTGCCGACCGAATGAGAGTGGACCGGCGACTGAGGTTCTTTGGCCTTGGCCATTCGGCCATGTGCCATTCGTTCTGCTGGTGCCTTGGTCATTCGGCCAGTCACGACCCATCTACGTGCCCTAGATTGTGAGGTGTTAAACGATGGTGTTCCATGGAAGTATCTGAGTTTTAAGCTGTAAAAGTCGATGGGTAGGTCTAGGAACGGCTAAGGGTGGTAGTTCAACAAAAAGGATTGCGAAAATCCTATTTTTCGCTACCTTTGCAGCTTATTACCTGAAATTTCAGTGGGTATATCTCTAGATCGGTTGTACTTTCGCGTAGTAGAGGTCAAGGCCTTCGTTTGGGTTCAAGAACCACTCGATTTCATCAAGAAATGAGTGAGTTATGTAGCTTTGAAGTTCAAAAATGGAGGTGGTGGCTTGAATCCGGGAATTTAGGGTTTGGGAGGTTAAAGAAAGAGATGAAATGAATAAAAAGAACTCTTTTGGGGTTTATATACCCCGCGTGTGTTCGGGTTTGTTTTCGTTGCTCGGTTCGGGTTTTCGTTACGGTTCCGGAAACTACGCGCGCGTTCTTCGTAATTAAAATAAAAGAATTATTCCTAGACTTTTAAATTATAAAACATATTCTAAAATATAGTGATAGTTATTTATTTATTCCTGACGAAATATTATTTTTTTTAGTACCGATTAATTTAATTTAACGAATGTAATATCGTTACGTGATTGTTAAATTTGTTCGCGTTTTCTTAAAACCATTTTATTTAAATCAATTTATGATGAGTTTCAAAATTGTAAAATAAGAAATATCTTATTTCTTTGAATTTATGATCGTTCGTATCGTTTATCGTTTTCGTTTTCGTTTCGTCAGAACGCGTCACCATCGCGCGTATTCGTTCGAATCGTCATTCGAACGAACACGAAGATGGTTTTGCTTTCCGACTTTTGTTTTCTACTTTTCAGTTATTATTTCAAAACGTTAAACTATCAGAATCATTCGTACAGATCGTCACCTATACGAATAACTCATCGGTTTAGCATTCCGTAGCAACAACCGTTATCGTTTCGTTTTGTTTAACCTCTCATACGTTTACACATAATATCACATCAATAAGTATCAGTTTCACTGTTCACTGTTGTCTGATGTGTTTCCGACTGTTAAACTGTAAAGTTTAATCATATTTCAGAAACACTAGCATAATAGTTTACTGTTAAGCGTTAAATAGTTGACAGTTCAACAGTAGTTTGCATAGTTTGTACCTGAGTTACTGTGCCGTTACTGTTCCGTTCATCGTTCCGGCGACGTTTCCGGCACAGTTGTTACATTGGTGGAGCTGTTAGTCGGGATCCTAGCTTTATTGAGGAATTGGCAGGGCGGCGGGCCTCAGGGGCGGTTGACCTCATGAAACTCTTATCATGTCTGAGGGATCCCCAATGTGAACTCCTCCTGCTAAGGTCGTGCATGGGGGTTGCTAAGTTACTTTTTGGGCTGCGGACTTGTCAACCCCATTTGATAGAGGATGCGGCATCTCGGTTCGATGATGGCCTTAGAGAGGCTACAGAGGACATAGTAGTGGGTGGCGGCCCCTTCTTTGGTGACCTCCAGTGGCGTTTGGCATCTTTGCCTATGCGGTTAGGCGGATTGGGCCTCTTATCAGCTCGAGATGTTGGGGTTTATGCCTTTGTGGCGTCTAGAGCTCAATCTTGGGAATTACAGGATCATATTCTTCGAAACAGTGGGGTCGTTGGGCTTGACTCGGACTATCAGGAGGCGCTCGCACGCTTAAATGTATCTCTCCCAGACTTGGATATTGGCGGTTTCTCTAACAAGGACACCGCCCCCTCGAAGCCACAAAAAACTTTGGCGAATGCTCTGTTTAGCAAAATCGCTCAAAGCCTGGGAGAAGCTTTTGATTTGTCACCCAGCCAGATGGCAGTGTTTGAGTGCCTAAAGGGTCCCCATGCTCAGGAATTTTTGACCGTTATCCCGATTGAGGGGTTGGGACAATGCATGTCTGCAGTAGAATACAGATCCATTCTTAAATACCGGTTGATGATCCCTTTGTACCCGGAAGATGAAACATGCCCGATATGTCGTAAAGCTTGTATGGATAAATACGGGGAGCACGCAGTTCATTGTAAAGAGCTCCCTGGGTTCGAATATCGACACGACTGGGTGCGGGATGTTTTGTGGGACATCCTAAGAAGAGCTGGGATTTCTGCTAAGAAAGAGGCCCCTGTGAATTTCCTCACAGACCCTATGGAAGGGAGATCTACTTTGCGGCCAGCGGATCTGCTCGTCTTTGGCTGGGCTGGGGGGAAACATGCTTGTGTAGACCTCACAGGGGTTTCCCCTTTGGTTTGTTTAAGGGAAAACGGATTTGTGGCCGGACAAGCAGCAAGAAAGGCTGAATCAAAGAAAGTGGATAAGCACGCTAAAGCCTGTGCAGAGAACCAGCATGTCTTTGTCCCTTTTGCCTTTGATACTTTTGGTTCCCTAGCGTCCGAAGCTATCCACTTCTTGACGAGGGTTCAACGGGTCATCCACAACAATTGTTCAACCCCAAGGGGGCAGGAGTTTGTGTTTGGAAGGTTAGGATTCGCAATTCAGAAAGGGTTGGCGGCACAGCTTGTTGCCCGTTTACCAGCTGTTTTGATGTAACTTGGTTCAAAATATTGAATATAATTAAATTAAGTTTTTAAAAAAAAATTTGAAAGAAAATATTTCTTTTGGTAATTTGTAAGATGTCAACTTAGGTAAATCACCAGAATGCTTTTATCACACTTTTCGATCAAGTGTTCTAAAAAAATATATTGTGTTTATAATATATGCACGTCACTATATGCAATGGTGAAGATGAAAGCATGGAAAAACCTAATAGTAACGATTTTTGGGAAATATTTTGTATAAGATTGACCATAAAAGTAAATCTTAACCCATAACCATATGTCAAATCGTGTATAGAGTTTGTGCATTTCCTCTGAACACTCTATTGTTAACTTAAGTTGGAATTAAGTAGAGTTTCCTCGTTGATTTTCTTGTAATTACTATCTTATACTTTATATTCTTGTCTATCACTATTACTATTATTCTTGTCTATCAATGTTACTATTTTAACATGGTTACATTTTTATTTTAAATTGTTTTTGTTTTTTCAAAGCTCATATACATTTAATGGTTTGTAGAATCTTTGCATCGCGTAGCCGAGAAGCTGGAAAATTTTTAAGTTTATCTAGAGGATAAGAAGAAAAACTAGCATCTTTGGACTCTACACCCTGACATTTCCAAGTTCTCAATCACGTGCGAGCAGTTTCAGCAATACTAACAGTTGAGGGAAGCAAAATTTTGATTGTTTCCCCTTCACTAGATTCAGAGCTACACAAGACTCTTGGTGAATTAGTATTTGCTAGAAACTTAGATTTCAAAGACGTTTCTAGATCGAGATCACATTGCCTTATAAAGTTTTATGACCCCAAATGTGTTTCCAGTCATTAACGAAAATTACATTAAAGTTTTGAAAAGAAGAAATTCAAAGGTGTGAATGAAAAAAAAAAGATAAGGAATGAGTGTAGATAGCGACGGAATTATATAGAAGGCAACGGTTTCACCGGAACCCACCCCGTTTTTCGGTGAGCCCGATACCTTCAATATAAATTTGCCCCCACCTCCACCCGTTCCTCGTCTTTTTTTCTTTCGCATGTTTCAATTCCTAATCAAAACTTATCTAATAAAATTTTCGTAATAGCTGGAAACACATTTTGGGACATAATAAATTATAATGAAAGGTGGTCTCGAACTCTCGATCTATAAATGGTAACTACTTATATTATGAGGCGTTCATAGATTATTTTATAACTTATGTAACATTAATGTTTAAAGGGGTAAACTTATGAATATGATAAGGTCATTTATTAATGATCTTCATGATTATGACCGGATTCGCATCAAGTATTTGCAGACAACGGAGACTTATGTAACATTAATGGGGCACGAGTCCATGTTTGTATTCAAACCGACTTGGATTTTAACAATTTCAAAATCCTTCTACGAAGAGTTAGAGCTGACGCATCAATAACCGTATTGAGTGAATGAAATGTTTATTAACTTGATCTTTCATTTACAAAAGAGATGAATATATATACACATACAAAGAATACTCTAGAAATAAACAATAAATATACTAGACTTAATGAGCTACTTAATATCCCCCCTCAAGCGAGACGGTGGCGGCCCGAGGCGAAGCATATCACGGAAGAATTCAAACTGAGATCGAGGTAAACTTTTGGTGAAAATGTCAGCCACCTGAAGCTTGGTAGGAACAAATTTAGTATGTAATTTCCCTGCAGCAACAAGTTCTCAAACAAAGTGGTAATTGAGTTCAATGTGTTTAACAAGCTTGTGAGAGACCGGATTTTGTGTAAGAAAAATTGCACTCTTATTATCACAAAGTAATGTGGGACGTGTGGCCGGCAAAGCATGCAACTCAGTAAGAAGATGAGTAATCCATATCATTTCAGCCGCCGTGTTAGCCATGGCTCGGTACTCGGATTCACAACTTGAGCGTGAGACAGTAGGTTGTTTCTTGGCACTCCAAGAAACAAGATTCCCTCCCAAAAATATAGAATAACCATAAGTGGAACGTCGTGTTTCGAGACAACGGGCCCAATCAGCATCCGAGAACCCTAGTAAAGATGTTTTAACTGGTCTTGAAAATGATAGTCCATAGTTAACCGTACCAGCAACATAGCGAAGAATACGTTTAACTGCTTGATAATGATCAACTGTTGGAGTTTGCAAAAACTGACTCACTTGATTAACAGCATAGGACAAATCGGGTCTAGTAATGGTTAAGTATTGTAACGCACCGACGATAGAACGATAGTGTGTGACATTGGGGTAAGATTCCCCATGAGAAGAAAATATAACATTTGTGGCTAATGGGGTAGGAGTTGGTTTAGCAGTAGTCATATTGGCCCTTTCTAAAATCTCTTTTGCATACTTGGATTGGTTCAGAAAAAGACCATCCTTGGTGTAGGAAACTTCTAACCCAAGAAAGTAGTTAAGCTCCCGAGATCCTTAATAGTGAATTCCTGATTGAGTCTTTTGATGAAGGATCTAAGAATAACATCTTGATTTCCCGTTAAAATTAAGTCATCAACATAAACCAAAAGATACATTATAGAGGCATCACGTTTAAAAATAAATAGAGATGTGTCAGCCTTACTACATGTAAACCCATTAGCACACAAAAACATACTCAAACGATGGAACCACGCCCGTGGGGATTGTTTTAAACCATATAAGGCCTTGTTGAGTTTACAAACATGATGAGGAAGCTGAGGATGAGAGAAACCAGGGGGCTGCTCCATATAAACAGTTTCTTGCAAATTCCCATGTAAAAAGGCATTATTGACATCAAGTTGGTGCAAGGTCCATCGATTAAGCATAGCCAAAGATAAAATAATACGGACAGTGGTAGCCTTGACAACGAGACTAAATGTATGAGAGTAGTCAAGACCGGGAGTTTGGCTAAATCCTTGAGCCACAAGACGAGCCTTTTTTTCTCTCAATTGATCCATCCGAATGAAACTTAGTGCGAAACACCCATTTGGAGCCAACAACCGGACGATTAGTTGGACGAGGAACAAGAGTCCAAGTGTTGTTAAGGCTGAGAGCATGAAGTTCTTGTTGCATAGCATTTACCCATATAGGATCCTTGATGGCGGTTTTAACAGTTTTGGGATCAGTATGAGCGACAAGAGCATGATGAAGCGGAGTGCTTATGGAGAGGTCAGCACGATGGCGAGGTTTAAAGATACCGGATTTAGCATGAGTGATCATGGGATGGGTGGGAATAGGGGGTGGCGGAGGAGGTGGGATGGGGCTGGATGGTGGTGTAGTAGGCTGGCTAGGCGGTAGAGGAGTGGGGACGGGGCTAGATGGTGTTGTAGTTGGCTGGCTAGGCGACGGAAGTGATGGTTGAGAGTCGAGTAAGGTTGGTTCATGGGTTGGTTGGGTGGAGAATGTTTGGCTTGATGGAAGAGAAGGTGTAGGACTTTGGGGTGAGGCGTCATGTAAAGGAGTTTGGTCCAAGAGAGGGTTTTGTATAGTTAGAGGGGGTAAAGGATCAATACATAAATTACAAGGTGTTGGGTGAAGGGTAGGTTGAGGTGTAGAGGGAAGAAAATCAGTGGGGTCTAAAAAACTTGATAGTTCTAATTGAGATATGGGTGTGAGTGTGGGATTGGAAGCAAATGGAAAACATGCTTCATCAAATTTTGCATGACGGGTAATGTAAATACGAGAAGTCAGGGGATCAAGACAACGATAGCCTTTATAGATAGGACTATAGCCAATGAACACACAAGGGAGACTACGGGGGGAAAGTTTATTTTCCGAGTAGTCACGAAGGTATGGAAATACCCGACAACCAAATGCCTTAAAGACATTGTAAAAAGGTTTATGAGAAAAAAGGAGTTCAAAAGGAGATTTATTGTTAAGAATTGGAGAAGGTAATCGATTAATAATATATACGGCTGATGAAAAAGCATCAACCCAAAAGGTGGTTGGGAGATGTGCCGTAAAAAGCATGGCCAAACCGGTTTCAACAATGTGACGATGTTTGCGTTCCGCACGACCATTTTGTTGGGGGTGTACGGACACGATACACGATGTAACGTGCCATTTTCATGAAACAATGAGCGAACATTGTGATTAATAAATTCTGTGCCACCGTCACTTTGAAAAACTTTTATTTTTCTTGAAAATTGTGTTTGAACAAATTTTACAAACACTTGCAAAGTAGGATAAAAGTCAGATTTTAATTTTAATGGGTACAACCAACAGAAACGAGAGTAGTCATCAAGAAAGACGACATAATATCGATAGTTATCACCGGATGTAACAGGGGATGGACCCCATAGATCACAATGAACTAGATCCAAAGGGTTTGAAGCACGTTTAATATTATGATCAAATGGTAAACGTTTACTTTTTGCAAGTTCACATGAAGAACAAACAACTGGTTTTGGAAGTAAAGCACTTATAGATAAACAACCCAAACTTTGTAATGTTTTAATAAGAGAAAAATTGACATGGCCTAAACGAGTGTGCCAAACTTCAAAGGAAGCTTTAGGGTACTTATTTTCAGCAACAAAAGCTTGATGATCAGGTTGCAAAAGATAGAGTCCATTCTCACAACGGCCATGAGCCAACACTTGCTTGGTGTGTCGATCCTGAACAAAAAAGGAAGGATATGAAATTAGAACATCCACACAATTATCACGAGTCAAGAGACTGATAGATAACAAATTTTTGGTGAGATTAGGTACCACAAGGATATCATTTAAACGAATATTATTGTGAAGAAAAGATGAACCTTTTTGAAGAACCAGGAGAGTTTGCCCGTTACCGAAGGTAACAGTTTCATTACCTTGAGGAGTAGCTGGACTGGAAACAATTGTGGGATCGGGAGTCATGTGAGCAGTGGCCCCAGAATCAATATACCAGTAAGGTATATGTGGGGATATATTACACTGCGAAAAGAAGGCAGAAGCAAGTGTTTCATCGGTGGCAGGTGGGGCTTGCAAGGCAAATGAAGACAACCTTAGGCACCGGTTTGCATAGTGGCCATTAGTACGACACAATTGGCAATGGGGGGAGCGGCGACCGCGAGAGGATCCGCGACCAGCATAAGGTGTGGAGGATGTAGACAATCGGCTACCACGTCCACGACCGCGACCAGAAGGGTGTGAATTGGAGCTGGCTTGAGCAGAAAATGCAACAATGGGTTGGGTGGTGCCATGAAGAGATTTCTTGAACAACTCATGGCTCTCGGCCATGGAGATAAGATCAGTAAAGTTAGGAGCTGGCCTAGAAGCTTTAATAGAAGTGGAGAAAGTCTCAAACTCAGTACCGAGACCATGCAGAAACCAATGAAGACCCCGGCTTCATCGATGATATGGCCAACAGAAGATAGTTGATCAGAAAGAGTCTTGAACCGGCTACCATAAACTGCAACAGAGTCAGAACCTTTCTCGATCATGCGAAGTTGGTCCTTGAGATTGTGAATCCGCTCAATGGAGGTATTACCATAAGCAGATTCGAGCGCAAGCCAGATATGGCGAGCCGTAGAAAGGCCGACGATTACTGAAACTGCTTCTTCTGTAAAGGAGGCATGAATAAGGATGGTGGTTCGTTGATCAGCAAGAAGTCACGCTGAGTATGCGGGATTAGGAACAGGCTTAGAGTCAGTCAAGATAGTAGAAGACGGTGCTGAAGAAGTCCCATCGATATGTGGAAGAAGTGAGTGATAAGTTAAGACGGGAATGATTTGGTTGCGCCATAGAAGGTAATTTGAAGAAGACAATTTGATGGTTAGCATGTGAATGGGATTGTTCATGATGAAATCGGTTGTATGGGAGGAAGTTGCTGCCATTGATATGGGATAGATGAGATGTGATGGAGGGGAAGATTAAAAAGAAGAAGAAAGATGAGGAGTTGGAAGAGGAAATGAAGGGTTCGGGGAGTAACTAAGGCTCTGATACCATGAGTGAATGAAATGTTTATTAACTTGATCTTTCATTTACAAAAGAGATGAACATATATACACAAACAAAGAATACTCTAGAAATAAACAATAAATATACTAAACTTAATGAGCTACTTAATACGTATCCTCAAAACGTAAACGAAATCTACTAAGTTTACATGACCAGAATTAACTTGGTGATATATCATAGAGAAAATGCGCAAAGAACATAGAAAAAACATACGTCTCACAGAAATTAGATTAAGGATTCACCCTTAAACAATCCTGCTCGAAAAATTACATTAAAGTTTCACCTTAAAAATATTAATGGGTTTACTTTAGCTTTTAAGTCTTTCTGGAAAATAAATTCCTACTAATGCTTCAAAACACGATGGTTTCTGTGAACCTGATGCCTTCGATATAAATATGTCCGTCTCCACCTGTTCCTCATTTTTTTTTCACCTACACGATTCAATTCCTCCAACTCAAAGTTTTTTTAATATAATTTTCATTAATGGCTAGGAATGTATTAGGTGTGATTATACAATATAATGGAAGGTGGTCTCGATCTACAAATGATAACTACTCATATGCCAAATAACCTTCAAAGGGTATAAGAATATGATAAAGCCACTGTTCAGTGGCATTGATGATCATGACGAGATTGACATCAAGTATTTGCTGACGACGAAGACCAGGGCACAAGTCCATATCTAGATTCAAACCGACCGAGATTTTAACTTCAAAATTCATGCACGAAGAATTGGAGTTGATGCATCAAGTACCATATACTCATAATGTAAACGAAAATTACGAAGATTATATGACTGGAATCAACTTGGTGACATATCACAAAGAAAAAGTACACAAGAACATGCGAAAAAGAGACATATCTCATAGAAATTAAATTAAAGATTAACCCTACAAAGGTAGAGCATTCTATAATTTATATGTCAAATAACCTTCAAAGGGTAACTATAAGAATATGACAAAGCCATTGTTTAATGGCATTGATGATCATGACCAGATTGACATCAAGTATTTGCTGACGACGAAGACCAGGGCACGCGTCCATATCTAGATTCAAATTGACCGAGATTTTAACTTCAAAATTCATGCACGAAGAATTAGAGTTGTTGCATCAAGTACCATGTCCTCGTAATGTAAACGAAAATTATGAATATTATATGACTGGAATCAACTTGGTGATATATCTCAAACAAAAAGTACAGAAGAACATACGAAAAACATACATATCTCACATAAATTGAATTAAGGATTCACCTTTAACACGAACATGTTGGGAAAATTACATTAAAGTTTCACCTTGAAAATATTAATGCTTTACTTTACCTTTTACGCCTTTCGGGAAAAAAAATCTACTTTCTTCGAAACAAGGTAGCTTCCGATGAACTCGATGCCTTCTATTTATATCTGCACCCATTCCTCGTTTTTTTTCATTCACATCAATTCTCACTCCTCAAACTTCTTTAATAAAATTTTTGTTATTGGCTAGGAATGTATTGGGTGTCAATAATCATCATATAGTATAATAGAAGGTTGTCTCGATCAAGAAATCAGAAATGGTAACTACTCATATGTTGGGTCGTTCGTAGAGCGTTTTGTCAATTATGAGCCAAATAATGTTCAAAGAGGCAACTTTATGAATATGATAAGGCCACAATTTAATTGTCTTAATGGATGTTCAAAAAAAAAAATTGTCTTAATGATCATGACCACATTCGCATTAACAACTGAGACTAGAACACAATTCCCTATGTGAACTCGAACCAACTTGGATTTTAATTTTGCTATAATCATAATTCATAAAAGTTAATGTTTTTATGTACAGTAATGTTATTAAATGTTATGATATGAATATTTTAACTTATTCACTTAGTTATATAATAAAATATGAAAATTAACTTTAATATTTCTGTATTTTATTTCTTTTTCTTTAAAACAACTTATTTTAAATTTTTTTAGTATCTGTTTATAACTCTTAATTTACAAAAATATTAATAATTGGTAACATTTATTATCATTGTAGTCATTTAGTTTTTATTTTTCAATGTGTATCTGTTATTTAATCATGCATTGTGATTTATAAATATGCAAAATAATTAATATATTATTAAGCAAATTAAGTTAATCTGCAATTAGTTATAAAGTTTTTAGTTAAACTTTTTTTCTTATATACACTTTTATTTAGGTCTCTTACTATCATTAACTACAAATTATGTTCAAAAATACATTAAACAACAAAAACATCAATAATAATACTAATAATAGCAAGAATTTTCAATGGATTATTTTCCAGTGGAAGCAGCATCTGTAATCCTACGGGGTAGAGATAAGGATGTCTACATCTTACCCTCTTCAGACCCTACCGTATCTTTGATATTGGTGGGATATGTTGAGTATGTACATCAATCTTGATTGAACCACTATAAATCTCATGTTCTTTTACCACAAGAATTTGCATAAGCACATGTGTTTAGCAAATGTGCCAGGGGAGAGAAAGAGACACTTAAAACAATATGTACAAGTATTTATGTTCTTGCAGTTCTCTACTTAAATATATATATATATATATATATATAGGGTATAGTTAGAATGAAAACCACATCTCAAGTAGAAAACCGCGAAAACCATGCAAAACTCACGTAAAAAAACGTTTTTTTTTTAATTTTTTTTACGGATTTGTAACATTATTGGACACATTTTTATTAAAAAAAATTAAAAAAGCGCCGACCAACTATTTTTTAAAAAAAAATATTTTATAAACCCACGTAAAACCTACGTAACAAAACGTTTTTTATGTTTTGTTACGTATGTTTTAGGTGAGTTTATAAAATATTTTTTTAACAAAAATATTTGGTTGGCGCTTTTTTGATTTTTTTTTTTTATAAAAATGTGTCCAATAGTGTTACAAACCCGTAAAAAAATAAAAAAAAAAGGTTTTTTTAGGTGATTTTTGGATCGTTTTCGCGGTTTTGTAACTGAGATGTTGTTTTCATTTTATATTTTATATACGCTCGTCTGAAGAAAAGTTAAAACTAGTACGGTTATTAAACCTATATTAAAGTTTAAATGGTCAAAAACAACCGGACCATTCAACCCTCCCCCTTCCCCTTCCTCTTCTCCCGCCTACTCCATCTCCGATCGATCACCGTCCGCCTGCCTCAGGGACGAAGGTTATGTATCACCCCCCTCTTTTTTTCGCCAGTAGTGTTAATTTTCGGACCGTAAGGCAAATTTTTTTTAAAATACTGGTTTTCGCCCCCCTAAAAAATTTTAAACCAAACATATTTTAAAAAATACTCATTCCATCCCTCCCAATTTTCCTCCCTCTTATATTTTATCTTATTTTCTCAAAAAATAACATTTTCTTTTAATCTTTTATTCTTTTCTTTAATACTTATATTTATTCTCTAAAATACTCACCCACCCCAAGCTCTAATTCCTACAAAAAATTCAATCTCGTTCCCACTTTCCCGCTCACTCCATTGGTATGTTAATTGGTATTATTTTGTTTGTTATGATTTAGAAATTAGAATTGGTATGTTAATTGGTATAATTTGTTTGGTATGAGTTAGAAATTAGAATTGGTATGTTAATTGGTATAGTTTGTTTGGTATGATTTAAGTTTAAGTTTGAATCAATATATCATGAGAAAGGTGAAAACAATTGACTCGTTTTTCAAAAGAAAGGTTATTGAAAAGGAGGATGTTACAAATCAAAGGTTGTCGAGCGGAATTGTAATTATTCTTTAAGGTATTCACTCATTTAATTTTTTTACGCACAATGATAATTATTAGACATTTTAATTTTTATTGTTTGACCCGACTTGACCCGAATCGCTAATCCGATCATTTAACCCAACTAGGCAACTAACCGAGCCAATTGCAAAAAAAAAATTTTGGATCACTTATGTTTTCGCCCCCCTTCCGATACCGTCAAGCTCCGTCACTGGCCTGCCTCCCGCCAGCTGCTCCTCTCACCTCCGACTGACGTTAGCTCCTACCTCCGACTAACCCCAGCTCCTCCTACCTCCCACGTCTGGCCCTCCATCTTCGAGTTCCAGCCTCCGTCCAGCGCCTACTCCTTCCAGTGGTAAGAAAAACCGATTTCCCTTTTCCTCCATTTTTTTCGATTTTTTCAACCTTGTTTGCAAACAGGAAAAGCAAATGTATTGTACCAAGTTTGAAAATTGTATGTTAAATTCAAGTAATTTAAGGCAAATTATAGCTTTGGTTGCTCTTGAACGGAACTTAAGCTTGCTGCTATGTATGGATTGCTTTCTAGTCTAGCATTTAATAATGTCAAATGTTTGTTTAGCATGGTGATCTGTGAGTCACTGAGTTGTACTCTGCAAGTCATTAGTTGGATTTCAACTTGCTTATATATTTTAACTTCATTTAATGGCTTTAATTTTCGGAGGTGGTTTGCTTTAATTTATCAATCATTTTGCTTGTGGTTTCTTGAAGGACATGAGAAATTGTTAATCATTTTGTTTATGGTTTCTAAACTTGAAAGGGCAAAACAAGAATAAACTGTAAAAGTTGTTGTGGAAGGTGTAGAAAGATTTAAGAAGGAAATGGATTTTAATAGGTCTGCCCTCTAATATGCTCGTCGTACTGGTTCGGGTATCAGGTTAATCCGAAACCATAATCGAAAACTCGATTAGGAGGCCGAATGTACGACCTGGAATATAATTTGCGTAGTATACCGTTCAATCTGATCAACACCACTTTCCCATTGACTATATGATTTCAACTTGCTTATATATTTTAATTTCATTTTATGGCTTTAATTTATCAATCAACTAATAAAAATTGGGTTTTCTTAATCATTCTGTTTGTGGTTTCTTGAAGAAGGACATGAGAAATTGTTAATCATTTGGAAAATATTTTTTTCAACTACACCCATTTGAAAAAAAAACTCGAAAAGTTGGTACATTGGGGACAGTCTACAATTCTTTAGACCCTGCATTTAAGAGAGTCGTTGATCAGATCATTGACAGCAAAGGGGATGGTCACTGTTTTCCACAAGTACAACCCAGACTCCAACTACACTGCTATCTTCGTTATAGAAGAAATATGATAGGGAGAAACACTATTTCAAGATAAATGGTCATCATTTAAATGTGACACTTGAGGACATTTTGTATTTCCATTGTTGAATGAATGGATGACAGCAATGCAAAAATTTTCAGCAAACAAAAGAAATAACTATAAAAGGATTAGCTCTTGAAGATGAGGCAAGTCTCACTCTCTCTATCTCTCTCTCCCGCTCTCTCTATATATATATATTCTTCTAATATAATTCTTTGTATAAATAGGAAATAAAATAGCATCCATACAATGACGAGATGTTGGATGATGGTGTGCAGCTCCAGCTTCCTTTTGTGACGTGTCTTGCCCCGGTAATTTGCATGTATTTTGTGGCATATCAGTTCAGGGGCTTGAGGAGTATGTGGGAAAATTAGTTGATTGGAACTCACGAGATATTAAGCTTAAACAGAAAACCGACGATTCGAACCAGGACTATGAAAAAATTTACGAATGGGCACTTACGCTTTGGAAAGACCATAGACCTATTGAGGAGTTCATTAGAAAGTCCTTAAAACTAGATGATTCGCAGCCCCTTTCCAGTCACAGCTACCAGCATTCACCTCACTCACAACGGTCCCCGGTCATTACTGAACATTCCATCTTGTCGGACACGATTAATTTGCAGCCACTCTCCAATCACAGCTACCAGCATTCACCTCAGTTACAGCGATTCCCGATCATTAATGATCATTCCATCTTGTCGTCCGCAATTAATTCGCAGCCCCTCTCCGGTCATAGCTACCAAAAATTCACCTCAGTCACAGCGGTTTCCAGACACAGCTACCATCTCTTCGTCCCCGATTTATTCGCAGCCCAACTCAGTCACACCTTTTCATTCCCGATTAGTTCACCTCAGTCCCAGAACTCCTACATAACACCTTCCAGAAACCGGCCGCCGGTCCTTAATGATCATCCCATCGATACACGCACTTTTGTTGAATTACTTGATGAGCAAAAACAAAAAGGACCACCATCCTAATACTATTTAGAAGATTTTACTCCTCTGTCTCATTATTTTTTTAACCAAAATTATAAAATAATCTATTCATATGGATCCAATTACAATAGAAAGGCAGGTGAGCGAGCAACAAGCTGCGCTGCCACCCCCTTTTGAATGGCAAATCCGATCCTACTGAAAACAAAGTTAGCGTTCTTCGGTGTCGATGAATTACTGTGCACGACCTGCTGAACTCTTTTCAGAAATGTAGCAGCATCGGGGGCAAGAGACCCAAAAGTATCGAAAGCAAACGGAATGAAGGCATGTTGATTCTCGGCACACGCCTTCTCGTGCTTAGCAATTTTTCCCAATTCTGCCTTTAACACGGCCTGCCTAGCGACAAACCTGGTGTCCCTAAGCCCAACAAGGGGGGACACCCCAGTAAGGTCTACACAAGCATGCTTCCCCCTGCCCATCCAAACACAAGAATGTCCGCTGGTCGAAGAGTAGACCTTCCCTCACACGGATCTGACAAGAAATTCACGGGAGCCTCTTTTTTTTGCCGAGATTCCCGCCCGTTTTAACACATCACAAAGGACATCCCTGACCAAATCATGTCTGTATTTAAACCCTGGGAGTTCTTTGCAATGAACCGCATGTTCACCGAATTTATCTAAACAAACTTTACGGCAGATCGGGCAGGGCTCATCCACTGGGAACAAGGGGATCATTAAACGGTATTTAAGAATAGCCCGGTACTCCACTGCTGACATGTGTTGGCCTAATCCTTCGATTGGGATGACAGTCAGAAAGTCTTGAGCATGCGGAGTCTGAAGACATTCTAACACCCCTTTTTGACGAGTTGACAGACCGAATTTTTCTCCCAAACTTTGGACGGTTTTACTATAAATGGCACTCGCCAGAACATTTTGGGCTTTAGGAGGGGCGGTGTCCTTATCAGTGAACCCGCCAAGATCAAAATCGGGAATCGAGTTGTGCAAACAGTCCAACGCACACCCAAAATCGGGATCTAACTCATCAACACTACAATTACGCAAAATGTGATCCTGTAACTTCCAAGATTGTGCTCTCGAGGCTACGAAAGCATAGGTAGAAACATCCTCCGCTGAATATAGCCCTAAACCACCAAAACAAATGGGGAGAGAGGCCGGTCTCCATTGAAAATCCCCAAAAAACGGCCAGTCTCATTATTAGATGGTTGTTATAAAGTTGACTCCATTAGTGATCGAAGACGCCAAACCCAAGACAATGGGTTTCAAACAATTCTCTCCAGATGTAGTTCATGCGATCAAGACTGAGAACTAAAGGTACAGCATTCTTGATGTTAATGGTGGAAGAAGGTTTGTCAAAGGTGGTGTTGTTGGTGTTATCAGGAGCCATTGTTGACAGGATAAGGAAGATGAGATGAAGGTTGTGAAGGGAAGAGGATGATCGGAAAAAGGATTGTTGGCAGATGAAACTACCATCAACTAGGGTTGAAGAACAGGAGGAGGCATTATAAGAAAGTTAGGTGCGCTATTGATACCATTTAAAAGTATTCCCTTACTTACATTTAGCTAAACTTGTTTACAAGAAAAAGGTTGAAGATGTTTGACTATGAAATAGTTCTAAGTATATGAAATGGGTGGGTAAGTTGCAGGGGCAAACAGAAATGAAGGCCCAGATTAAGTTGCACTTCAAGTCAGCAGTAGGGAAAAATGTGGTATGTATAAGATCATTCCACCTGACATGGACTTCATGTAGCTCTGCATCTTCATTGTTAATAATTATATGCTGAAAACAATCTTATATCGTTGTGTAATGGTTGTGCAGACATGGACTGTGGATGCAACTGAATGATGGTTGATAGAGAAAGAGAGAAATCAAAACAAAGATTCAACGAGAGGTAGAGGGAGACAGGGGAGGCCGAGAAAGAGGCTGGGTAGTAACGTAGCTGCGATTGGCGGCAACACCATTGTTTCTGGTGGTCGTGGTGACCAAAGGCGGAAATCACGGTGGCCATGGAGGTCGGAGTTGACTGGTGGTGGGTTAGAAGATGATGCAGAAACCTTAAAACACTTCCATCTTCCTAAATTTGGAGAGGAGAATTGGAAATCTAGAATAGCCAAATGCATGTTGCAACTAGTTGGAGTCCATTAGATACACCCTTGTGTTAATTGGATTTATAAAGATGATCAAAAGCATGTAAATTGACTCCTAATAATTTTGACAGCTTTGACTTTTTCTGTCAAAGTCAAACGATGTGTTAAAATGGAAATTAGTAGGAATATCTTTGATACATGATGAAATTTAATTTACATTCATGAAGTACAAGCAGTAAGGAGTTAGAAATGCCACTTTCAATGTATTTAATTAAGGCAATGTATTCCAGGAATCTACAAATTAAGACATTTTACTTTGTTACAGTATCAGTACAATTCAAAATTCTTAAAATACATTTGACTGTAAGGTCTTTGTGAATGATTTTTTTTACAGAAATGGTATCTATGCAGTAAAGACTGAAATAGATTTCTTTTATAAATAACTAGTTGGAAACCCGCGCGATGCAGCGGTAGCGACACATTTCCAAATCGTTAACCATAACAACCTATTTTTAAATATTTATTTTAAACATTAATTATTGAAATGTTAATCTATAACAATATCGTTTCAAAAAAGTGTACACTTTATGATAAAAACATAAGCATGGCTTAATATCAAAAGTCATAGCAGGCAAATGTTCTTCAATCATTTTCTTGGATACAAAGCAACACGAACTGTCCTTCCCTCGTGAGTGGCTTCATATTGAAAAACAGACAACTAATTAGTGAAGATGAAGGGTGTAAAACACAACTGCAGCTTAGAGCAAAGCTTACAAAAATGCCCACCTAAATAAAGTCATAAACTCATTAACCAAGTAAACCATGAAGCTAACCTAAATAATTTGTTTGTTAACTATAGGAAAGCACCATATCCTATCCCTAGTTCTAAACAAAGTAAGGTACTCCAAGATGATTACTTCTAAAAGCCAAGGCGTAAGGTAAGATCTTCACATAGCCAAACTTTGATCAAAAGTTGTATTTCTCACATCTATTTTACATATGAACGATTTTATCAACTAAATGACAGTAACTAAAATGACAGTTTTCCTCTTGGCTGCAATTGCAACCAAATGACAGTAACTAAATCTTCATTTTGGTCACAATAGACTCGTGAAGGTAAGTCAAACTGTGTTTTAAATTCATCTAAAATTCCTATGTTAAATTTGGATTTTAAAAACAGTAACTTTTAATTTTAATAAAAAACTATAACAAAGGAAACACATGTAAAAATACATCGGGCAAAGACACGTCCAAAGTGGAGCAAATAAACCTGAGAAATATACCCAATACTATTCCTTAGATCTTTAGTCACAAATTAAGTTGATTTAGGAATTGAATTCAAACTCAAAAAAATGGGTACAATATCGACGAAATCCCCAAAAATTTGTTGTTTTTATTAAACTGTGATTTAAAAAATTGAATTTAAATTTAACTTAATAGAAACAATTTGAATTTATGCTTGCAATCTTTAAGTTTAAGTAACAAAGTAGTTTTTACATTTTGAATGAAAGATCTTGATTGCATATAAAATTCAAATGAAAAGGTGTAAGAATCAACCCGGCTCTTTTCACCCGATCTTCAAGTTAAACAATCCTCTTTCTGACCCAAAAGAAATTTTAACAACCATATTTAGGAAGTTTAAAGTTGTCTGTTTTACCTGCAAAGCAAAAATGATGTCTGCTTCATCTACCAGTAAAGTTACTCTCCTTAATTTGTCATCAATAGATTGACCAAGTTTTAGAATTCTCTACATGATGAAATTTAATTTGCATTCATGAACTACAAGCAATAAGGAATGCCACTTTCAATGTATTTAATTAAGGCAATGTATTCCAGGAATCTACAAATTAAGACATTTTACTTTGTTACAGTAGCAGTACAATTCAAAATTCTTAAAATACATTTGACTGCAAGGTCTTTGTGAATGATTTTTTTTACAGAAATGGTATCTATGCAGTAAAGACTGAAATAGATTTCTTTTACAAAAAACAAGCTGGAAACCCCCCGCGCGATGCAACGGTAGCGACGCATTTCCAAATCGTTAACCATAACAACCTATTTTTAAATATTTATTTTTAACATTAATTATTGAAATGTGAATCTATAACAATATCGTTTCAAAAAAGTGTACACTTATGATAAAAACATAAGCATAGCTTAATATCAAAAGTCATAGCAGGCAAATTGTGACACCCCGTAAATTCCAGGTCAGCATCTCATTTATTTAAATGTTTATTTAAATGCATTATGTACACGTGGCACTAGAATTAGATTAATTTAGTGTGACACGTGACACGACAGTACAAACACTGGCATACAACTAGATAATTCATGGAATTATCGACAAACAGCACACACGTGTCAAAACACGCGAACGTTGGTGAACAACACAGCACTTAAGCACAGAAGCACCTCCCAAGTCACTTATGACTAATAACTATCTATTAGGGTCCAAACGACGCTCGAATAATGTTCTACAGTCGAGAAACTGGCAAGAACGGACCCAGAACCTCAAAACAAGCTTATTGGGCCTTGTATTTGAGCCAGGCGGTACGCCTGACCCGAGACGCCCACGATAGGCGATGCGCGCGGGTGAGGAATCAGGCGCCTCATCCAAACCAGCCGCGCGTAACGCCAGGCATATCCAACCCACGCCAGGCGTTACGCCTGGGGCGCCAGATTCGCAAAAATCACTTTTTAAACTCCCAAAACTCATTATCACACTACACACTCATTTTGCCTACACCCACACGTCTTAGCTCGGCCATTTACTCTCTCAAACCTCTGAAACTCACTGATTTGACTTGTTGGAAGCCATTGAAGACCTCTTGGAGCTCCAAGGCTTGAAGGTTTGAAGGTTTGAGGCTTGAAGACCACACTTGAAGCTTGAAACTACCATCACCCTCTCCTTTCTGTCGAATCCAGCCATCTCAGAAGGTTCAGGGGCTGCTCATCCATTATCTTGGTGTTCAAGGAGCTCTAGAAGGTAGTTCTATGCTTAAAACCCACTTTCACATCCATTATACACACATGCAAGTGTTAAAACCCACATGCAAGCACCTATAGTGCACATGCACGAATTTATCTTCTGGGTTTGTTGATTTTAAGGTGATTTATGATGATCTAACATGATTAGAATGCATTTGGTGATGATCTATGATGATGTGCTTGTGTAAGAATCATGATTTGGTCTTGACTTGATGAAAAACCCACATGCATGTATGATCCATGGCATGTGGGATGATTTTCAGTAATTAGATATGCATCTTGATGTTGTTGGAGGATGATTACATGTTTAGATGGTGTTGAAATGGTTAAAACTATGATTTTTATAAATCTTTCCATTTATAGTAACTTTTTAGTTACAAGTTGATGATTTAGTGTATTTGATGAACATGCATGTATGTGAAATTGCTATTTGGATGATATTATGATGATTAGAAACCTAAGAATGTGATCTTGATGTTATTATGGTCATTTTCAACATTGTTACTGTATTTAGTAACTTTTTGGGTAAAAATATTGATGGATGATGATTTGGACTATGTTGACATGATTAGATGATAGTAAATAGCTTGTTATGATGAATGGTGATGTGAAAATGGTTTAGGAATGATAGAATGGTCATTGTATGCAAAAACCACAAAGTTACTATTTTTAGTAACTTTATTTTTACGAAAACATATTTGTAAGCATGTTGTATGACTTGAGCATGCTAAATGATTTATTATGTTATAATATGATGTTTAGATGCTAAGTTAGATGGTTTCCGATGTCACGTATGCTAGAAATGGAAACTTTCTATTTTAGGAAACTTTTGTGCACTAACATGCTATAAACGACGTGTATGAACTTGTACGATAATGTGCTATGTGTTAACATGACCCCGTAGGACCATTGAGCATGCTAGAACTCTAACACCGTTATGCTTTGTGAACTTTCCATAAATGAAAACTTACTATAAATAGTAAGTTGTCCATAGACGCGATTTGCGCGTTTTGCACACGACAAACACTTACACGATTGCTACACGATTCACAACCGTCACACGGTTCACCAACGGGTCGTTGACTTGACACGGTCAACTTTGGTCAACTCTAGTCAAACACGGTCAATGTGGACCAACACGAGCAAACACGGTCAATGTGGACCGACACGGACAAACATGAACAACCAAGGGTTGTCGGACACAAACACGAGCACTAACACAAACAATAGCACTGTCACTTACACCAACTCACGTACGGTATACGATATAGGTTGCCGGTGACCGACACGCTTTTCGACGCAGGAGCTTACGCTTACTTATCGCTTTATTCACTAAGGTGAGTTTACGGCCCCTCTTTACTCTTTTTCAAACGCTTTTAAATAGGGGGAGAATACTAGTTGCATCGAGTCAAACATTATTACTATTACAAACATTTTTGTGTATGCTGGTTTATTGGACAAACATTAAGTGTTGAACTCGTAACAAGCCCTCACAAAGTCTTACCGTTAATGTACAAACAACGTGGTAGATTTGGATGGATCCATTTGGGAATGACTAACCCCACGGGGCACTATGTTGACTAGATGTCATAACCCGTGCAAATTCTGACCTAACTTGCTATGCATACGAGGCATAGCGGAGGCAAGGACAAACAAGTCTAGTTCGGTAGTGACGCACTGACACTTTGGGCCTAGGGCTCGGTACTAACATTTGATAAACAGCATGACACACTTTCATTACTATATGTATATCAAAACCTGTGAACTCACCAACCATTGTGTTGACGCTTTTTCTAACTTGTATTCTCAGGTAATTAGCTGACTATGGAGCAGGAATGCACATTAGGGATTATGGGCATAGGATCCCGCATTCATGTTATCAGTCTTTTGAAAAACAATTACTTTTGGGTTGTGTTTAAACAATGATGTGTTGACAATTTAATTTCCGCTGTGTAAACAACTATCTTTCCGCTGCATGTTATGATAACTTTATTTTCCGCTGCAAACTATTTTATTATGTGTATGTGTCAAACTTGGATTTGTAAACGCATATAGTGTTGTTCTATATGACCATGAGCTGTGATTCTGGCCACGTCACACCCACGTGGACTGACGCCACGAGTGGGAAATTGGGGGTGTGACAGACTGGTATCAGAGCCTTGGTTATAGGGAACTAGGTTTGCATGTAGTAAACTTAGACTATAGCCATTGCTCAACTCTAGACACTACACGTAGAACTTGCACATTGATGACATTGTTACTTATTGAACTGTTGCTTACTAACGTGAACCTTACAGGATGGCCGACAACAACAGCAACGCTAACAGGAGCGCGACTAGACCCACGGGCACAGATAATTTGGCGGCAGAGAGTCGTCGACGGATCGACGATATCGTAGCCCAGGTTGACGCAGAGATGGATAGACGGGCACAACACGCGGAGCGAGCTCGGTATTGGGGATGGCTCCCGCAGATCATCCGAGGTTGGATCATAGCCGAGAGGGTACCTACACCCCGGTATCGCAGTGACGCGCCGACCGATCACCGACTGCCACCACTCGGAGTGCCGCTGGAGCAGGCATTCGCTGCCCACGTGGCATTCTCTCGACGGGAGGCCATGAGGAGTGGCGAACTGTCGAACGAAGTCCGAGTTCTTCGCGAGAAGAACGATCGACTGGAGAGGCAGAACGAGAGACTGGAAGAACGCAACGACAGACTGGAGGCACAGGTGGAGACTCTACGTCTCCAAGTGTCTCAACTGATGACCCAGCACCGACAGATCGTTGATATCATGCAGGAGCATGATGTACGCATTACTGAGAATCGGACAGACATAACCGAGACTCAAGCGATGGTGCAGGCCAGTGATGCCATGCTTAATGCATGGGCTGCACAGTTTATTGAGGAACCACCACAGGAGGATGGTCCTGAGTTCGAGGCAGAGGACCTCGAAGAAGAGGACCTTGATGAGGATCCTAATGAGGATCCGGAGGAGGATGATGATGACGGAGACGCTGCTAGCGATATTTCACATGTCTCTATGGATTCTGACTAGTGGACTATTGTATTTTGTACTTTCTTTATTTTGGCCTAAACGAGCGGGATGTGCTCGAAGAACTTATTATGTATTTCCTTTTGAAATTATTGTACTTCAAGCTTATTATTAATGAGAATTATGTTTTGTCTTACCTATTACATATTAACCATGAGTTCTTTGACTTGACAACTAACATGACATATGATCTGACTTCCGACACAACATCTGACTAACATTCTGACTTACTAACATTCTATCCCTTCCGTATAGAAAATATCTATGGCGGGAAGAGGACCACATGCACGCCCTCCTAGACGAACACTGGACGCAGCCGTCATTAAGATGATGGTTGACAGACGAGTTAACAAGATACTGGCAGAGCACGAGGCAAACCGCCTTGCTAGTGAAACCAGTGGCTCGAACAACGGTACTAACACTCGCCTAACATGACCAACCTAGTATAGTTGACACGCTCTGACACACGACATTGGTTTCTGACTGACAGGATCACAAGGCAACAACAACAAAGGATGTTCTTTCAAATCCTTCCTGAACTGCCACCCACACAAATTCAAGGGGACTGAGGGAGCTGTGGGGATGCTCCGCTGGGTGGAGAAAGTCGAATCTGTATTCGCCATGTGCGAATGTGCTGAAGAGAACCGGGTAAAGTTCGCAACTGGAACACTGGAAGGACCAGTCCTCACATGGTGGAATACCCATGTACAGACCCTGGGGTTGGACGGTGCCAACTCCATGCCATGGGCTGATTTCACTCGATTACTGCAAGAGGAATACTGTCCTCGTGATGAGATCAGAAAGCTAGAAGCCGAATTCTGGGTACTGAAAATGGTCGGCTCTGAGATCGAGCAATACTGCACTCGATTCCATGAACTGTGTAAGCTATGTCCGGCTATGGTGACGCCGGAATACAAGAAGGTCGAGCAGTTCATCAGTGGGCTGCCCGAACAGATTCAAAGCATGGTGACTGCGTCTAACCTCACCACTATCCAACCTCTGATCAGACTGGCTCACAAACTAACCGCCCAAGCGGTAGCACAAGGCAAGCTACCCAAACGAGGCGAACATCTGAAGCCTCAAGAAAGCCAGAAGAGGAAGTGGGAACCCAGCCACCACCAACCTCATCAACCTCAGCAACAACAAAGATCTGCACCAGCCAGAGCCTTTACTGCCACTCAACCCGACGACAAGGGGAAGGGTGTGTACCAAGGGAAATACCCCTTGTGTAACCGATGTTCATACCACCACTTTGGGCAATGTGAACGATACCGTTGTCTGAAGTGCGGAAGACATGGCCACATGGCCAAAGACTGTAGATCCAAATTCCCTATCAACAACAATCCCAACCACAACCAGAACCAGAACAACAATAACAACCAAAACACTCTCAAGGGGTGTTATGAATGTGGCAAGCCGGGCCACATGAGGAGGGATTGCCCTCAACTAAAGAAGGCCGGAGGAGGAGCGGCCAAGGGTCGAGCGTTTGTGATTGGCTCGGGGGAAGCCAAAGACGATCCTAACATCGTAACCGGTACGTTTCTTTTAAATAATGTCTATGCTAGCATATTATTTGATACCGGTGCCGATAGGAGCTTTATATCTAGTGAGTTTAGCAAATTACTAGATATTACCCCAACACCACTAGATTACAAGTATACCGTAGAGTTAGCTAACGGCAAACTGATTGAAACACAACACATCTTTCGAGGATGTGTCATGGTTTTGGCGGATCATGAACTCGAAATCGATTTGATGCCGGTGACTCTCGGAAGCTTTGATGTGGTCGTTGGAATGGATTGGTTATCCGCTAACCAAGCTGAGATCGTATGCAACGAGAAGATCGTACGAGTGACGTTGCAGAACGGAGAACGGATCTCGATTCAGGGGGAAAGACGGGGAGTACCTCTGAACATCATATCATGCATGAAGGCAAACAAGTATCTGCAAAAGGGATACACTACCATACTAGCCCTCATCACGGAACAACCGAAGAAAGAAAGGAAGATTGAGGACATCGCCGTAGTCCGCGATTTTCCCGAAGTATTTCCCGAGGACCTACCTGGACTACCTCCGAAACGACAAGTCGAGTTTCAGATAGATCTTACACCTGGAGCAGCACCGATTGCCAAAGCTCCATACCGACTAGCACCGACTGAGATGCAGGAACTGTCTAACCAGTTGCAGGAGCTGTTAGACAAGGGATTTATCAGACCGAGCTTCTCACCTTGGGGAGCACCGGTCTTGTTCGTAAAGAAGAAAGACGGATCATTCCGTATGTGTATCGACTACAGAGAGCTGAACAAGGTGACGATCAAGAATCGATATCCCTTACCGCGAATAGACGATCTGTTTGACCAGTTGCAAGGGTCAAGCTCCTATTTGAAGATCGATTTAAGATCGGGTTACCACCAACTAAGGATACAGGAAAACGATATCCCTAAGACTGCTTTTCGAACCCGATACGGACACTACGAATTCTTGGTTATGCCCTTCGGACTAACCAACGCACCAGCTGTATTCATGGATCTCATGAATAGAGTATGCAAACCGTATCTTGACAAATTCGTGATAGTGTTCATCGACGACATTCTGATCTACTCTAAGAATCAGGAAGAACATGCTGAACACCTGAGGCTAGTTTTGGATTACTAAAGAAAGAGCAATTGTACGCGAAGCTTTCAAAATGCGACTTTTGGATACGCGAAGTCCAATTCCTTGGACACGTGGTTAATGAGCAGGGAATTCACGTAGACCCAGCTAAGATCGAAGCCAATAAGAACTGGGAAGCAATCAAGACTCCGACGGAGGTGCGACAATTCTTAGGTCTGGCCGGGTACTACAGAAGATTCATTGAGGGATTTTCAAAGATTGCTCAATCACTGACATCCCTGACACATAAAGACAAAAAGTTCGATTGGGGAGACAAACAAGAAGCTGCTTTCAACCTGTTGAAACAGAAACTATGCACTGCACCCATCCTATCCCTACCGGAAGGATGTGATGACTTCGTGGTGTATCGCGACGCTTCAAAACAAGGACTCGGTTGCGTGCTGATGCAACGCGAGAAAGTGATAGCATACGCTTCACGCCAACTGAAGGTGCATGAGAAGTACACGACTCATGACCTTGAGTTGGGAGCCGTGGTGTTTGCCTTGAAGATCTGGCGACACTACTTGTATGGCACGAAATGTACAATCTTTACCGATCATAAGAGCCTACAACACATCTTCGATCAGAAAGAGTTGAACATGAGACAACGAAGATGGGTTGAACTCATAGGTGATTATGATTGCGCCATCAAGTACCATCCCGGTAAAGCCAACGTAGTGGCCGACGCGTTGAGCCGAAAAGAAACGACAAAACGCGTGCGCGCACTACAACTCACGATCCATTCCGAACTGCCGAATCAAATTCGGATAGCACAACAGGAAGCTCTGAAAACTGAAAACCTCACTCTTGAAGCTATGCGTGGCATGGATAAGCAAATAAAGGCAAAAGACGACGGAGCTTACTATTTAATGGATCGAATCTGGATTCCACGCTACGGAGGATTGAGAGAAGTAGTGATGGATGAAGCTCACAAGAGCCGGTATTCCGTACACCCAGGCTCTGATAAGATGTATCACGATTTGAAGACAACCTATTGGTGGCCAAACATGAAAGCTGAGATAGCAACATACGTGAGTGAATGCCTAACGTGCTCAAAAGTCAAAGTTGAGTACCAGAAGCCATCAGGGTTACTTCAACAACCGGAACTACCAATGTGGAAATGGGAGCAGATTTCCATGGATTTCATCACTAAACTGCCAAAGACGGCAAGTGGTTGCGATACCATCTGGGTTATCGTAGACCGACTGACAAAGTCTGCGCATTTTCTACCCATCAAGGAGACTGACAAGCTAGACAAACTCACTCGGATTTATTTAAAGGAAGTGGTCACTTGACATGGAGTGCCAATCTCAATCATATCTGATCGCGACAGTCGATTCACGTCGCATTTCTGGAAGTCCTTGCATAAGGCTTTGGGCACGAGATTGGACATGAGTACCGCTTATCACCCGCAGACGGACGGGCAAAGTGAGCGAACGATACAGACACTGGAGGACATGCTCCGGGCATGTGTCATTGACTTTGGTAGTAGCTGGGAATCTCATCTACCATTAGTTGAGTTCTCCTATAACAATAGCTACCACACTAGCATTCAAGCTGCACCATTCGAGGCACTTTACGGACGTAAGTGTCGATCACCCATATGCTGGGCAGAAGTTGGAGACAGCCAACTGACTGGTCCAGAACTGGTGCACGAGACAACTGAGAAGATCGTGCAAATACGCAAACGAATGACAGCAGCTCGGGACAGACAGAAAAGCTATGCCGACAAGCGACGCAAACCGTAGGAGTTCCAGGTGGGGGACAGAGTGTTACTTAAGGTCTCGCCCTGGAAAGGTGTCATTCGGTTTGGCAAACGAGGAAAGTTGAACCCTCGTTACATCGGACCTTTCGAGATTACAAAACGAATAGGCCCTGTAGCCTACGAACTGAACCTGCCAGTTGAACTGAGCAGTGTACACAACGTATTCCACATCTCGAACCTCAAGAAGTGCATATCTGATGAAACACTTGTTATTCCTCTCGAGGAAATACAAATCGACGAACAATTGAACTTCGTTGAGGAACCGGTGGAGATTATGGACCGGGAAACCAAGAGGCTCAAGCTCAGCAAGATTCCAATAGTGAAAGTGCGATGGAATTCGCGACGAGGACCGGAATTCACGAGGGAACGTGAAGACCAGATGAAACAAAAGTACACACACATGTTCGCGGAACAGGCAAATACTAGCAACACAAGTTGAATTTCGAGACGAAATTCTTTCTAACATGGGGAGGATGTGACACCCCGTAAATTCCAGGTCAGCATCTCATTTATTTAAATGTTTATTTAAATGCATTATGTACACGTGGCACTAAAATTAGATTAATTTAGTGTGACACGTGACATAACAGTACAAACACTGGCATACAACTAGATAATTAATAGAATTATCGACAAACAGCACACACGTGTCAAAACACGCGAACGTTGGTGAACAACACAGCACTTAAGCACAGAAGCACCTCCCAAGTCACTTATGACTAATAACTATCTATTAGGGTCCAAACGACGCTCGAATAATGTTCTACAGTCGAGAAACGGGCAAGAACGGAATCAGAACCTCAAAACAAGCTTATTGGGCCTTGTATTTGGGCCAGGCGGTACGCCTGACCCGAGACGCCCACGATAGGCGATGCGCGCGGGTGAGGAATCAGGCGCCTCATCCAAACCAGCCGCGCGTAACGCCAGGCATATCCAACCCACGCCAGGCGTTACGCCTGGGGCGCCAGATTCGCAAAAATCACTTTTTAAACTCCCAAAACTCATTATCACACTACACACTCATTTTGCCTACACCCACACGTCTTAGCTCGGCCATTTACTCTCTCAAACCTCTGAAACTCACTGATTTGACTTGTTGGAAGCCATTGAAGACCTCTTGGAGCTCCAAGGCTTGAAGGTTTGAAGGTTTGAGGCTTGAAGACCACACTTGAAGCTTGAAACTACCATCACCCTCTCCTTTCTGTCGAATCCAGCCATCTCAGAAGGTTCAGGGGCTGCTCATCCATTATCTTGGTGTTCAAGGAGCTCTAGAAGGTAGTTCTATGCTTAAAACCCACTTTCACATCCATTATACACACATGCAAGTGTTAAAACCCACATGCAAGCACCTATAGTGCACATGCACGAATTTATCTTCTGGGTTTGTTGATTTTAAGGTGATTTATGATGATCTAACATGATTAGAATGCATTTGGTGATGATCTATGATGATGTGCTTGTGTAAGAATCATGATTTGGTCTTGACTTGATGAAAAACCCACATGCATGTATGATCCATGGCATGTGGGATGATTTTCAGTAATTAGATATGCATCTTGATGTTGTTGGAGGATGATTATGATGGGTTTCAGGTATCACAAACTAACTTAAACACTTAAGTGAGCATGCAACCTAAAACAGGATCTATGTTTTCACTATTGAACATATAACTAAGAACATAAAACGATAATCCTAATACTCTAGTAAATAACAATAATTACTAAAGAAGAAAATAGAATTACTTACCTTTTAGTTGTTATAGTAAACAACTATATTTATCCCGACGGATCTCTTGGAAGCAAACACCACAAACGTCGTGCCTCTAATGGAATCACACCCAACGACTCGAACGAGTAGAAAAATAAACTATGTGTGGATGAACTCTAGAAGAGTTCTCCCAAGAGAAAGAAAGAAGGAGGCGAATACTCAAGCCAAGAATTAGCAAATAAGAATTAATCCCTAAGACTATATTTATAGCCTTGGATATCCTCCATGGTTTCTCTAATCCACCAATGTGGGACGAAATTCCCAAAGAAAAATTTAGTTTTCCTATCCCACCGATGTGGGACAATTTTTCTTAAGAGAAATTTCGTTCTCGTTTATCAATTCTACTTATTCGAATCTTGAGGGCAACCCAAAAGGACTGTGCTGCTATCAATTATAGTTATGGCTTAGACATCTAATCCAACAGTCTCCCACTTGGATAAGTCCAATAACTATTATTGCCAAAATAACTTCCTAATTGATCAGCAAATTGTAGCCTCCAAAAGCCATTGTAAAACTCTGATCTAATCAGTTACGTGTCCTAAGATAAGTGATCATATAATCCTTCGTTCTACAAGATATCATTTGAACATGAGACATGGAACATAATCAATCTCATTATCCAGTACTTTGTTTCTCGATTTCTGATTTGTAATGACATAGAACTTCTAAATGAACACATCAATTTAGTCCTGGTCGGGCCCGACACTATATGTCAACATCAAATCACCGAGGGGCCCAAAGATATCGCCTTTCCTATTAGGGCAAAGGGAACGAATAAACTTTGACTTATATGCTTGCACCATTTACTCATCAAATCATGCACAACAACATGTTTTATAACATCAAGTTACTGATGTGTTTACACATTATCAACGCACAACTGACTTGTAAACCACAACTCATATATCTCCATTTAAAGATTATATAATTTTATCGTCTCAGAATTACTCGTGATAAATTCCATGAAGTAATTCTCTGAGCGTGGGTTAATCCAATACTTAAATCTCTATTTCAAAGTACTCATGAACATTGCAGCAACACATTGCCATGTCTAACAACTCTTTAGACAATCCACAACTCCATTCATGACAGTCTTTATTCACTACTTACTTCCAAAAGTATGATTGACTGCGGAATTCGAATAATCAAATTATTCGGGAAGTAAAAACATGCAAAATGAAACACAATAATAAATGTTTGACAAAAGGTAGTAAACAAACTCATAAATAATTCTCTATTATTTAATCACCAAAAGTCAAATCACATTTACTTTGTTATAAGTTTCAAACTAACTATCTAACTACTGAAACTAACATCATCTCTCAGACCAATGCTCCTAGCATGCTGATTGTGTTTAACCCTACTCAGACCCTTTGTGAGTGGATCTGCAGGATTCTCTTCAGATGACACCCTCTTCACTACAATGTGACCTTCTTCTATCTTGTGTCGGATAAAATGGTATTTTCTGTCAATATGTCTAGATCTGCCATGATCTCTTGGTTCTTTTGTCAATGCAACCGCTCCTTCATTATCACAGAAAATTTCCACTGGCTCCTCAATGGTTGGTACAACTCCAAGATCTTTGATGAAGTTTTTCAACCAAATTGCCTCCTTTGATGCTTCGCTTGCCGCTATGTACTCTGATTCACAAGTAGAATCAGCCACTGTGTCTTGCTTGGAACTTTTCCAAGTAACTGCTCCTCCATTTAAGGTAAAGACCCAGCCAGATTGGGAACGAAAGTTGTCTCTATCTGTTTGAAAGCTGGCGTCACTATACCCAGTTACTCTCAATGTATCACAGCCACCAAGTACTAGGACCCAGTCCTTAGTTCTTCGCAGATACTTGAGAATATTCTTAACCGCTACCCAATGAGCTTTACCTGGATTTCCCTGATAACGACTAGTCATGCTTAAAGCAAAAGACACATCAGGACGAGTACATGTCATAGCATACATGATAGAACCAACAGCGGAAGCATACGGAATTCTACTCATTTCTGCTATCTCTTCATCTGTACTCGGACTTTGAGTCTTACTCATTTTGGTATTACTCTGAATGGGCAGTTCTCCTTTCTTGGAATTCTCCATACAGAAACGTTTCAGTACTTTATCCAAGTAGGTACTCTGATTAAGTCCAATTAGCCTCTTACTCCTATCCCTTAAAATTCTTATTCCTAGAATATAGGCAGCCTCTCCTAGCTCCTTCATAGAGAAACACTTTCCAAGCCAAGACTTAACATCTTGCAAAGTTGGAATGTCATTTCCTATAAGAAGTATGTCATCGACATACAATACCAGGAAGGCGACTATGCTCCCACTAGCTTTGACATATACACAAGACTCATCCTCACTTCTAGAGAAACCAAACTCTTTGACTTTCTCATCAAAGCAAAGATTCCATCTGCGAGACGCTTGTTTTAATCCATAGATGGATTTCTCAAGCTTGCACACTCTATTAAGAAACTTTGCATCCACAAAACCTTCTGGCTGACTCATATAAACATCCTCAGCCAGCTTCCCGTTTAGGAAAGCAGTTTTGACATCCATCTGCCAAATTTCATAGTCATGAAACGCAGCTATGGCTAGCATTATCCTAATAGACTTGATCTTAGCCACTGGTGAGAAGGTCTCATCATAGTCAATCCCTGGGGTTTGAGTAAAGCCCTTCGCCACCAACCGTGCCTTGAATGTGCTTACATTACCATCCATGTCGATTTTCTTCTTGAAGATCCATTTACAACCAACTGTCTTTCGACCAGGTTGTTGATCTACCAAATTCCAAACTTGGTTGTCATACATGGACTTGATCTCGCTATCCATTGCCTCTTTCCATTTGGCCGCCTCAGAGCCTGCCATGGCTTCCTTGTAGTTTGTCGGCTCATCCAAATTTACCAGTGTATTGTCACTGATAAACGTGTCTTCATCTGCAGTTATATGGAAACCATAGAACTCAGTTGGTTTGCCGACTCTACTAGAACGCCTAAGAGGTAATGAAGTGTCAATGGGTTCAACTGAAATCTCTTCATCTAGTTGAACCGTAGCGGTTTCAGAGGTTCCTTCATCGGCTGATTCTTGAATCTCTTCAAGATCAATGGTGCTCCCACTGTCCTCTTTGCATATGAGTTCTCTCTCTCGAAAGACTCCTCTTCGTGCTACAAAAACCACGTTCTCACTAGGTTTGTAGAACAAATATCCAAATGACTTCTGTGGATAGCCGATGAAAACACAACGCTCACTACGAGGTTCAAGCTTGTCGTGAGTTTCTCGCCTAACGAAAACTTCACAACCCCAAACCTTAATATGTGCTAACGAAGGAACTTTTCCTGTCCACATTTCATGAGGTGTTTTGGCAACCTTCTTTGTTGGAACAAGATTAAGAATGTGGGCTGCAGTCTCTAAGGCATACCCCCAAAATGATATTGGAAGTGAAGCTCGACTCATCATGGAACGTACCATGTCTAACAAGGTTCGATTGCGTCTCTCAGCCACACCATTAAGTTGTGGTGTCCTAGGAGGTGTCAATAGTGAAACTATTCCACATTCCTTAAGATAGTCATGGAACTCGATACTAAGATACTCTCCGCCTCTATCTGATCGAAGCATCTTTATCTTCCTGCCTAATTGATTCTCGACTTCTTGCTTAAACTCTTTGAATTTTTCAAAGGTTTCCGACTTATGCTTTATCAAGTAGATATAACCATATCTGCTATAATCATCAGTAAAAGTCACATAGAATCGATTAGCATCCCTTGTGGTTGATCTGAAAGGTCCACACACATCTGTGTGTATGAGATCCAACAAACCTTCACCTCTTTCACAAAACCCAGTGAAAGGTGATTTTGTCATCTTACCCAAAAGACAAGATTCGCATGTATCATCCGACCTTAGGTCAAATGATTCCAACACCCCATCCTTTTGGAGTTGAGCCATGCGTTTCTTGTTAATGTGTCCAAGACGACAGTGCCACAAGCACGCTTTGTCTACACCATTAGATGAATCAATTTGAAATACACCATTGCCTAAGTTGTCTATACACATCACAGTTTCATACACACCATTACAAGGTAAAGCTTCAAAATAAAAGGTGCCATTTTTATAAGCAGAAATATAGAACCATTCTCATCATTAAAAGAATATCTAAAACCTTGTTTAAACAATGCATGAAAAGAAACAATGTTTCGTGTCATTTCTGACGAGTAGCAACAATTCAATAAATCTAAATTAACACCATTACTAAGCACTAGACTATAAACTCCAATCTTGGTGACAGGTGAAGATCGCCTATTCCCCATGATCAAGTTCATTCTACCATGCTCCACATCCTCACTTTTTCTTAGTCCCTGCAAAACAGAGCAAATGTGGAATCCACATCCTGTATCAAGGACCCAAGAATTTGAAGATGATGTGTCAATAGACGAAATAGTGTATATACCTGAAGTAGATGGGTTTACTTTGCCTTCCTTTAAATCTTGCAGATACTTTGGGCAGCTTCGTTTCCAATGTCCTTTATCATTGCAATAGAAGCAAGTGGCCTCTTTGGGATCAGAGACAGGGGTAATATCAGAACTGGATTTTACATGAGACTTTGCTTTCCAGTTTTGTTTGGGAGGGCCTTTCCTCTTCTTCCCCTTTCCCTGACCAATGGCCAAAACGGTAGTACTAGCTGGAGCGGGGTCAACACTTTTTCCCTTCATCCCTGTTTTAGCTGTCCTTAGGAGGTTGTGCAATTGAGCCAATGTGGTCTCATTGTTGTTCAAATGATAGGTCAAGATGAACTGATCATAACAACTTGGCAAAGAGTTCAAGACTATATCAATAGCCAACTCATCATCAATATGCACATTTAGCCTCAAAAGGCGTTCCACGTATCGTTGCATTCTTTGCACGTGGGTGCTGACAGACTCTCCGTCTTTCATCTTGCTTGATATGAGGGACTTTACTATCTCGTAATTTTCTTGACGAGCTCGCTTATGGTACTTTTCCATAAGGTCCTTGTTCATCTCGTACGGCCAGTAATCCTCATAGAATTTTTGCAGTTCAGGAGTCATAGTAGCAACCATGATGCAAGCAACTTTTGTTGCATCCATGTAATGCTTCTTATAGGCGGCTAATTCTTCAGGAGTGGCCTTCTCTTCGTCAATTTCAATAAGCTCTTTGTCAAGGACATACTCCTTGTCCTCGAAACGAAGGGCCATTTTGATGTTGCGCATCCAGTCATTGTAGTTGGTGCCATCTAAGGTCACTTTTGAGCAGATGTTCAACAGAGCAAAGTTATGATTTGAGGAGGAGGAACCAGAAGCATCGTTAGGGACCGACATTTCTTTTATTTTAAAAAAAAATAGATTGAGTTAGAAAAATAAAATTAACAATAACCTTTAATGTAACAACTCAAAATTGAAATATCAAGGCTATATAATTCAACTATGACATTTACAACTTAGAAAAGGGATGCCGTAATCTAATTGTAAATTTCATACAGGTGTGTCTTTTGAGAATCACTAAAACTATTCAGTGGCATGTTTAATCTCAGATTATGCTCTTCCATTTG
The DNA here is from genome assembly GCA_009363875.1 of Mikania micrantha. Classification (NCBI taxonomy): domain Eukaryota; kingdom Viridiplantae; phylum Streptophyta; class Magnoliopsida; order Asterales; family Asteraceae; genus Mikania; species Mikania micrantha. Next base: position 75,322,556 of record CM018683.1, read on the forward strand.
TGACTGGGATACCGAGGATCACAAACAAGATGTGAATAACCATGCAAATGTGCTTGGTAACCTTAGTGTCATTTATCATCTCAATTGATGTGCTGGTAAACCACACACGCTCCATCAACAATGATAATTTATAAGATACACATTGCATCTCTTTATTAGTCCCTATTAGTGTGCTGGTTAGCCACACACGCTCCACTAACGACTTATAAAGTTTAATGTGCAATTTCATGGGTTAGCATACAATTTCACATTTTTCCTAAAGTAACTAAGATTGGGATTTTAATAAAATTTAGTTACTTTTATTATCATTATACTTTTAATGAGAATTAATATAGTCCTATCAAACCCGTTCGGCTAACGACCCTCCACTAGTCAAGGAAGCGGTGGGTGAGAGTGGACAAGTAGCAAGTTACAAACGAAAACTTTTAATTTCCTAATCAATTCAACAATTATAGCAAATTCAATTGAAAACGAGCCTAACGCTCTGATACCACTGATGGGTTTCAGGTATCACAAACTAACTTAAACACTTAAGTGAGCATGCAACCTAAAACAGGATCTATGTTTTCACTATTGAACATATAACTAAGAACATAAAACGATAATCCTAATACTCTAGTAAATAACAATAATTACTAAAGAAGAAAATAGAATTACTTACCTTTTAGTTGTTATAGTAAACAACTATATTTATCCCGACGGATCTCTTGGAAGCAAACACCACAAACGTCGTGCCTCTAATGGAATCACACCCAACGACTCGAACGAGTAGAAAAATAAACTATGTGTGGATGAACTCTAGAAGAGTTCTCCCAAGAGAAAGAAAGAAGGAGGCGAATACTCAAGCCAAGAATTAGCAAATAAGAATTAATCCCTAAGACTATATTTATAGCCTTGGATATCCTCCATGGTTTCTCTAATCCACCAATGTGGGACGAAATTCCCAAAGAAAAATTTAGTTTTCCTATCCCACCGATGTGGGACAATTTTTCTTAAGAGAAATTTCGTTCTCGTTTATCAATTCTACTTATTCGAATCTTGAGGGCAACCCAAAAGGACTGTGCTGCTATCAATTATAGTTATGGCTTAGACATCTAATCCAACAGATTACATGTTTAGATGGTGTTGAAATGGTTAAAACTATGATTTTTATAAATCTTTCCATTTATAGTAACTTTTTAGTTACAAGTTGATGATTTAGTGTATTTGATGAACATGCATGTATGTGAAATTGCTATTTGGATGATATTATGATGATTAGAAACCTAAGAATGTGATCTTGATGTTATTATGGTCATTTTCAACATTGTTACTATATTTAGTAACTTTTTGGGTAAAAATATTGATGGATGATGATTTGGACTATGTTGACATGATTAGATGATAGTAAATAGCTTGTTATGATGAATGGTGATGTGAAAATGGTTTAGGAATGATAGAATGGTCATTGTATGCAAAAACCACAAAGTTACTATTTTTAGTAACTTTATTTTTACGAAAACATATTTGTAAGCATGTTGTATGACTTGAGCATGCTAAATGATTTATTATGTTATAATATGATGTTTAGATGCTAAGTTAGATGGTTTCCGATGTCACGTATGCTAGAAATGGAAACTTTCTATTTTAGGAAACTTTTGTGCACTAACATGCTATAAACGACGTGTATGAACTTGTACGATAATGTGCTATGTGTTAACATGACCCCGTAGGACCATTGAGCATGCTAGAACTCTAACACCGTTATGCTTTGTGAACTTTCCATAAATGGAAACTTACTATAAATAGTAAGTTGTCCATAGACGCGATTTGCGCGTTTTGCACACGACAAACACTTACACGATTGCTACACGATTCACAACCGTCACACGGTTCACCAACGGGTCGTTGACTTGACACGGTCAACTTTGGTCAACTCTAGTCAAACACGGTCAATGTGGACCAACACGAGCAAACACGGTCAATGTGGACCGACACGGACAAACATGAACAACCAAGGGTTGTCGGACACAAACACGAGCACTAACACAAACAATAGCACTGTCACTTACACCAACTCACGTACGGTATACGATATAGGTTGCCGGTGACCGACACGCTTTTCGACGCAGGAGCTTACGCTTACTTATCGCTTTATTCACTAAGGTGAGTTTACGGCCCCTCTTTACTCTTTTTCAAACGCTTTTAAATAGGGGGAGAATACTAGTTGCATCGAGTCAAACATTATTACTATTACAAACATTTTTGTGTATGCTGGTTTATTGGACAAACATTAAGTGTTGAACTCGTAACAAGCCCTCACAAAGTCTTACCGTTAATGTACAAACAACGTGGTAGATTTGGATGGATCCATTTGGGAATGACTAACCCCACGGGGCACTATGTTGACTGGATGCCATAACCCGTGCAAATTCTGACCTAACTTGCTATGCATACGAGGCATAGCGGAGGCAAGGACAAACAAGTCTAGTTCGGTAGTGACGCACTGACACTTTGGGCCTAGGGCTCGGTACTAACATTTGATAAACAGCATGACACACTTTCATTACTATATGTATATCAAAACCTGTGAACTCACCAACCATTGTGTTGACGCTTTTTCTAACTTGTATTCTCAGGTAATTAGCTGATTATGGAGCAGGAATGCACATTAGGGATTATGGGCATAGGATCCCGCATTCATGTTATCAGTCTTTTGAAAAACAATTACTTTTGGGTTGTGTTTAAACAATGATGTGTTGACAATTTAATTTCCGCTGTGTAAACAACTATCTTTCCGCTGCATGTTATGATAACTTTATTTTCCGCTGCAAACTATTTTATTATGTGTATGTGTCAAACTTGGATTTGTAAACGCATATAGTGTTGTTCTATATGACCATGAGCTGTGATTCTGGCCACGTCACACCCACGTGGACTGACGCCACGAGTGGGAAATTGGGGGTGTGACAGACTGGTATCAGAGCCTTGGTTATAGGAAACTAGGTTTGCATGTAGTAAACTTAGACTATAGCCATTGCTCAACTCTAGACACTACACGTAGAACTTGCACATTGATGACATTGTTACTTATTGAACTGTTGCTTACTAACGTGAACCTTACAGGATGGCCGACAACAACAGCAACGCTAACAGGAGCGCGACTAGACCCACGGGCACAGATAATTTGGCGGCAGAGAGTCGTCGACGGATCGACGATATCGTAGCCCAGGTTGACGCAGAGATGGATAGACGGGCACAACACGCGGAGCGAGCTCGGTATTGGGGATGGCTCCCGCAGATCATCCGAGGTTGGATCATAGCCGAGAGGGTACCTACACCCCGGTATCGCAGTGACGCGCCGACCGATCACCGACTGCCACCACTCGGAGTGCCGCTGGAGCAGGCATTCGCTGCCCACGTGGCATTCTCTCGACGGGAGGCCATGAGGAGTGGCGAACTGTCGAACGAAGTCCGAGTTCTTCGCGAGAAGAACGATCGACTGGAGAGGCAGAACGAGAGACTGGAAGAACGCAACGACAGACTGGAGGCACAGGTGGAGACTCTACGTCTCCAAGTGTCTCAACTGATGACCCAGCACCGACAGATCGTTGATATCATGCAGGAGCATGATGTACGCATTACTGAGAATCGGACAGACATAACCGAGACTCAAGCGATGGTGCAGGCCAGTGATGCCATGCTTAATGCATGGGCTGCACAGTTTATTGAGGAACCACCACAGGAGGATGGTCCTGAGTTCGAGGCAGAGGACCTCGAAGAAGAGGACCTTGATGAGGATCCTAATGAGGATCCGGAGGAGGATGATGATGACGGAGACGCTGCTAGCGATATTTCACATGTCTCTATGGATTCTGACTAGTGGACTATTGTATTTTGTACTTTCTTTATTTTGGCCTAAACGAGCGGGATGTGCTCGAAGAACTTATTATGTATTTCCTTTTGAAATTATTGTACTTCAAGCTTATTATTAATGAGAATTATGTTTTGTCTTACCTATTACATATTAACCATGAGTGCTTTGACTTGACAACTAACATGACATATGATCTGACTTCCGACACAACATCTGACTAACATTCTGACTTACTAACATTCTATCCCTTCCGTATAGAAAATATCTATGGCGGGAAGAGGACCACATGCACGCCCTCCTAGACGAACACTGGACGCAGCCGTCATTAAGATGACGGTTGACAGACGAGTTAACAAGATACTGGCAGAGCACGAGGCAAACCGCCTTGCTAGTGAAACTAGTGGCTCGAACAACGGTACTAACACTCGCCTAACATGACCAACCTAGTATAGTTGACACGCTCTGACACACGACATTGGTTTCTGACTGACAGGATCACAAGGCAACAACAACAAAGGATGTTCTTTCAAATCCTTCCTGAACTGCCACCCACACAAATTCAAGGGGACTGAGGGAGCTGTGGGGATGCTCCGCTGGGTGGAGAAAGTCGAATCTGTATTCGCCATGTGCGAATGTGCTGAAGAGAACCGGGTAAAGTTCGCAACTGGAACACTGGAAGGACCAGTCCTCACATGGTGGAATACCCATGTACAGACCCTGGGGTTGGACGGTGCCAACTCCATGCCATGGGCTGATTTCACTCGATTACTGCAAGAGGAATACTGTCCTCGTGATGAGATCAGAAAGCTAGAAGCCGAATTCTGGGTACTGAAAATGGTCGGCTCTGAGATCGAGCAATACTGCACTCGATTCCATGAACTGTGTAAGCTATGTCCGGCTATGGTGACGCCGGAATACAAGAAGGTCGAGCAGTTCATCAGTGGGCTGCCCGAACAGATTCAAAGCATGGTGACTGCGTCTGACCTCACCACTATCCAACCTCTGATCAGACTGGCTCACAAACTAACCGCCCAAGCGGTAGCACAAGGCAAGCTACCCAAACGAGGCGAACATCTGAAGCCTCAAGAAAGCCAGAAGAGGAAGTGGGAACCCAGCCACCACCAACCTCATCAACCTCAGCAACAACAAAGATCTGCACCAGCCAGAGCCTTTACTGCCACTCAACCCGACGACAAGGGGAAGGGTGTGTACCAAGGGAAATACCCCTTGTGTAACCGATGTTCATACCACCACTTTGGGCAATGTGAACGATACCGTTGTCTGAAGTGCGGAAGACATGGCCACATGGCCAAAGACTGTAGATCCAGATTCCCTATCAACAACAATCCCAACCACAACCAGAACCAGAACAACAATAACAACCAAAACACTCTCAAGGGGTGTTATGAATGTGGCAAGCCGGGCCACATGAGGAGGGATTGCCCTCAACTAAAGAAGGCCGGAGGAGGAGCGGCCAAGGGTCGAGCGTTTGTGATTGGCTCGGGGGAAGCCAAAGACGATCCTAACATCGTAACCGGTACGTTTCTTTTAAATAATGTCTATGCTAGCATATTATTTGATACCGGTGCCGATAGGAGCTTTATATCTAGTGAGTTTAGCAAATTACTAGATATTACCCCAACACCACTAGATTACAAGTATACCGTAGAGTTAGCTGACGGCAAACTGATTGAAACACAACACATCTTTCGAGGATGTGTCATGGTTTTGGCGGATCATGAACTCGAAATCGATTTGATGCCGGTGACTCTCGGAAGCTTTGATGTGGTCGTTGGAATGGATTGGTTATCCGCTAACCAAGCTGAGATCGTATGCAACGAGAAGATCGTACGAGTGACGTTGCAGAACGGAGAACGGATCTCGATTCAGGGGGAAAGACGGGGAGTACCTCTGAACATCATATCATGCATGAAGGCAAACAAGTATCTGCAAAAGGGATACACTACCATACTAGCCCTCATCACGGAACAACCGAAGAAAGAAAGGAAGATTGAGGACATCGCCGTAGTCCGCGATTTTCCCGAAGTATTTCCCGAGGACCTACCTGGACTACCTCCGAAACGACAAGTCGAGTTTCAGATAGATCTTACACCTGGAGCAGCACCGATTGCCAAAGCTCCATACCGACTAGCACCGACTGAGATGCAGGAACTGTCTAACCAGTTGCAGGAGCTGTTAGACAAGGGATTTATCAGACCGAGCTTCTCACCTTGGGGAGCACCGGTCTTGTTCGTAAAGAAGAAAGACGGATCATTCCGTATGTGTATCGACTACAGAGAGCTGAACAAGGTGACGATCAAGAATCGATATCCCTTACCGCGAATAGACGATCTGTTTGACCAGTTGCAAGGGTCAAGCTCCTATTTGAAGATCGATTTAAGATCGGGTTACCACCAACTAAGGATACAGGAAAACGATATCCCTAAGACTGCTTTTCGAACCCGATACGGACACTACGAATTCTTGGTTATGCCCTTCGGACTAACCAACGCACCAGCTGTATTCATGGATCTCATGAATAGAGTATGCAAACCGTATCTTGACAAATTCGTGATAGTGTTCATCGACGACATTCTGATCTACTCTAGGAATCAGGAAGAACATGCTGAACACCTGAGGCTAGTTTTGGGATTACTAAAGAAAGAGCAATTGTACGCGAAGCTTTCAAAATGCGACTTTTGGATACGCGAAGTCCAATTCCTTGGACACGTGGTTAATGAGCAGGGAATTCACGTAGACCCAGCTAAGATCGAAGCCAATAAGAACTGGGAAGCAATCAAGACTCCGACGGAGGTGCGACAATTCTTAGGTCTGGCCGGGTACTACAGAAGATTCATTGAGGGATTTTCAAAGATTGCTCAATCACTGACATCCCTGACACATAAAGACAAAAAGTTCGATTGGGGAGACAAACAAGAAGCTGCTTTCAACCTGTTGAAACAGAAACTATGCACTGCACCCATCCTATCCCTACCGGAAGGATGTGATGACTTCGTGGTGTATCGCGACGCTTCAAAACAAGGACTCGGTTGCGTGCTGATGCAACGCGAGAAAGTGATAGCATACGCTTCACGCCAACTGAAGGTGCATGAGAAGTACACGACTCATGACCTTGAGTTGGGAGCCGTGGTGTTTGCCTTGAAGATCTGGCGACACTACTTGTATGGCACGAAATGTACAATCTTTACCGATCATAAGAGCCTACAACACATCTTCGATCAGAAAGAGTTGAACATGAGACAACGAAGATGGGTTGAACTCATAGGTGATTATGATTGCGCCATCAAGTACCATCCCGGTAAAGCCAACGTAGTGGCCGACGCGTTGAGCCGAAAAGAAACGACAAAACGCGTGCGCGCACTACAACTCACGATCCATTCCGAACTGCCGAATCAAATTCGGATAGCACAACAGGAAGCTCTGAAAACTGAAAACCTCACTCTTGAAGCTATGCGTGGCATGGATAAGCAAATAAAGGCAAAAGACGACGGAGCTTACTATTTAATGGATCGAATCTGGATTCCACGCTACGGAGGATTGAGAGAAGTAGTGATGGATGAAGCTCACAAGAGCCGGTATTCCGTACACCCAGGCTCTGATAAGATGTATCACGATTTGAAGACAACCTATTGGTGGCCAAACATGAAAGCTGAGATAGCAACATACGTGAGTGAATGCCTAACGTGCTCAAAAGTCAAAGTTGAGTACCAGAAGCCATCAGGGTTACTTCAACAACCGGAACTACCAATGTGGAAATGGGAGCAGATTTCCATGGATTTCATCACTAAACTGCCAAAGACGGCAAGTGGTTGCGATACCATCTGGGTTATCGTAGACCGACTGACAAAGTCTGCGCATTTTCTACCCATCAAGGAGACTGACAAGCTAGACAAACTCACTCGGATTTATTTAAAGGAAGTGGCCACTTGACATGGAGTGCCAATCTCAATCATATCTGATCGCGACAGTCGATTCACGTCGCATTTCTGGAAGTCCTTGCATAAGGCTTTGGGCACGAGATTGGACATGAGTACCGCTTATCACCCGCAGACGGACGGGCAAAGTGAGCGAACGATACAGACACTGGAGGACATGCTCCGGGCATGTGTCATTGACTTTGGTAGTAGCTGGGAATCTCATTTACCATTAGTTGAGTTCTCCTATAACAATAGCTACCACACTAGCATTCAAGCTGCACCATTCGAGGCACTTTACGGACGTAAGTGTCGATCACCCATATGCTGGGCAGAAGTTGGAGACAGCCAACTGACTGGTCCAGAACTGGTGCACGAGACAACTGAGAAGATCGTGCAAATACGCAAACGAATGACAGCAGCTCGGGACAGACAGAAAAGCTATGCCGACAAGCGACGCAAACCGTTGGAGTTCCAGGTGGGGGACAGAGTGTTACTCAAGGTCTCGCCCTGGAAAGGTGTCATTCGGTTTGGCAAACGAGGAAAGTTGAACCCTCGTTACATCGGACCTTTCGAGATTACAAAACGAATAGGCCCTGTAGCCTACGAACTGAACCTGCCAGTTGAACTGAGCAGTGTACACAACGTATTCCACATCTCGAACCTCAAGAAGTGCATATCTGATGAAACACTTGTTATTCCTCTCGAGGAAATACAAATCAACGAACAATTGAACTTCGTTGAGGAACCGGTGGAGATTATGGACCGGGAAACCAAGAGGCTCAAGCTCAGCAAGATTCCAATAGTGAAAGTGCGATGGAATTCGCGACGAGGACCGGAATTCACGTGGGAACGTGAAGACCAGATGAAACAAAAGTACACACACCTGTTCGCGGAACAGGGAAATATTAGCAACACAAGTTGAATTTCGAGACGAAATTCTTTCTAACATGGGGAGGATGTGACACCCCGTAAATTCCAGGTCAGCATCTCATTTATTTAAATGTTTATTTAAATGCATTATGTACACGTGGCACTAAAATTAGATTAATTTAGTGTGACACGTGACACAACAGTACAAACATTGGCATACAACTAGATAATTCATGGAATTATCGACAAACAGCACACACGTGTCAAAACACGCGAACGTTGGTGAACAACACAGCACTTAAGCACAGAAGCACCTCCCAAGTCACTTATGACTAATAACTATCTATTAGGGTCCAAACGACGCTCGAATAATGTTCTACAGTCGAGAAACGGGCAAGAACGGAATCAGAACCTCAAAACAAGCTTATTGGGCCTTGTATTTGGGCCAGGCGGTACGCCTGACCCGAGACGCCCACGATAGGCGATGCGCGCGGGTGAGGAATCAGGCGCCTCATCCAAACCAGCCGCGCGTAACGCCAGGCATATCCAACCCACGCCAGGCGTTACGCCTGGGGCGCCAGATTCGCAAAAATCACTTTTTAAACTCCCAAAACTCAATATCACACTACACACTCATTTTGCCTACACCCACACGTCTTAGCTCGGCCATTTACTCTCTCAAACCTCTGAAACTCACTGATTTGACTTGTTGGAAGCCATTGAAGACCTCTTGGAGCTCCAAGGCTTGAAGGTTTGAAGGTTTGAGGCTTGAAGACCACACTTGAAGCTTGAAACTACCATCACCCTCTCCATTCTGTCGAATCCAGCCATCTCAGAAGGTTCAGGGGCTGCTCATCCATTATCTTGGTGTTCAAGGAGCTCTTGAAGGTAGTTCTATGCTTAAAACTCACTTTCACATCCATTATACACACATGCAAGTGTTAAAACCCACATGCAAGCACCTATAGTGCACATGCACGAATTTATCTTCTGGGTTTGTTGATTTTAAGGTGATTTATGATGATCTAACATGATTAGAATGCATTTGGTGATGATCTATGATGATGTGCTTGTGTAAGAATCATGATTTGGTCTTGACTTGATGAAAAACCCACATGCATGTATGATCCATGGCATGTGGGATGATTTTCAGTAATTAGATATGCATCTTGATGTTGTTGGAGGATGATTACATGTTTAGATGGTGTTGAAATAGTTAAAACTATGATTTTTATAAATCTTTCCATTTATAGTAACTTTTTAGTTACAAGTTGATGATTTAGTGTATTTGATGAACATGCATGTATGTGAAATTGCTATTTGGATGATATTATGATGATTAGAAACCTAAGAATGTGATCTTGATGTTATTATGGTCATTTTCAACATTGTTACTATATTTAGTAACTTTTTGGGTAAAAATATTGATGGATGATGATTTGGACTATGTTGACATGATTAGATGATAGTAAATAGCTTGTTATGATGAATGGTGATGTGAAAATGGTTTAGGAATGATAGAATGGTCATTGTATGCAAAAACCACAAAGTTACTATTTTTAGTAACTTTATTTTTACGAAAACAGATTTGTAAGCATGTTGTATGACTTGAGCATGCTAAATGATTTATTATGTTATAATATGATGTTTAGATGCTAAGTTAGATGGTTTCCGATGTCACGTATGCTAGAAATGGAAACTTTCTATTTTAGGAAACTTTTGTGCACTAACATGCTATAAACGACGTGTATGAACTTGTACGATAATGTGCTATGTGTTAACATGACCCCGTAGGACCATTGAGCATGCTAGAACTCTAACACCGTTATGCTTTTGTGAACTTTCCATAAATAGAAACTTACTATAAATAGTAAGTTGTCCATAGACGCGATTTGCGCGTTTTGCACACGACAAACACTTACACGATTGCTACACGATTCACAACCGTCACACGGTTCACCAACGGGTCGTTGACTTGACACGGTCAACTCTGGTCAACTCTAGTCAAACACGGTCAATGTGGACCAACACAGTCAACCACGGTCAATGTGGACCAACACGAGCAAACACGGTCAATGTGGACCGACACGGACAAACATGAACAACCAAGGGTTGTCGGACACAAACACGAGCACTAACACAAACACTAGCACTGTCACTTACACCAACTCACGTACGGTATACGATATAGGTTGCCGGTGACCGACACGCTTTTCGACGCAGGAGCTTACGCTTACTTATCGCTTTATTCACTAAGGTGAGTTTACGGCCCCTCTTTACTCTTTTTCAAACGCTTTTAAATAGGGGGAGAATACTAGTTGCATCGAGTCAAACATTATTACTATTACAAACATTTTTGTGTATGCTGGTTTATTGGACAAACATTAAGTGTTGAACTCGTAACAAGCCCTCACAAAGTCTTACCGTTAATGTACAAACAACGTGGTAGATTTGGATGGATCCATTTGGGAATGACTAACCCCACGGGGCACTATGTTGACTGGATGTCATAACCCGTGCAAATTCTGACCTAACTTGCTATGCATACGAGGCATAGCGGAGGCAAGGACAAACAAGTCTAGTTCGGTAGTGACGCACTGACACTTTGGGCCTAGGGCTCGGTACTAACATTTGATAAACAGCATGACACACTTTCATTACTATATGTATATCAAAACCTGTGAACTCACCAACCATTGTGTTGACGCTTTTTCTAACTTGTATTCTCAGGTAACTAGCTGACTATGGAGCAGGAATGCACATTAGGGATTATGGGCATAGGATCCCGCATTCATGTTATCAGTCTTTTGAAAAACAATTACTTTTGGGTTGTGTTTAAACAATGATGTGTTGACAATTTAATTTCCGCTGTGTAAACAACTATCTTTCCGCTGCATGTTATGATAACTTTATTTTCCGCTGCAAACTATTTTATTATGTGTGTGTCAAACTTGGATTTGTAAACGCATATAGTGGACTGACGCCACGAGTGGGAAATTGGGGGTGTGACAGACTGGTATCAGAGCCTTGGTTATAGGAAACTAGGTTTGCATGTAGTAAACTTAGACTATAGCCATTGCTCAACTCTAGACACTACACGTAGAACTTGCACATTGATGACATTGTTACTTATTGAACTGTTGCTTACTAACGTGAACCTTACAGGATGGCCGACAACAACAGCAACGCTAACAGGAGCGCGACTAGACCCACGGGCACAGATAATTTGGCGGCAGAGAGTCGTCGACGGATCGACGATATCGTAGCCCAGGTTGACGCAGAGATGGATAGACGGGCACAACACGCGGAGCGAGCTCGGTATTGGGGATGGCTCCCGCAGATCATCCGAGGTTGGATCATAGCCGAGAGGGTACCTACACCCCGGTATCGCAGTGACGCGCCGACCGATCACCGACTGCCACCACTCGGAGTGCCGCTGGAGCAGGCATTCGCTGCCCACGTGGCATTCTCTCGACGGGAGGCCATGAGGAGTGGCGAACTGTCGAACGAAGTCCGAGTTCTTCGCGAGAAGAACGATCGACTGGAGAGGCAGAACGAGAGACTGGAAGAACGCAACGACAGACCTGGAGGCACAGGTGGAGACGCTACGAGTGGGAAATTGGGGGTGTGACACAAATGTTCTTCAATCATTTTCTTGGATACAAAGCAACACGAACTGTCCTTCCCTCGTGGGTGGCCTCATATTGAAAAACAGACAACTAATTAGTGAAGATGAAGGGTGTTGAGAGGCCCCGAGTCCCGGGAGTTCCCTCGGTTGGCAAACATCAAACTCATAGTTCTTAAACCATAATTACATCACTATAGCAGCGGAACTTAAGGTGTTTACATAAAATAAGGTACACATATTAAACACACGTTAAAACATAGCCCACTTTTCTAACAGTTATATAATACAGTCAGTCTATGACAAGGTAGTATTCAACATATGCCACGAGCCGTCTTGCCATCCCTTCCAAACTATTCAACCTGATATACATGTAAAACAAGTCAGCTTTATGCTGGTGAGTTCTAAGTTATACTTTTAAACAAATCTTTATCCATTCATATCATCATATAACATAATTTAAATACATAACATACATGTCATCATAACTTAAATTCATTTCATACACATCATCATAACATCAATCACATTGCGCAGGAAATTTAGCCTCAACTGTTGACCCGAAGCCAACAAGCTTGTGCTGCACAAGACACCTCAACTGACGACCCGAAGCCGACAGGCTTGTATAAATACAAGACACCTCAACTGCCAACCCGAAGTTGACAGGCTCATACATGTATAAGACTTCCTCAACTGGCGACACGCATTCGACAGGCTTGTGTTTCCACAAGACTCTTTAACCATCAACCGAGGTTGACGGCTCATACCGGTACAAGACTTCTTTACATACATCCTTTATATCCATAACATGGTTTAAATCAGTTAAACCATCATAATCATAAACAATTCCTCGCACCGCAGTGCTCAGAATCTGCCCAACCGCAGCTGGCAAAACCACATTTCCTCCTCTACCTCGGCCGAGTCTCTTTTTAAAAATCCTTTCTTTCTCAACCACAGTTGAGACTTAAATCATTCTTTACATCTCAGCGGAGACTCTTAAAATCATTTACTTCTCAACTGCAGTTGAGACTTAAAACATTCTTGACACTTGACACCTCATTTACTTGAAAACATGCTTTACCTTACCATAATCAGGTTAAAATCACTTTCATACAATATCTTTATAAAATGCATACCAGCCCAAAATGATAAAACATTTAAAACAGGGCTACCAAGAACTCACTTGATATCTTACGGTAGCAAGATCCCTCGCAAACTGGTACTACCGGTATAATTCTGCATTGGTTTACGTTTAATAAGTTACTTATGTTTTAACTTACTGATTAAATCTTTCTGAACGTCCAATGTCAAAGACCTTGCCTTGATAGTCATCAAACCGATATTAGATTTATAATTATTTATGTCAATGTCAGATCATACTATGTATGATAATGTAGGAACCTATACTGATTCAGGTTTCTAATAATAGGTTGATGACGCACTTGATTAGTCAGAATAATCTCGGATTAATCAAATAGTTAATGTTATTGATTATAACGCTAAAACAAATTCCGAGACAGATTAATGGCTTAGAAATGATCAATTCTTTTTATTGATTACCCAGATATGAAATATCACAACGTGGTACTAGAATAGGTTTAACAACCATGTTTAACATACTAATCTGTCTGTTATCATAAACATCAGATAATCGTTACAATGAGTATGTTAATGGTTGTGATTAGTTTGAAACACCTGGATTCCACGTTGCATGTCAAGGATTAATCAAACTAATCACGTACAATGTCATAATTAAATAGTTTAAACCATTATAGCCATTGTTATGATTTCATGCAAACCGGGCATTACAACAGATCAAAACAAGGATTCACCCGTTAACAGTTCGAGTTTGTCAGTTATAATCAATCCTAGCCATCATCTAGGCAATAATCAACAACCTTAACTATATCATTACGTTCAAAAACAATATTTAATCAATCATTATCAATCTAGAAGGTTAAAATGAACCGTTACCTATTCAAACGAAGTTATGTGCGTAAAAAGACGATCCGGACTTGCAGAAACGTTCCTTGATGCGATCCACGTGATCAAGAGGCTTCAAAATAGAGATTGGATGGCTTAGAAGATGATTTTTCGTGTGTGTGGGGTGCTGATCGTCGAAGATAAGAAGGAAATATACCTTCTAGATGAAAAACAGACTTTTTAAGCCCAAGTTGCTTCCAGATGACATCAGGCGCATCGCCCCATGCCAGACGGTGGTCTGGGCGTACCGCGCGAGGTAGGATTTCATATTTTTCTTCGGAGACTTCGGGCGTACCGCCCCAAGTGGATGAGTGGCGCAGGGCGTACCGCCCCAGGCAATTTTTGTCCCCAGGCAAAGTAGTTTTTACATTTTGAATGAAAGATCTTGATTGCATATAAAATTCAAATGAAAAGGTGTAAGAATCAACCCGGCTCTTTTCACCCGATCTTCAACTTAAACAATCCTCTTTTTGACCCAAAAGAAATTTTAACAACCATATTTAGGAAGTTTAAAGTTGTCTGTTTTACCTGCAAAGCAAAAATGATGTCTGCTTCATCTACCAGTAAAGTTACTCTCCTTAATTTGTCATCTACAGATTGACCAAGTTTTAGAATTCTCTACAAAATATCAGTTGCAAAATTATAAAAAATTTGCTACAAAAAGATTACTTGTTTGAATATTTGATAGATAGTAAGCCAACTCATATGTGCTACAAAAATTTGCTTAAAGTGTCTGCCATCTATCATTTCTAGGAGCTGGTTTTGGTATTTGGTCCCATAACCTTGAATACCTTTATGGGTTAACCTCTTGGCATCAATGATAGTGCCAGCTGCTGGTTTGGCAACAGCAAGTGATTGTTCATCAATCCATCCCCTGAAAACCAAACCAGACCCACCTTCTCCTAGCACACTATCATATATGAACCAGCTAAATGAGCTGTGTAACTGCTAAGTTTGTAGCAGCCTAATAAGCTGAGCCTATATTTGATATAATCTCTCTCGTCTTTGTCAACGATAACATGTATTGTGTCTCCTTGTAGAAAATTAGTAGTTTACACTGTTAACAGGAGCCAACGTATAATAATCAAATGTTATCATGTACAAAGTGAGCATACATTTATGTCAGTTATTAGATAATTTGTTTCGTTCTCTCACTGAAAATGTATCCATTTTCTTATTACTCGCATGTCAATCGGTGAGCCCGAACAGCCAGGTTTAATAGATCTGATGCTTTCAGGCGTCGTGCCCATTTATCTGTTACAACATAATAACCCAGGTTGGATTTGTTTTCGGAATTTAAAAAACAATAGCAGATGCATATATAATATATGTTTGAGAAAATAACACAGAAAAAAGTGAGTTATTGGCTGCACAAAAACCTATATTGGGAGCTAAAAGTAAGGCTCTAGTTACTAACCTATATTGGATGGTTGTCTGTTGCGGTCTCATGCAGCCTTGCTGCAACCTAGAATTGGTGGCCTGCTGCTGCCTGGATGGTGGCCTGCTGTGGCATGCTGCAACCCTGCTGCAGCATGGTGCAGCACTGATGCGGCCTGCATGGCGGCCTGACGCTATCCAGTAGGTGCCTTGTTGTGGATATCAATCAATTTATAATCTAGTATATAGATATATTGGATTTTCTGTGTAAATTTATCAATTTATAATCCATACATACAACTTTATATATGTAAAAAAGATGTTACATTATCTAGTTAAAATTGTATCACCTAATGATAAATTATTCGAGAATTCAATCATTCTTTTTATACCTCGCATCTCAAATCTTAATATTAAACTCATTGTAACCTCTATGACCATCCTGCAAGTTAAATTTACATTCATTTTGCATAAAATATTTTAAAGCGAAATACTTTAACAATCATAATAAATACCTCAAACGTCAAGGTTTGGAACTTGTAGACACCTGCACGAACTAAAACCCATGTGTTCCAGATTTGGAATTTGTGGACACTCGCTCGAAACTAAACGGTGGTAAACGAAAATGTGGCAAACCGAATCATGAATTGAGAACTGATCAGAAGATTAGTGTGGTTGAGTATGTAGTTTTTTCGTAGCTGGTCAATTAATCGTACGAAAACTCCCCATATTGCTTATGTGTTTGATTCGTAGTTGATCGATCGGCCACCCAACATAGACATATTATGAAGAGTATTTGACTTCTCCATCATTCAGCTGATGAACCTCTTTAAATTCCACATAATGCAGATGAATTTGGTAAACCTTTTATAAGGTACATATATGTTTTGTCTCATACGAAGGTAGCACAATTGGTGTATACATTGTGTCAAAATAAGTCAATCTAGTAAGACCAAAATTTTTTATCTGATTTTTTTAATTATTTTTATAAATATTGTTGTGCCAAATACGAATACGAAAACTACATTTTATATAAACGTATCATGGCAAAAAGAGCTATCTATAGTAATAACTTGCGGAAATTGAATAAATGCTTACTAATTCAAAAGGTAGGCTCTTTCTTATGTTTTCTTCTAAATCTCTTTCAAACTCTGTAACATCCTGCAAGTAAATGTCCCAAGATAAAGAAAAAATTTACTTTCAGGTAAACAATACTTTTTACTACAACAAAAATTTTAATACAAAAATAACCATCATTTGAAATCAATAACTATACTACTTTAACCAACGAGTGGCTGATGTATTGTGGTTCTAAATATCAAACCATTAACCAAGATGTTTACACTAACTTTTTTTTTTAACTTAACCCAAATGTGTTCATGGTTTGATTTTGAAGGTTTTTATGCATAATAGTGAGCTAAAGTGAAACAAAAGGCAAACCATTATAAATCAAAGTTAAACAGCTGAAAAATAAAATCAAACCGCAGCTAATCATTACCGATTTATATTTAGAATGTAGGAAATAACAATTGATCATACATGATACATCTGACCTAAACACTTCCAAACAAGTGATATATAAAGATAGTTAACGGTTTTTAAATGCCCTGGTTATTCAGTAGCTAACAGAGAAGTACGTCCAGTTACTTGCAAATTTTCTCAACATCGCAGTCAACATTATACAAGGTTGAAATTAAGTGACAGATGCAACCATTATCTACCTGGCCAATAAATCAAGTTCAGAAATGTAGAGTTCACCTGCAATATTTCAAATAAAGTAAAAATGTAGAGTTCTGAAACTACTATAAAGGCCAATCGAAGATTGCTGGCGTTGCACCTCCAATTGGGCGAACAATCGACAAATGCTCGCCTACTGAGTCATCGGGTATCGCTTACCTGCATCAAAACGATGACAAATACGAAAGGAAAACCTAAGTCTGATGGTGATGAATGAAGGTATATTCAAAAATTACCAAGATCATTAATGATAAATTCAAGAAAGAATCATAATACCTCTAATAAGAACACAGATGATTGCGTGAATTGAAACAAGTGGAACAAAACTCCAACCATTACTTGAATCAGCGTCAGCAAAAACAATTAGGGTTTTTGTTTTATTGACTCACATGGAATTTGAAAGAGAGAATGATCAGATTGTGATTCTCCTTTGAATTTGAGAGAGAACAAGAGAAAAGAAGTGACGGGTTTGAATTTTGAAATGGTGTTAGGGTTTTCATTTATCCCGCCCTTGAATCGGAGCAAGAAAGCATGCTTCATCAGTTGTACCATAAGCTTCAAAACTTATATAGTTCTTAAAATTAAGACATTACACATTTGTCTCTCATATATGCATTATAAGTAGTATATAGATATATAGATAACTTATTGGGGACCAAAGACGTAGTAAAAACAAAAGGTAGGGATGGCCAGAGTGCAAAAGAAAAGATAGGGATCAAATGTGAAATTTTTGCAAACCATGGGTACCATTTAAGTAAATATGTTTTTAATTATAATAATAGTAGTACTAATAAAGATATTCGCTACTTATACTATTTTGCGTATTTCCCATATCAAAACCAGGCTACGACTAGCCTAGACTGTCAAATCTAAACTACACTTTTTTCTGTCATTATAAACCAAAAGGGGAACGAAATGAAATCGATATGTTCTTCTTTATCAAATGCAAGGTTATTGACGAGCGAAATTGAATCATCATGTTTTTCATCAAATACAAGGTTATTGACGAAGGCTTGTAACTCTGTTAATGCAAGCGGTTGTTCATCAAATGTAAGATTATCGACAAACATTGGTAACCGATTTGATGAACAACAGTATACATTAACAGATTTACAAACCTTCGTCAATAACCTTGCATTTGATGAAGAAAAACAGATCGATTCCATTTCGATCCCTTTTTTCTTCATAATGACAGAGGAAAGTGGTTGATATTTTATAGTCTAGGCTAGCCGTAGCCTGATTTTGATATGAGAAATTCACAGAATAGTAAAAGTAACGAATATCTTTATTACTACTAATACTATTATTATTATTAGAACAATTTACCTAAATGGCCCCCATGGTTTGCAAAAATTTCACATTTGGTCCCTATCTTTTTTTTTGCACTCTGGCCACCCTACCTTTTGTTTTTACTACGTCTTTAGTCCCCGATAAATATTAAAAAACCATACTACCTTTATATTTTCTTTCTCATATTTGTTATCAATAAATTATTATTTATAAAAGAAATACCGTTCAGTCTTTACCGCATAGATTCGAACCGAAATTGGGAACTAATGCATTAAAATATTTCCAAAATGCAAACAAAATTTACTAAATTTATATGATCGAAATTAACATATATATCATAAAGAAATTAAATTAAATATTCATCCTTAACATGAACATATTTGGAAAATTAAATTAAATTAACTTTTGTTTTTACTACGTCTTTAGTCCCCGATAAATATTAAAAAACCATACTACCTTTATATTTTCTTTTTCATATTTGTTATCAATAAATTATTATTTATAAAAGAAATATCGTTCAGTCTTTACCGCATAGATTCGAACCGAAATTGGGAACTAATGCATTAAAGTATTTCCAAAATGCAAACAAAATTTACTAAATTTATATGATCGAAATTAACATATATATCACAAAGAAATTAAATTAAATATTCATCCTTAACATGAACATATTTGGAAAATTAAAATTAAGTATTCACTTTTAAAATGCTAATAGATTCACCTTACTTTCGAAATAAAAAAAAATCTACTAATATTTCAAAACAAGATGGGTTCCGATGGACCTTATTCCTTCAATATAAATTCACCCCTATCTCCTCACTAATTCATACTTTTTTTTTCACACTTTAAATTCTATCTCCACAAAATTTCTTTAAAGTAATTTTAATTAATGACCGAAATATAGCGGGCCTTAGTCTAAAACCCGAGTGTACTTCTTGGCCATCAACATTTGCGTTCACCATGACCGGTATGAGATGGCTTTAAGATGCGGGCGTCGGTGGGAAGCCTATTTTTACGTGCATCTATGGTTTTATTACATTTTTGGAGATTTTTGTTAGTGCTTCTGATCTTAAGACTAACAAAATATTTGCCTTCTTGCCTTTGATGTCGTTAAAAAGGTGAGTTAACACTCCTGATTTGAGAGCCACTTTTAATCGTTTTTTGAGTTGGAAACAGTGTTGGATGGTAGCCGGTATCGCCACAAAAATCACAAAACTTTTTTGGGTTCCTTGCACTTGATGCTTTCGACCGTGGTTAAGGAGGTCGAAAGCTGCACCAGACTTCTTTAGTGGTTACAATTTTTTGGAAGATTTTGTCTGTACGTTGAATGGCATCTTATCTTTTTTATCATCATGGCCCTTGAACAACTTTTCCAGCAGTTCGACCCTTAGATGTAGACTTCATACCAGAAAAACTCTAAGATGGTCCTCAGTTTCACTTACCAATTTTACAGCTATTGAAACGTCTTTGAAAGCCAATTTTCCAAAAAATACTAATTTACAAAAAGCCTTGTGTAACTCTGAATCAGATGAAGGGGAAACGCAATCAAGACTTCACATCGCACAAGTGTTAGTATTTCTGGAACTACTAGCTCGTGATAGTGAACATGGAAATGTCAGTGTGTAGCATCAAAAATTTTCTTAGTTCTCGTTGACACAACGCAAAAATTCTGCAAACTATAAAATGTATATGAACTTCCCAAAAACAAAAACAAAAACATTTTAAATTAAAAATAACACAGTGTTAAAATACTAATATTGACAGACAAGAATAAAAGTAAAGTGATATAAAAGAATATAAAACATTAAAAAGTGTTAAAATTACAAGAAGAATAACAGACAAACTTTACTTAATACCAATTCTAACTAACGGTAGAGTGTTCGAAGGAAACACACAAACTCTATACATAACATGACTGATGGATGCGGGTTAAAATTTAGTTCTATAATTAATCTTATACAAAATCTTTTTGCAGAAAACGTTAGTATTAGGTTTCCCATGTTTTCATTTTCAACATTGAATAGAGTCTGTACCTATATTATAAATATAATACATATTTTATAATACCTATTCAAAAATTGCGATCAAACATCCTGGTGATCTACCTATTGTTGACATCTTACAAATTAGGAAAAGAAATATTTTATTTCAAAACAATTTGAAATTTTTAAATATGATATTTGTACTCCAACGAATTGCAAATATGATAATTTCAAATTTGAGAATGTTTTGAAAAAAAATATTTCTTTTGGTAACTAGTAAAGAATGCTTTTATCACACTTTTATAAAAAGTGTTCCAAAAAATATATTGTAGTTATAATATATGTACTCACTATATGCAATGGTGAAGATGAAAACATAAAAAAACCTAATAGTAACGATTTTTGAGAAAGATTTTGTATAACTTTGACTATAAAAATAAATCTTAACCAATAATCATATGTCAAATCATGAATAAAATTTGTGTATTTCCTCGAAACACTCTATCGTTAACTTGAGTTGTAATTAAGGAGAGTTTGCCTCTTTTTTTTTTCTTGAGATTTTAACACCATCTTATGCTTTATATTCTTCTCTATAGTGTTTCTATTTTAACACGTTTACATTTTTAATTTAAATTGTTTTTGTTTTTTCAAAGCTTATATACATTTAATGGTTTGTAGAACTTTGCATAGCGTCGCCGAAAAGCATGAAAATTTTAGAAGTTTATCTGGAGGATAAACCGAAAATGGGCTTTGTGAGTGATCCCGGTCTTGCTTATAATTTAACATCAATAGATAACCACTTAATCAAGGACAATCCTGATTTTCTGCTATCAGATACAACCAATACTAACATGTATCTAAGTATCTAACAGATGGCACTTGTTAAATCATGATTCTTTAGGTTTATTACACGACGTTTGAATTTGTTTTGAAGTTCATCATGTGATTATAGTTGCTTCAAATCACAAAAACCATTTTTTAAGTTTGGTTAAAAAATCCTACTTATAGTTGTTATTAACAGCATCACACCAAGACACCCACCCAAGACACAATCTTTCACACCTAAGTAATTCATTTTAAGTAAAGAATTTAAAAAGATACGACCTCATAGTGTTTATTATTACATGTCACTAAAATAACAACACGTACCGAATGAAATCAACTTTATAAGGTATTTAAGGAAAAGATGAACACAAACTTAACTATACCCTAAAATGTCACTAAAATTTCGTTTGAAATCAATCTCACAACCCCATGTAGCAAACACTCACTTTTACTACACTAGAGCATAGTGCAACTCTTCAAAAAAGGGAGTGAGTTCGTTGTTTAAACAATTTCCAAAATCTCTTTTTGTATAAGCTTTTGTTGGTTTTCTACTTAGATGTTTCCAAATATCACTATTGCAACACTGTTAATCATATCGCTATTTTAACACTATTAATCGAAAGAAACACAAACAAAATAGAAGCTAAATCAAAGGGCATTTGTCCCAATGATATCAAGGTGTGTTAAGGTGTTACTTTATAAAATAGGTTGAGGGTTCTGGTCCCATAACGAGCAATGGTGAAAAAATTTGATGTTAAAAAAAAAATAGAAGCTAACGCGGGGTATAGTGCAACTATTTCTTATAAGGTTCAAATACCGTTCAATTGAACAATCAAACAAAATAGACTCACGTAATATAATCAATCAACAGGCAAACAAGAACAATGATGAAATTGAATTAAAAATGAACAAGTGAATATCAACAGAAGATGACCCAAGGTAAATCCTTCTCCGAGCACAGGAGCCAATGTTCAATTCTAAACAAATTTCTTCACACCTCCCACTCACCCTGTTAACCTCTATTCATAATACCCAATCAAACACACTATATATTAATATGACTAAACTACCCTTATCTAAATGGAAAATTCCCAATATGGCCTCTTTGACCATATTTTTTCCAAAAATGTCCAAATATCCATCCCCATGATGGGCGCCGACGCCCATGGATGTACGGGCACCGCCCGTTTTTTCGACCAATCACAAATCGCCACGTGGCCTTTAGAGGCGCCCACGCCCATACAAAAATTCCAACGCCCGAAAAAAACACCCGATCACGGGCACCGGGCCCACTCTGACACGCGTGTCATGGGCGGGACACCCATAACCATTTTCTTTTTGTAGGCGTCGTGGAGTATCTGAACCGGACCACCATCATGGGCGCCTGAACCTAGCTACGGGCGTCCCGAACCTATCTACGGTCGTCCCGACCTTTTTTTTGAAATTTTAAGCGGGAAAGGACTATGGGCGTCCAGCCCATAATAGGGGTTCCTACATGGGTGTCCCGCCTAAGAACTTGAATTTAAAAAAAAAAATTAATTCTTGCCATAGGACCGACTATGGGCGTCCCGCCCATGATGGGGACGAGGAAAGACAAGGTCAATTCTGTAAACATCTTATATTTAATTTCTCTCCATCTTATTACACTATATAAATTTGCAGTTCACCTCAATAAAGGGACGAAGAAGAAAAATTAAGAAAATATCAAAGATATTACAGACACCATATCAAGGATTTGATAGTACTCCTCGTGATAAGGAGGAAGAGTTTTCTGAACAGTTACTTAATAACTTGATAAGTCGAAAAAATTATTGGATTTACACAGAATTTCATTCCAATGTAAGTATGGATTGTGAATTTTGAAAAAAGCAACCCCTGGTTGGTTTGATACGCCAGCAAGTGTTACTATTTAAAAATTAAATGTATAATATTTAGAAATTAATATTTAAAAATTAAATGTATAATAACAATTGCTGACGTATCAAACCAACCAGTGGTTGCTTTTTTCCAAAATTCACAATCCATACTTACATTGGAATGAAATTATGTGTAAACCCAATAATTTTTTCGACTTATCAAGTTATTAAGTAACTGTTCAGAAAACTCTTCCTCCTTATCACGAGGAGTACTATCAAATCCTTGATATGGTGTCTGTAATAGCTTTGATATTTTCTTAATTCTTCTTCCTCGTCCCTTTATTGAGGTGAACTGCAAATTTATAAAGTGTAATAAGATGGAGAGAAATTAAATATAAGATGTTTACAAAATTGACCTTGTCTTTCCTCGTCCCCATCATGGGCGGGACGCCCATAGTCCGTCTTAGGGCAAGAATTAATTTTTTTTCTTTTAAATTCAAGTTCATAGGAGGGACGCCCATGTAGGAACCCCCATTATAGGCAGAACGCCCATACTCCTTTCCCGATTAAAATTTCAAGAAAAAAGTCGGGACGCCCATAGATAGGTTCGAGATGCCCGTAGATAAGTTCGAGACGCCCGTAGATAGGTTCGGGCGCCCATGATGGTGGTCCGGCTCAGATACTCCACGACGCCTACAAAAAAAAAATTGGTTATGGGCGGGACGCCCATGACATGCGTGTCAGAGTGGGTCCGGAGCCCGTGACCGGGTGTTTTTTTACAGGCGTTGCAATTTTTATATGGACGTGAGCGCCTCTAAAGGCCACATGGCGATTCGTGATTGGTCGAAAAAACGGGCGGCGCCCGTAGATCCAAGGGCGTCGGCGCCCATCATGGGGATGGATATTTGGACATTTTTGGAAAAAATATGGTCAAAGAGGACATATTGGGAATTTTCCCTTATCTAAAACCTACCAACAATTACTAACATATTAATATAGCTATAATCTCTATCAGTTTCACAAACAGGCGATATGTTAGGTATCAAGTTAAAATAAGCTCAGGTTGCTATGGGTCCGTTTTACATAGGCTGAAACAAATCAATTTTGGTCTCTGAAATGAGCTCAGGTTGCTACGGGTCAGTTATACATGGTCAGTTTTACATAGGCTGAATCTAAATAAATCTTAAATTTGGAAATTGGAAATAAAAATATTTAAAATAAAAAAAATCTAGGATGCTTGTTTCAACAATTTTGTTTTGAAAATTTCAGTTTTTTCAACGTTTCTAAAGAGTAAAACTATAATTTAATGGAGTTCATAACATACCAAAATAAACTACATAAGAAAAAAATATAAATTCCGCTCACCAAAGCTATCTGAAACAATATTGAACTTAGATATTGATATCCGTGTTTTATTTAAATTTTTATTCCGTGTTCAACAAAGAATTTTGTTGGTATAGTTAACAATATAATAATCAACTAGTTTCACTCATTTTTATTTTAATTTTTTGTATTTTGACATTTGAGGATGATATGAATAGTCATTAAAGACTCCAAAATATTATAACCTTACAAAATATTATTTATCAAAAAATTTATAAAAGTTAAACAATATGCTCATATAAAATAATATAACGTTTGTACTTTACAAGTTTATTAAAATGATTTCTTCTAAAATATATTTTTATCATAGTTAAATTGTTGAAATACAATTAATATTAAAAGATATAAAAAATTAAGAATTAATATTAGATTTTTTTTTAAATTAATTAATATATTAAATGGTCAAATTTATTAATTATTACTATCTATAAAGAATAGTTAATAAATAAATTAATACTCTAAATGTAAAGTTACATAACAAAAACTTTTATTGAATATCAGGGGGTTTTTCCAGTGGGGTTTCCTCCTGTGGTGGTTGTGGTGGCTCATGGGAGGTCCAGGTAACTAGACCTTGGTGACATGACCTGGAAACAGTGGGTTCACACGATTGAGACCTTCGCCGTTCAAAAAAAAAAAAAAACATAACAAAAACTTTTATTGAATATGCATAATAAATTTTTTAATAAAGCAAATTAATTTTTTAAACGATCAAGTTGGTTCACCATATCGTGTAACCCAATATACATATGAACCGTAAACAACGATTTAGGTTTCAGTTTTGATTACCTTGGCCGTATATACTCGCCGGTTTGGAAAACAACCGAGAAGCGAACGTTCCGGCGGTCGCTGGCGGCGTCGAAAACTTCCGGTGTCCAGAACGAGGCGA
This sequence comes from Mikania micrantha, assembly GCA_009363875.1. Taxonomy (NCBI): domain Eukaryota; kingdom Viridiplantae; phylum Streptophyta; class Magnoliopsida; order Asterales; family Asteraceae; genus Mikania; species Mikania micrantha. Next base: position 75,348,164 of record CM018683.1, read on the forward strand.
ACTGTGACGAGTATTGTAGCCGGTGGTGACCGTTCTGTGTGTACCACAACGAAGAAGAGTCGTCGGCGTCTCAAGTGGTCGCCGGAAGAACGCGAACCATACGAGTCGGTGGTTTTTGAGCTCCTGCTCGTCGACCGAGGGTGGTGACGTGGCGGATATAGGTGAGTGGTAGAGTAAGAAATGGCTATCGCACGTGTTTGCTCTTCGTCGGAATTAGGTTTATTTGAAGGTAAATGGAAATGAGACAGAGAAAGAAACGATATGTGAGGCTCGGTGAATAGAGTGTGCATTTAAAACCCAGGTGGCGACAGGGTGGTCAGATTTGGAGACGTGTGCAGGGGGAAAGGCTGACCAGGTGCGACTGGTTCGTGACTTTGACAACCGAATAAACGGCTAAAGCAGTTTTTGTTTTATTATAGTGGTTCAGCACATGGTCTGGAATGTACTTTTTCTTTCCTTTTTCTGCGTTGATTTGCGACTACTCGAACTGCCATCCACAGTTCCACACAACCATTTTAATACATAAAGCTATGGGGTATGTCTCATTACCCACTCATTTCACCTATGAGTCACGTAAACGTCACGTAAACACTCAGCACAACCACTCACTCCACGTCATCATTGTTTTTTAAATCAAAATGAGATATAAATAATAAAAAAATTACAAATTAACAAAAAAATTTATAAATTAATAAAAAAAATTACAAATTAATAAAAAAATTATAAATTAATAAAAAAATACAAATTAATTATCTCTATATTTATTACAAATTTTATCATTCTCCCGCTCGTCAATTTCACGGTCGAGCCCGGTTAAGTGTTCGGTGTTGGTGAATATAAGTTGTAACTCTACCAACCGTTGACGTTCCCGTTTTAATTCGCTAAAGTCACCAACTCGTTGAGATAAATGTTCTATTCCTTTGTTATAATCGGGGGTCGTTTGAAACGAACAATCTCGTCCCGCCCTTGCTCGGTCGGTTTTTGCACGATCTCTCCCAATCGAACGGGTCAAATCCTCTATCACTTCGTCGTCGTCTTCTTCTTCGTCGAGATCGTTTAGATTTATATGAACTCGAGCATCCGACGTGCCGGGGCTATCGGTTGACAATGCTTTTGATCGTTTTGAGGCCGACGTTTGTACAGTCGGGATTTTAATCCAGTTCGGACATTTCCTCATAGCTCCCAACTCCGTTTAAGCGTGAAGGGGACGTTAAACTCTTCCCGGTATTGATCTTCCGATTCGAGCTCGATCATCGCGTCGCTTTGGCCGCTCCGGCGAGTTTGCAATTTCTGGGAATAAATCCCGTTGAACATTCTAACCTTTTAGCTCATGTCACGCCATTTACTAGAGATCATATCTGTTGGACTAAAAGAACCAATGAGCCTGATCAGAAAAATCTCTAAGTCTCACAGCATTACAACAACTGAAGAAGAACACAAAGGCTGATATTCAAATGTGCTGAAGTCACAAGATCTGAAGAGTTGTACAACAGCTGAAGTGTAAGTCGTCAGGTGTTGTAGTGTATAGTTAGTCTTCAGTAGTTTTCTTATTGTTTGTAAAAGTCTGGTGAGTAGTTTACTCATCAGAGGTTTTAGTATTTTGTATTTCAGTAGTTTCAGTATTTGTACTTCAGTAGTTTTGTTCTTCAGTAGTTGTAGAGTTTGTCTTCAGATGTTGAAGACATTCTCAGTCGTTTAGTTAATTTCAGTTGTTTTGTTTTGTCTGTTAGATGTCAACATCATGTGACATCATCAGACGTCACTGCCTTCTATATATAGGCAGTTGACATGATTGTAATGTAACGAAGTTAATCAATTGAATGAGATATTCCTTTTACAGAAAACTTTCTCTCTCTATAACAAACTTGCGTTACTGTTTGATTGAACTTGTTCTTACTTTACTTATGCTAATTCTGTGTTGAATTCCGCTGCTATACTCTACTGATTTATCAATTGAGAACATCTGATCCTACAATTGGTATCAGAGCAGGTTAATCATTGATCGATTACACAATTGATCTCTGAAACTGCTCAAATTTGTTCTCAAATTGAGTGAATTAGCTGATTAAGTAAGAATTTGTTATAGATTGAAGTTTTCTGTTAACTTCTGTTGATTTGTATTTCAATATCAATCTGTTTTGCATCAATTGATTGAGATTTGAATTAGTTTGTGTTAAATTGATTGAATCTGTGATCATGTCAACTCCGAACAATGATCCACACAATACAGGCTCCGCAACCAAGCCTCCGATGCTGGTGCGGAGTGAGTACAACATCTGGCAACGTAGAATGCTACATCACCTGTCGATTAACAGCGCAGGATGTTGGAAATCTGTTGTGCATGGACCATATAAACCCACGATCACTGATCCTGAAACTAAGATCATGATTCCGAAACCTGCTGATATGTATTCGGATGAGGACATTAAACTGTTTGAAATTGATGCTAAAGCTCATGGTATTCTGGCCATGGCTCTGCCGAATGAGATCTATTCTGGTTTGATGCATTATGATACTGCTCATGATCTCTGGGTTGCACTGAAAGAACAATTTGGTGGAACCGATGAGGTTTTAGCAAATACTAGAGAAATTCTGGCTCAGCAGTATGAGACATTTTCTCACCGAAAGGGTGAATCTTTGACTCAACAATTTGAGCGATTCTCATGTTTAATTTCTGAGTTAAAAATGGTTAAGCAAGAATACACTAATAGTCAGATGAATAACAGATTTCTCAGATCATTGCCTGAGAGATGGGACACTTATACAATTGTCCTACGCTCTAATGCTAATCTAGAAAGTCTATCTCTCACCCAATTACATGGGAAACTCTTAACTTTTGAGAGAGAGGTAGAACAGAAGAGAAAACTGTCTTCATCTGGAAAACTTGCTGATGATTTTGTTCCTGGTAACACTGCTTTACTTGGTCAGGAGTCAGAGTTTAATGGGTCTGAATGTTCTTATGATGAACATATTGACTTTTCTACTAACAATTCTGATCATGCTTTTGTGGGAGTTGAGGGTAATGCAGGAAGTTATAGTGACAACTTGTGTTTTGTGATGGATGATTTGAAAGGTATCCCGGATGATGATCTAGAGGAGATGGACATTTTAAGTCAAATGGCATTGATCAACATCAGATCACAAAAGTTTTATAAAAGAACAGGAAGGAAGTTCCCTGGATTATCTGGCAAGACTAAGGTTGGATTTGACAAAGGGAAGTTGCGGTGCCATAAGTGTCATAGGCTTGGTCACTTTGCTAGGGAGTGCAAAACATCTGGTTCTAATCCTGCTGCACCTTTTGTGACCTTTCCGAGCAACAATTCCTCAGGCAAAGGACTACAATCTTCTGGTACTAGTCAACAGCAATTCTATCCAGCTCACTTTGTTCCACAAAATCCAATGCCCTATCCATATCCTTGCTTTTACATGCCTCAACCTCCTCACAATCCAGCATTAATCTCACCACAATCACCTGCTCTTCCTGAATCCAGCAAACCTCAATCAACTCAACAGTCTCAACAACAACAGCATCAGAGTTTCTTTACTCCTGGAGTTGTTGATTGGAGTAGCTTGCCTGATGACTTATCAGACTTCAACATGCAGCCTTTTTCTGAAACTAGTCCACATGGTGGAGAAAATCCTTTTGGAAATCTGGCACTGATGGCTATTGATTCAACTGACAATATCTGTCAATCCTCTTCAACATCTCAGGTATCTTCTGAATCAAAAGCTAAATTATGTTCAGAGTCATGCATTTCAGCATTTGCTTCCATTAGGGAAATCAATGTAGAACTGATTAATGAGAAATTTGAATTGGAAAAGGTTGTGGCTAAAAACAAAACTGAGTTTGAAAAAGCCTTAAATGAGAAAGAATCTGAAATTTATAAACTTAAATGCTTGTTGTCTGATGAAAAAGCTAGAGTGGAAGTTATGCTAGTGAAGCATAATGATCTGAAACAAACACTTGCAGCAACCCAAGTCAATTGTGAAAAATGGGTTGAGTCCTGTAAGGGATTTGAAATGTTATTGAGCAAACAGTCAGCTTCAAATGTTAAGTTTGGGATTGGTTATAATCACACTGGCCCCCCTACTGATTATAAACCAAAAAGTCTTGACTGTGAAACTGATGGGGAGAGTGTGTACCAATCTACCAACTCTTCAGAAATGTCTGATTCTGTCGACATATCTGAAGAAGACTCAAATGTTTGCAAAGCTGCTGCTGAAAAGGTTGAGATTGAAACATATTCTTATTCAATTGGGTGTACAAATGTCATTGAGGATGACTCTTGTCAGGATAATGTCTTATTTGAGATTAATCCTGATGAACATGTTTCAAATGTTTTAAAATTACACTTAATTGAATCAGATGGGGATAGTGTTGGTGAAAATGATGCAAGAATTTTGATAAGTCAAAGTCATTCTTCAGCAGTTGTTGAAAAAGCTGATAATGCAACAACTGATGTTGGTAAATGTGTTGAGACACAAGTGCTGAAAAATAACTCTTCAGATGTTGTCAAAACATCAGCTGTTGTCAATTTGACTACAAATACTGATGCCTTAGATGTTCTGATGAACAAACAATCTGTTTCTAAGTCATCAGTACTTGTAGACAATCACAAGGAAAGGAAGAAGAGGGTGCCTTGTGATATTTGTAGGTTGTTTAATCATTCAACTGATGAATGCTGGTACAGAAAAGGTTCAAAATTCAATAAAATCAAGAATAAAAACAAGAATATACTTAAAATGAAAAATGCATTCAGTTCAAAATTTGTACCAGAATCATCAGTTGTTTCAAAATCTGGAAAATCAGTACAAGGAAATACTTCAAGTCAATTCAAGAAAGGAAAAGAAATTGTTCCAGATTCAGGGAAACAACACTTGAAAACATCTATTTTAACTACAGACACAAAACTGATCAACAAGAAAAATAAAAAATCAAGTCCTGATGTGTCTGATGAAATCAAGCTTTTAACTCAAACTCATAATCAACTGATGCTAATGATGCAACAACTGATAGGAAGGGTCAATATGGCAGAGGCATCTGTTGATTCATTTCATAAAAAGAAATCAAAATCAAAAGTCAAACCAAAAATTTCTGATAAGAATGCTTCAAGTGTTGCTTCAACTGATAATGCTAGTTCTGTTTCTTCAAATGTTAACAGACCCAAAACCAAAATGGTTTGGGTCCAAAAGTCTAACTGAGTGTGTTGTTGTATGCAGGGTCCTTCAGCATGCCAAAGTAGCATCTGGTATGTTGATAGTGGAGGATCCATGCATATGACTGGGAGCAGATCTCTTCTTCATAACTATTTCACTGGAAGGAGAGGATTTGTGTCCTTTGGTAATGATGCTAAGGGGTATATCATAGGTAAAGGTGTAGTCACTAATGGTGAGATTAGGTTTGATGATGTTAATCATGTTGAGAATCTTAAGTACAATCTGCTGAGTGTTAGTCAAATGTGTGATAAGGGTCATGTGTCTCTCTTCACTAAGCAAGATTGTAGGATTTTATCTTCTGATGTGATGCCTTTGATTAGCAAAGTGTTAGATGAGTATACACTTCTTAAGGCTAACAGAGTGGGAAAGGTATATGCCTTTGATCTTTCTAAGAAAATCTCTGTCAAAGGTCATCCTTGTTTATTTTCTAAGGCCTCTTTCAAGGAATCAAATCTGTGGCATAGAAGATTAGGTCATGTGAACATTAAGAACATGAATCAATTGGTGAAACATGGTTTGGTTAGAGGTCTTCCTTTAAAGGATTTTAGTTGTGATGAAAACTGTTCTGCATGCTTGAAAGGAAAGCAACACAAAGTCTCTTTTCCTTCAATTGGAGATTCCAAATCCACTGGTTGTTTACAACTGTTACACATGGATCTGTTTGGTCCAGTGCAGATAATGTCTATGGCAAAGAAGAAGTATTGTCTAGTTATTGTTGATGACTATTCAAAGTTTGTCTGGACTTTCTTCTTACACTCAAAAGGTGAGGTTGCCAAGGCTATTATCAATTTTGTGTTGTATGCTGAAAAGCAGTATTCTCTTTCTATCAAGTGTGTTAGGAGTGACAATGGCACTGAATTCAGAAATCATCTTCTTGATGAATTTTATCAGTCAAAGGGAATTCAGAGACAGTATAGCATTCCCAGATCTCCTGAACAGAATGGAGTGGTAGAAAGGAAGAATCGGACCCTGATTGAAGCTGCCAGAACAATGCTTGCTGATTCTGGTTTACCTCTCACATTCTGGGCAGAAGCTGTTAACACAGCTTGCTATGTGCAAAACAGAGTTTTGGTGAATCAAAGATGGTTGAAGACTCCATATGAAATCCTTCATTCTTTAACTCCTTTGATTTCCTTCTTCAGAGCTTTTGGGTGTCCTTGTTTCATTCTCAACACCAAAGATCAACTTACCAAGTTTGATTCCAAAGTTGATGCAGGATACTTTGTTGGATATTCTTCAACATGCAAGGCATATAGAGTGTTCAATTGTAGAACAAAGACTGTAGAAGAAACTCTTCATGTCAAATTCAATGAATGTCCTAAAGATTCCATTCCTCAGAATCCTGCTGAGATGTTTGATCTGAATATCTTGCAACATGATTTTCATGTTGAGAATAGTGGTGTAGAAGATGAAGTTCTTCCAGCTGATCCACCACCAGCTTCTAATGCAACATCACAAGGAATTTCAGATGATGAAGATGCAAGTACTCATTTGTTCAGATTCAGTGACAATATGTCCACATCTACCAAATCTGATGCTCCTTCTGCTTCAGCAATCCCACTCACTACAAATGCTGATGAAATTCTGGCATCTTCTAAATCCTTTGAAATTCCTGCTGCTGTACATCCTGAATCTTCTTCAACTGCTGCATCAGTTCCTCCAGCAAACACTTGCACTGATCTCATTCCATATCAAGAACTGAAGGATCATCCATTATCTCAAGTTCTTGGTGATATTTCTGCAGGTGTTTCAACAAGAAGTCAATTATCTAACTTTTGTCTTTATGCTTTGTTTGTCAGTCAACAAGAGCCAAAGAATTACCACATAGCACTTAGAGATATTGGCTGGGTGGAGGCAATGCAGTTGGAATTATTGCAATTCAAAAAGCAACAGGTTTGGGAGCTGGTTTCTTTACCTCCAGGTAAGTGTGCAATAGGCACAAAATGGGTGTTTAGGAATAAAACAGATGAAAAAGGTCAAATCATTAAAAACAAAGCTAGACTGGTTGTACAGGGGTTCTGTCAGGAAGAAGGTATTGATTATGATGAAACTTTTGCCCCTGTAGCCAGATTAGAAGCAATTTGGCTGTTTTTAGCATATGCTGCCTTACATAAACTTAAAGTTTTTCAAATGGATGTCAAAAGTGCTTTTTTATATGGCAAAATAAAAGAGGAAGTGTATGTGTGTCAACCTCCAGGCTTTGAGGACAATAAACATCCTGATTGGGTGTACAAGCTTGATAAAGCTCTTTATGGGCTGAAACAAGCACCTAGAGCCTGGTATGACACATTATCCACTTTTCTTCTAAAAAATAATTTCACTAGAGGCTCCATTGATCAAACTTTATTCATAAAGAATGTAGGTCAGCATAAGCTACTTGTTCAAATTTATGTTGATGACATTATATTTGCTTCATCTGACCCAAAGTTGTGTGATGATTTCACTAAACTTATGACTACAAATTTTGAAATGAGTGCTATGGGGGAGTTACAGTTTTTCTTGGGTCTTCAAATCAAACAAAAACCTGATGGAATTTTCATTCACCAATCAAAATACACAAAAGAGCTTTTAAAGAAATTTGATTTGCAAAACTGTAAGCCATGTTCCAACCCCATGAGCACCACCACACAACTTGATGCAGATCTGAAAGGTACTTCAGTGGATGAAACTCTTTATAGATGTATGATTGGATCTTTAATGTATCTAACTGCATCCAGGCCAGACATTATGTTTGCCACATGTGTTTGTGCTAGATTTCAGGCTGCACCCAAAGAGTCTCATTTGATTGCTGTGAAAAGAATTTTCAGATACTTGCAAGGTACTCAATTCCTGGGAATATGGTACTCCACTGGACAATCCTGCAAGCTGGTTGCTTTTTCAGATAGTGACTATGCAGGATGCAAACTCTCAAGAAAATCTACTTCTGGTGGGTGTCAGTTTCTAGGAAATTGCTTGGTTTCTTGGCAAAGTAAGAAGCAAACTTCTGTAGCCACCTCCACTGCTGAAGCTGAGTACATTGCTGCTGCAAGTTGCACTTCCCAAATTCTCTGGCTTCAGTCTCAACTCCTGGACTATGGCATCAAAGAACTGAAGACACCATTGTTAATGGATAGTGCTTCAGCTCTTTGTATTGTCAAGAATCCAGTTCAGCACTCTAGGACTAAACACATTGAGATCAGACATCACTTTATAAGAGATTGTTTTGAAAAAGGTCTGATTGATCCCAAATTTGTTCCTAGTGCTGATGAGCTTGCTGACATTTTTACTAAGCCTTTAGACACATCCACTTTTCAAAATTTAGTTCTCAGGCTTGGTATGTTGCAACTTGAATAGGTTAGTGTTTAAATGAATAAAATGTTAAATATCCTTTTAAAATTCCAAAAATATTTTTTTTTCCTTTATCTTGACACATTTTGATATTTTCAGTACATACTGATACATATCAAAAGTACTGATTCAAGAACAGTTATGACCTTTTCTAATACTCTAAGCTACAAGTACTGATGAGTATTGATTCACTAAGTACTGAAGGTCAAACATTACTCACAAAGTTCTGATGAACAAATTGTTTACAAGTTCTGATGAACACATTGTTCAAAAGTTCTGATGAACAAAATTTCCACAAAGTTCTGATGAACAAATTGTTTACAAGTTCTGATGAACACATTGTTCAAAAGTTCTGATGAACAAATTGTTTACAAGTTCTGATGATCACATTGTTCACAAGTTCTGATGAACAAAATTTCCAAAAAGTCTGATGAACAACTGATGAAAACAACTGATGAACAAAACTGTCGACAACACCTGATGAGTAATTTTACTCTTCAGTTGTTTTAACTTCTGTTGTTTTCTCTATTTAACTCAACCTTCTTCAGTTGTTTCATTATCACCTTCTCAGAACTTTTCATCTTTTTTTCAAAACCTATTTTCCCTCTTTCATCTCTGCTTCCATGGCTGCTCTTACTTTGAAACCGCGTCACAATTCGATTGCCTACTTGACCAAATCTTCATTCTGGTCCAAGTTTGATGAAGCAGTGGATTTGATGAACTCCTCTCAATTCAAAATTGCTTTTCTCATCAATCCGACTCTGTATGTCGAATCCATTCATCAATTTTGGATGAATGTTGAACTGGTAAATGTTGGAACTGGAGTCCTATCTCTTCGATCAACAGTCAATGGTCACAACATCCATATTAGTCCAGCTGAGCTAAGGGATGTTCTTCAACTGGACGATGCCAACCTTGTCGCTCAGTTCCCTAAAAGTGCCACTGACCTCTGTTTTACAAGTCATGAATACCAGGGCGACTTAAGTGATTCCACACTTTTCAAGAAGCACTTCAATGACCCAGAGCGCTTGATATTCCATATGATCAACATCTGCTTGGCTCCGAAGTCTTCTTCATGGGATCAAATGTCTTCTCGATGGCAACAGGTATTGTATTCTATCCTAGAATCTCAAAAGCTAAATTTTTCTCAAATACTCTTTTCTGAATTAACTGAACATGCTGGTAAGCCTGTTTCTTCTAGATGGCTACTCTATCCACGTTTTATCATGGCCATCATAGAGAAACATCTTCAGCAAGATGGCCTTGTTGGTCAGGGGATCTCTGCTCCAGCAGTTTTGTTGGAAGTATATTCCCGACACAACTCTAACCCTACTCTCAAAGAGGCTGCCCGAAAGCTAAAACCCAAGCAGAGGGAACCCACAGCCTCCACCACAAAATCAAATCCAGAGTCCCCACTAAACCAAAATCCAAACAAACCAAAAAGGCTGCTCAAGGAAATGAGTCCCCTGAGTCTGCCCATGCCTCACCAAGGCATGACATGGTCACTGGGAGTAGTCAACCAGTGATCCATCCGACTCCACCGGCTCAAACCGCCCAGGATTCCTCTCAACAGGAACCTGGTGCAACTTTTGAAGGGGCAGACACATCACTAGAACCTCTTTCAGTTGAAAAGGTTTCTATTGAACAGCACCAATCTCCCCGGGTGCAATCTGTTTCAAAACCAATTCCTATGGAAACCACCCCAGATAGTCCCACTTTTGTTATTGAAAACATCCTGAATCAGTTGAACACTCCTATCCCCTCCCAGACACCTATCACTACTGGGATAAGCTCCAACATTGAGGGGGAGGACCAAAGTGTCTCTGATAACCCACAGGATCATGACTACAACATCAGATCTCCTAGTGTGGAAAGAGAGATTCTGATATCTGACAAGGCTGCTACTTCATCACCTCCATCATTTGGAGTGATTGCTAGTGGTACCATTGCTAAGACCTTGTCAGAGGCAACAACTGATGAAGGGGTTACCCCTGAGGTTGGAAGTCCCCAGTACCAAGACAAAGGGGCACCTGAATCTGTTGAGCCACACTCAACTCAGGTAAATCCTGAGATTCTCAGGAGGTCAGATGATGTAGCTAATGCTACTGATGACCAAAGATCAGTTGCTGAGCTTGTTAAGCAAAACCAACTCCTTGAGGCTGAGGTATGTAGACTCAATGAGCTACTCACCAAAATGTCCAAGGACAAAAGTCCATCTTCCCCACTTAACCCACAGATGGCACCTTCTCATTCTGAAGGTCACCCAAACACTTCCCCCACTACTTCACAATTTCAAATGCCGCCAGCCTTTGCTTCAGGCACTAATCCTTTGGGTTCTAGCCCCCCAGAGGCATTAGCTGCTGCCTTTCTACAAATCCTCCCTCTCATCACTCCATTACTGAAATCAATTATTGTTCAAGCCCTTGATGAGAGGTTACCTTCCCAAACTCAAATTCAACAAATGGTTGATGAGGCTGTGACTGCTAAACTTTCAACTCTACATACTCCTTCTTCCCCTGCAGCCAAAAAGGGGGAGTTAGGAACTGAATCAGTCACAACTTCAGCTTCCAAAAGGCCAAGGTCTGAAGAGGTTGCATTTGAAAGGTCTCCTGTCATTCAAGTAACTTATAAGAGACAGAAGAAGAACAAACCTGTTGAGATTATCAACAGAGATGATGTGGAAGTTGAGCAGGAAATGGTTGCTAAAGAAATGGACGTTAGTGCTGAACAATTGGAAGCCACAACATCTGATGTACAAAAACAAGTCAAAACCTCTGATGTACAAGAATTGGCTACAACTTCTGAAGTTCAAACACAGGCTACAATCTCTGAAGTTCAAGTACAAGCCACAACTTCTGATGCACAAGACACTGAACTAGAGGGGGTTCAAATTCCAGAGGTTCAGACTCAGGTTGAGACTCAGGTTGTTGAGGTAAGGGCTCCTCCAAAGAAGAGAAGGCAACTCAGAATTCAAGAAGAAGAAAGTTCTGATGCAGAAGACAGGTTGCCTATCTCCACAGTCATCAAGCCAAAAGCTCAAAAGCCTGCACCTTCAACAACTGGGGTAGATCTGACAGTTCCAAAAAGAAAATTACTCTTCCTGCCAATTACATTCCTGAAAAGCCATTAGCTTTTGGTCAACAGCCAATTATTACACCAGAGGCTAGGATGTTGGCAGTCAAAGTAAAACTGGAAGAAGAAGAGAGCCAAAAGAAACATGATGAGCAATTCCTCAAGTTGGTGGACAAAGATTATCCTCAGACTTCAACTATCACTGCAATGAAAAAGGAAGCTCAAAGGTTGTATGCTCTGAAATGGACATTTAAATATACGAAAGAATTGATTAAGATGTGGCCTGACCCAAGGGTTCTTCATAGGATTCACAAGAGACAGCCCCCAGCAACTTATGCAAATAGGATCAAAAGGGTGTTGAGTGCTGAAATCATGCTTGGGTCAGTGCTTGATCCTTGGGAAATCATTAATGACTTCAAGAGTGTCTACAACTCGGGTGCAAAAGCTCCTAACTTCTTAGAGAACAAAATGATAAAGAAGGGACTGGTGTATAGGAGGCTGGAACATGTTCAGCAAGAAGAACTCTTTTTGTTTTTAGAGGGTAAGCACCCTGATGAGTTTGTGTACAGGGAAATTACAAGAGTAGAACTGAAGGATGGGACTACGGCCAGATACTTGTCTGAATTTTATGGGCCTGAGTCCTTCTTCGAAGGTGAACCTGAAAGAATGACTCCAGAAGAGAAGATGTTACTACTTGAAGCTTATGTCCGGGAGTCTTTCAGGTTAGTATACAATCAATAGCTTCAATGAGAGGGGTTAATGCTCATAGTCCATTTCCCCAATGGAGTTCCCTCTCATATTTTGACAGTTAGAGTTTTTGAAAGCTGTTGGTTCTCAGGCTTATACTTTAATTGGTCATTTTGATACTGATCTCAAAGAAAAAGACATTTCTTTCTGCCTGGAATAAATAAGTGAGACCTTAAATAAGTTAGAGGTTTTTGGCTGCATTGGTTCAGGGGGAGTTTGTTGGACTAAAAGAACCAATGAGCCTGATCAGAAAAATCTCTAAGTCTCACAGCATTACAACAACTGAAGAAGAACACAAAGGCTGATATTCAAATGTGCTGAAGTCACAAGATCTGAAGAGTTGTACAACAGCTGAAGTGTAAGTCGTCAGGTGTTGTAGTGTATAGTTAGTCTTCAGTAGTTTTCTTATTGTTTGTAAAAGTCTGGTGAGTAGTTTACTCATCAGAGGTTTTAGTATTTTGTATTTCAGTAGTTTCAGTATTTGTACTTCAGTAGTTTTGTTCTTCAGTAGTTGTAGAGTTTGTCTTCAGATGTTGAAGACATTCTCAGTCGTTTAGTTAATTTCAGTTGTTTTGTTTTGTCTGTTAGATGTCAACATCATGTGACATCATCAGACGTCACTGCCTTCTATATATAGGCAGTTGACATGATTGTAATGTAACGAAGTTAATCAATTGAATGAGATATTCCTTTTACAGAAAACTTTCTCTCTCTATAACAAACTTGCGTTACTGTTTGATTGAACTTGTTCTTACTTTACTTATGCTAATTCTGTGTTGAATTCCGCTGCTATACTCTACTGATTTATCAATTGAGAACATCTGATCCTACAATATCGTTTGTACGATACTCCCCACAACCCATGGCCTGAAAAAATTGACTTCAGATTTTACTCCAAAAGTCCGGTCCTTTTTTGTTACGACTTATAATCAATTTATAAAAAAATTTTCACAATTTATAAAAAAAATATTAACAATTTTAAAAAACTAAAAAGAAAGTAATTACCAACAATTGGATCTTCCGACACATCGATCCAAACTTTTGTAAGTTGAAACTCCTCTTCCGGAGACCATTTTTCGAGACGGGGTGAACCTCCCACAGCGGGTTCGGTATCCCCAACTTGTTTCTTTCTGTGTCTACACCTTTGTTTTGTTTGCGTGCTTTGACCGGCATTTGTAGGAGGTTGGGTCCCGGGTACAACTTTATCATGAGATAGTTGACCAAACCCGTGCGGTTGTTGACTCGAACCATAATCGGCGAATGTGTAAAACCCTTGTTGTGGCTTCAATTAAAATCCGGTCGATAACAGTTTGAATCAAAAAAATGATTTATTGGAAAAGGGCTAAAGAACCAATTCGGAGGTGGCGTGTTCGGGTTTCGGTTAGGTAGAGTGTTTGGGTTATAGTAATTTGGGTTTTGGTTGGGATCCATGGAAAATATTTTTTTGTTAAGAAATTTAATAAGTTTGAAATGGGAAGAGTGAGAATTTTTATGTATTTAATGTTTGAAATGTGGAGTTAAACTTTTTTTGTGTTGAATGTTTAAATATTTTAAATACGTAAAAAAAATTTTTAATCCCTTCCAACGATCCCAACCAACGGCTCTTTCTCATTCATGTCTGTTGCTCCGATCACGCCTCCCCCTCCCACGCCCACTCACGTCACAAGGGGGCGGTGTGCCACGCCCTCCCACGCCCCTCCCACTCCCACTCCCACTCCCAAGGCGTACCGCACGGTCTAAGGCATCTGTTATACTACATGACCAACGTGTGATGCACATGTGTCACGCCCCGGTTGCGCCCCACTCTAATAACACAAGGACGTGAGGGTAATGTAAAGAACAGCTGCATGACCCTCTTCACGAGAAGATGACTATTTGGTCGGGGGAATTAATATAACGGTAATGTTACTATTGAAATCCAAAAATAAAAAATAAATTAATAAATTAAACCATATATAAACACATTCAACCCTCTCAAAAATCTTTAAATATTTTTCCAAAATATTTCAAATCTCTCAAAAATCTTTCAAATATTCAAAAACTTCTACAATACTATGGATCCAAATAACCATACTTTAACCCATTTATTAATTATTACCGACCTCAACTCGATACAAACAATCCAAACCCGAACCCGAACCAATTCCTAACCTTCTCAAATTGATACCCAAAACCAACTTTTTTCAACCAAAACTCACCCTCCTATGACAACGTTTCTGATAATCAACCTTATGTCTTTTTTTAATTTAATTTTTAATTAAAATAAATAAAATTCAAATAAAAAAATATTGAAAAATGTGCTGATGACGTGAAGTGATGGGGAAGTGATGGATAATATATGAAAATATGATGTGGAGTGATAAGTGGGTGATGGTGTTGGTTGATTATGTGTCGCGTACGTGGAGTGAAGGAGTGTGATGCATAACACATGGCCTTAGGCTTCATAATCCGTTTGATTCTTAGAAACGTTGTCACAGGCGGTTGAGTTTTGATTGAAAAAATGTGGTTGTGGGTACCAATTTGAGAAGGTTAGAAATTGGTTCGTGTTTGGATTCTTTAGATCGAGTTGAGGTCGGTAACAATTCATAAACGGGTTAGAGTATGGTTTGTTTGGATCCATGGTAGTGTAGAAGTTTTTGAAAATTTGAAAAATTTTTGAATATTTTTTTGAGAGATTTAAAATATTTTTGGAAAAATTTTGAAGATTTTTGAGTTGATAGAATGAGTTTTTATGTAGGGTTTAATTAATTTATTTATTTATTTTTGTTTTCAATGGTAAACATACCGTTATATTATTTTCTTCCCTCCAAACAGTCGTCACCCAGTGAGGAGGGTCACGCAGCTGCCCTTCACGCCACCCTCACGCCCTGTGTAATGAGGGTGGGGTGCGATCGAAGCGTGATCCAGGGGCATCACGCCTGGGTCACGTATCATAACACATGGCCTAATATTTTATTTAATTATATTCATGAATTAAATGGAATTTTTCTCGTATGTATGTATAGAGGTGTTCATGAGACGAAACAAATCAAGTCAATGGTTAGCTTAAATTTAAAATACGTCAAGCTCGTTTGATTCGGATTGAAAATCGAGTCTAAAATCTTGACTCGTACTTAATCGAGTCTAGAATTCCATGATTTCACAACGATTATAGATTCTTGATTAGGGTCCTTAAATTTACTGATCCACACACTGGATTAGATTCCATTGTATTTGATCTTTAACTTTCGTTCTTTTGATTCCACTTTGAATTTAGATTCTTGAATTCGAGCTTGATGGACTAAGGGTTTGTTTAGAATTTTATAATTAAGGTATTACTCATAAGAGTAATTTAATTAACTTGTTAGTTAATTCTGCATAGCAATTACCTAGACAGGAGTCTAGGAGTATAAACAAGCATATATAATAAGCAATTCATAAGTAAAAGCATTTACGTAAAACAATTTAAATAAAACAGTTTACGCATGTTTCTCAGCCCCATGTTTGAAAACAAAAATGTTTAGAAAAGGGGAAATGAACTCACTTGTGTTGCTCTGTACTGATTTACCACGAAATGCGCGCTCGTTGTTGTAACCTAAGTATCTCAGTATCTGAGTTGTTTTTAAGAGAATTCGAATACGATAAGTATATACAGTAGTCTTCGTATCTAGGGTTTGGTCTCGGTGTGCAACTATGTGTCCTATGTACTAATGTGTTTCTATAATTTTATCTAACTAGTCTAACTCATTACCCTTTAATAACCCTTATCCCACGATTATTCGTTTAAAGTCTTTAATTAAAACATCTTTAAATTATTCCTTTTTATATTAAGGGTTTAAAAAAAACATAATTTATTGTAGTTTAACAAAGTTTATAAATCATTTCATTTACTAAAACATAATTATTTAAAAGATGAATATAAGTAACATGATGAGCTTAGGTTAAGCCCATTGCGCCAACCTCGGGCTCATTACTCGACTTTGATCTTTAAACGATTTCTTGATAGTTCTTTGATTAACTAAGCCTAGATAGTTAGTTAGACCATCTAGATTAGTTACATATCCTTATGGACCTTCCTAAGGTTTTCGTGTTAAGGGTCAATCAACACTCAACACCTTAGAAGGTTGTTTTGATCCTCATGATGTCTCCCATGTTTTGATCCCAAGAGGATATCCACTACTATTGTTCGGGATATAATATAAGTTTATGAACACTTTTGTTATTGATCCCTATTCATAATCCCCTTTAACCCTTGTACGCATTTATTTGGAAAGGAAAGTCCCCATGTACGCATGAATTACGTGCATCTGTTAGGTCATCCCTTAGAAGTCTCATGGCTCCCTCATTCTTTTGATTCCCATGTACCCATCAACAACATGCAAGCCCATGTATATTAGTTTCTCAAAATCCCCATGTATTCTCATGCACACACACTCATAATCGGT
The DNA here is from genome assembly GCA_009363875.1 of Mikania micrantha. Classification (NCBI taxonomy): domain Eukaryota; kingdom Viridiplantae; phylum Streptophyta; class Magnoliopsida; order Asterales; family Asteraceae; genus Mikania; species Mikania micrantha. Next base: position 75,364,951 of record CM018683.1, read on the forward strand.
TTCTCATGCCCACAATGCATACTCACCTCATGCATCACCAACCCAACCCAATTTACCCGTTCAAACATCCATGGCCGAATCAGGGCTGGGCCGAAGGAGCTTGGGCCGAGAGAATGAAGGCTTTGCCGAATGAAGTTAGTTGCCGAACAGGGGGTGGCTGATTGAGCTAGGCTTGGCCGAATGAAGGGTAGGACCGAATGACATGGTTCGTGCGGATGAAGGGTGGCCGAATGAGGTTTGGGCCGACTGAAGTAGACGTATGTTTCCTTCGGCCGTATGTGGCTCATTCGGGGTGTCTCCTTCGGCCGGCCTGTGGGTGGGCTCATTCGGTCGCTCGAGGTAGCCTGGTACAGCCCCATACTTTTGAATCCCATGACCACACCATGAGGCATAGCAAGCTCCTAATCCATTCCTAAGCATTCTAGTGTTGTTTCCCTTAAGATTTGGAAGGGTTTTAGTCGGGTTCTAGAGAGACCGAAACTAGGGTTTTCAAAGCTCCAAAACCGAACTAAAAATCGAGTTTTACCTCAAATCGACCAGATAAACTCTTAGATCCGTTGTACTTCTGTAATATACAAGTTGTGAGGGTTGTTTAGACACCAAAATCACACGATTTCGTTGAGAAATGGGTAAGAAATCTTAGAGAGAAGATGAGGCTTCTAGAGAGAGAGAGTAGAGAGAGAAAGGGCCGGTTTTAGAGAGAGAGAGGAGGTAGGTGAGTGAATGAATATGACATTCAATGCCATTTAATGGCTTGTTTCATTGGTGCGTTCGGGTTCGTTCGGTTTTGCTCGGTTTCGCGTGAAAGCGTCAGTTTCGCACCGTTTTCGTAACGAAACGATCCGGTTTTAAAATAGAAGTTATAAAATTATTTTAGGTTGTGATTCCTAATAAATTAACTAAACATATTTTATTTATTTTAAATTTTCAAAAATATTTAATTCACGGTTTAAAATCGAATCGTACGGTCGTCGCGCGTATTCGTTCGAATCGTCACCCGTACGAACACGACGATAACTATACTTTTCAATATTGTTTTCTGATTATCGGATATCATTCAGAACGTTAAAATTTCAGATTTATTCGTACAGATCGTCACCTATACGAATAATCTGTCAATTTAGCATTCACATAACGACATCCGTGTGGTTTTGTTCTGTAATGCCTCACATACGTTTATACATAATAAAATCCTAACTAGAAAATCACATGATGGTTATGTGTTGCCAAATAATATATCTGACTGATGAACCATGTTTTCTGAGTTTTGTTTTTGAATTGAATCTGAACTGTGCTTTGATAACATGTAAAGACAATGAGATATGTATGATAACTGAAATGTGTGCCTGATTACTGTTCACGTACTGTAGAGATCACTGTTCCGGCGACGTTTCCGGCACTGTTGTTTCAAGTATTACTTTGATTAAAGGAGGCCCTATGACTTTTTGCAAGGATGCAAGTTTCACATTTCTCCTGAATGGAGTTATTCAAAAAAAGACTAGGAAACAAAGTTTTAAGATAGCTAAAAGAAAGATGACCAAGACGTTGATGCCATAACCAAAGTTGTCTTTCAGTTGTTCCATGAGCAAGCATGGCGTGTCCCGTGTGAACTACTGCATCAACATAGTAGAGGCCTCCTCGTTCAGTACCACGCCCAACGATCTCCTTCGTACGAATGTCCTGTATAACACAAAATGTTGGATACATAAGCACCACACAATTTAGTTCTTTTGTAACCTGGCTAATAGATATTAACTTTGAGGATAAGGAATGAATGTATAAACAATTGTTTATTTTCATTTTGTCTGAAAACATGATAGATCCTCCCCCTTTGACCTTAACAATTTCACCACTAGCGGTCTCAATATGGGACCTAGACGCGGGTGACAGATTACAAAAATCTTTGGATTCATAGGACATGGTATCCGTAGCCCCACAATCAAAGATCCAATATTTGGAAGTCCTAGAGTGAGAAGTGGGCTTAACTTGGCAGGCTTTAGTTTTTTCAATTTTAAGTCTGTCGAAAAAAGAAGCATTTGGAGGAGAAAACTTAGAGTCAATAATAGAGGGGCTTGAGATGTAATTCTCAACCCCTTTACCTATGAGATTATCATCAGAAGTTGCTGAAAGTCCCCCAAATCCACCATTACTTTCTTGTTGCCCTTTTTCAACCGGATCTCCTCCGCCACCTGCTGCCGAAGCCCCTTTTCCATCAGCCCTCGAATGGTGGCTGCTCTTTTGCTTCTGACCTTCACCCCACCACTCTGGGTAACCAATAAGTCTAAAACATTGCTCTTTGGTGTGCCCCTTCATCTGACAATGGATGCAAAAAAGTTTGGATTTGTCTTCTTTTTCTCTGGGTCGAAACCTTTTTCTTTATGACAACTCTTTGGCAGCCAAACCCATCCCAATTTCTGTTGAATTACTATCAGATGGTCCAGATTTCAGAATGTTAACTCTGGCAACTTCCCTCCGTATAGTGGCATACGCCGTCTCAACAGTTGGAAGAGGATCCTTCTTCAGAATATCTCTTTTGATATGTTCCATTTTGTCATCAACAGCTGTAAGTAACTGGTAGAGTCTTTGTTCTCGGGTCTTCTTATTGTAGATATGAATGTCTTCTGGGTCCTTCATTGGATTTGGGTCTCTTCTATCAATAGATATCCAGATGCTTTGTAGTTTATTCCACAAGTCTTCCAGAGTATCAGTTCCTTGTCTGAGAGAATTTACTTTCTTGTGAAGATCAAACACTTGCAGTGAATCTGTTCTAGAGCCATATGTAGTGGTCAAACCATCCCACAAGGCTTTTGCAGTTAGATACTGTGAGACATTATTCACCAAATTTAACTCTAGATTCTGGATAATCCAGGTAAAAACACATTGACCATCTTGTTCCCATCGTGAATAATTTGTGTCTGTTTTCGATGGGGGCAAAGGTTCTCCTGTAATGTGAGAGCTTCTCCCCTACCTCCAATAGCTTTCTTCATCAGGGTTGCCCATAAGGCATAGTTGTCACCACCGAGTTTAATCCCTAAGGATAAATTTTCAAAGTTGGTTGTTTGTTGTGTTCCGAGACAGTTTCTTAGAAGTGCAGCAATCTGCATCATCAATTCATCAGGAATTTGATTGGTCTCGGTGTCAGGCATTTTGTTGAAGATTAATCGGAATTCCCAGGATTAAACATGCTCTGATTCCATATTCACTTGGTATGCAGAGAGTTTTTATTATGTTTCTTCAACAGGTTATCTTATTACATCGAAGGAACTAAGGGGAAAAAACAAATATAAAGAAGAACAAGAAGCCTATACATAGAAACAAATAATTACGGAGATCTTCTATTTCATAGGCATATTTGACTTCAACTATTACTCCTTGAATTGTGCTTTCTTTATTTTTTCCTAATATTCTAACAAAAAATGCAACAGTGTTAAAATACTAACATTCATAGAAAAGAATAATAGTAAAAGTGACAGGCAAGAACAAAAAGCATTAAACAGTGTTAAAATCACAAGAAGAACAAGGGACAAACTCTACTTGATACCAACTTCAACTAATAGTAAATTGTTCGAAGGAAACAAACAAACTCTATACATGATCTGACGAATGAATGTGGGTTAAGATTTAGTTCTATGGCTAATATTATACAAAATCTTTCCCTGAAAACGTTAGTATTAAGTTTTCCCATTCTTTCATCTTCACCATTGAATATAGTCTATACGTATATTATAAATACAATACATATTTTAGAACACTTGTTCTCAAAGTGCGATAAAAGTATCGTGTTGATCTACCTATGTTGACATCTTACAAATTAGCAAAAGAAAATATTTTATTTCAAAACAATTTCAAATTTTTAATTATAATATTTGGACTCTAATGCTCTTGTTGATATAAAAAGTATGTATACATCATATATCAATAGGATCATTGGAGTGCAAATATGATAATTCCAAATTTGAGAATGTTTTGAAAGAAAATATTTCTTTTGGTAATTTGTAAGATGTCAATGTAGGTAGATCACCAGAATGCTTTTATCACACTTTTAGAACAAGTGTTCCAAAAAAATGTATTGTATTTATAATATATGTACTCACTATATGCAATGGTGAAGATGAAAGCAAGTGAAACCTAATAGTAATGATTTTTGGGTAAGATTTTGTATAAGATTGACCATAAAAGTAAATCTTTACCCATAACCATATGTCAAATCGTGTATAGAGGTTGTGCATTTCCTCTGAACACTCTATCGTTAACTTAAGTTGGAATTAAGTAGAGTTTGCCCGTTGTTTTTCTTGTGATTTTAACACGATCTTATACTTTATATTCTTGTCTATCACTATTATTCTTGTCTATCAATGTTACTATTTTAACACGGTTACATTTTTAATTTAAATTGTTTTTGTTATTTCAAAGCTCATATACATTTGATGGTTTGTAGAATCTTTGCATCGCAAAGCATGAAAATTTTTAAGTTTATCGGGATGATAAGAAGAAAAACTAGCATCTTTGGACTCTGCACCCTGACATTTCCAAGTTCTCATTCACGTGCGAGCAGTTTCAGCAATACTAACAGTTGAGGGAAGCAAAATTTTGATTGTGTTTCCCCTTCACTAGATTCGGAGCTACACAAGACTCTTGGTGAATTAGTATTTGCTAGAAAATTAGATTTCAAAAACGTTTCTAGATCAAGATCACATTCCATTATAAAGTATTATGAAACCAAAAGTGTTTCCAGACATTAACGAAAAATATATTAAAGTTTTGAAAAGAAGAAAGTCAAAGGTGTGAATGAAAAAAAAAAGATAAAAGGAATGGATGGAGATAGCGGCAGAATTATATAGAAGGCAACGGATTTACCGGAACCCACCCCGTTTTCGGTGAGCCCGATACCTTCAATATAAATTTGCCCCCTCCTCCACCTGTTCCTCGTCTTTTTTTCTTTCACACGTTTCAATTCCTAATCAAAACTTATCTAATAAAGTTTTCGTAATAGCTGAAAACACATTTTGGGACATAATAAATTATAATGAAAGGTGGTCTCGAACTCTCGATCTATAAATGGAAACTACTTATATTCTGAGCCGTTCATAGATTATTTTATCACTTATGTAACATTAATGTTTATAGGGGTAATTATGAATATGATAAGGTCATACATTAATGATCTTCATGATTATGACCAATATTTTGATTTCTTGATCAATAATCAGGAATATAGAAAAGGGGGCGGGTTTTTGATTTTCTGTGACTTTAATTAGATCTTATGTCAACAAAGAAAACCCCATTCGTCTAATTTTTTGACTTGAATTCCGATAAACTAATTACTTGTTTACTCAAAATAAATGAACTTAATGTTTTAATTTTGATTCAAAGGAAAGAAAGTGTGGAGTTGAAATAACTCACTCAGAACGCTTTTTAAAGGATTACGTGGTACGATTAGATCGAATAAGCCCTTCTGGAATAAATACCGAACGTCAAACCGGTCTCCTTACTGGTCAGAGGTCGGACCAGTCGAACTGGATTTAAGAACCGGATGATTTTATATACATTTTATAAATATATATAAATCAAAAATCAAAAAAATATTAAAAATATTAAAAAAAGGTTCAACCGCCGGTTCGACCGGCCGGTTCACCCAAAAAGGGCCCAGAACCCCTAACCGGACCGGTCCGACCACCGGTTTCCAGTTCGACCGCTCCGACCGGCCGGTACGGTTTTCAAAACATTGATTATGACCGGATTCGCATCAAGTATTTGCAGACAACGGAGACTGGGGCACGAGTCCATGTCTGTATTCAAACCGACTTGGATTTTAACAATTTCAAAATCCTTCTACGAAGAGTTAGAGCTGACGCATCAATAAGCGTATCCTCAAAACGTAAACGAAATCTACTAAGTTCACATTACCAGAATTAACTTGGTGATATATCATAGAGAAAATGCGCAAAGAACATAGAAAAAACATACGTCTCACAGAAATTAGATTAAGGATTCACCCTTAAACGATCCTGCTAGAAAAATTACATTAAAGTTTCACCTTAAAAATATTAATGGGTTTACCTTAGCTTTTACGCCTTTCTAGAAAATAAATTCCTACTAATGCTTCAAAACACGATGGTTTCTGTGAACCCGATGCCTTCGATATAAATATGTCTGTCTCCACCTGTTCCTCATCTTTTTTTTTCATTCACATGATTCATTTCCTCTAACTCAAAGCTTTTTTAATATAATTTTCATTAATGGCTAGGAATGTATTAGGTGTGATTATACAATATAATGGAAGGTGGTCTCAATCTACAAATGACAACTACTCATATGCCAAATAACCTTCAAAGGGTAACTATAAGAACTAGCGGTATACCCGTCCGGTGGCCGGGTATCTTAATGTCATAATGAAATCACTATTAACCATTGTTACATATAGAATAATTAACCATTAAATTCGAAAGTACATGAACGATAGCAAAAAAAAACAAACGACAAGAAATAGTTGTTAAACAATTTAGACATACCAACGTAAACATATACATATATTGAAAATGTCACCTTATAAACATGATAAATAGCTTAAATGATAAGATAGATGAAATGCTTTGTTAACAATTGATCCTAGTCACACATAAAACGTTTTGGTTTGTGAATCGCTCTTTTCGGCCTTATGTTTGCTTTTTGTTGGTCCTTGTTGGATTTGACACTTCATGGAATGGAAGTTGTTGCATCCTCACTATGCAAATCTTGTATAGATGTGACGATATTCATCCCCGCTTCATTTGGAACAATTGCCTACATTTATTACAAAACCTTTAAAATATGTAGAAAAAGAGTGATATAGTTTGAAAATAAAAATAACAATAAAATACCGATGACCGGTCCGAGCAGTAACCACTAAAACGTCCGGTTCAATATCCGGTCCGGTTCTGAAAAATTGGTTACACATAAATTGTATCTAACAAATATTATAATAAAATACAAGAAAAAAAATATAAAAAAAATGCCCAAACGATTTATATTAGGGATAATATTGTAAATGGTATTTATTATTTAATGTCATCGGTTTTGAGAAAGTACTGAGCTTATCTTCTTTGATGTGACACCCAGATCCCACACGGATCATAAGACACTTGTTTAGACATAAACACGTTGCGGAATTTGGTCCCAAAAAATTTTTTGCAAGGGTTTGTTTGAAAACTCAATAAATAACCCGTTATAACCTGTCACATTCAAAACTGACACAAACTTATTTACAACATTTACACGTCAACAAAACATAGTAAGTTTAAGTTACATCCACAAAAAAAAACAACCAACATAACGAGTGATTCCGCTCCAAAACGTGCCCGATCTGAACGCCCAATGCATATCTATTTTTGACCTGTAAAAATCACATATAAATTCACAATTAGTTCATATGAACTAAGTAAGCAACCCCCAAAGTTCCCAAAACTCATTCTAACACATCCACATACATATCATATGGATGTTTATCATGTTTAGATCATAATATATCATATTCAAACATTTAATTGCACATAACTCACCATCGTGCATTATTTTCCCTTAACGGGTCATTTTCACAAATAGGATTATATGATCTATTTCCCAACTCCATTACTAGCACCTCTAGTTAATCATCAAATTATATTCACTATTTTGACTCATTCAATTAACCACACTCTAGTGGGTTTTTATCAATTTAACTCCCGGCTCATCCGGTTATCCACACTCTAGTGGTTTATCACGCTATCTACCGACTCATTCGGTTATCCACTCTCTAGTGGTTCAATTGATCAATTTTACCAGCTCATCCGGCTATCCACACTCACGTGGTATCATGAACTCGTCTACCGGCTCATCCGGCTAATTTTATGCCATTTATATCAAACATACAACTCAAGCATAACATTTATATTGAAACTAAAAATGCCTTCTCATAGGTCTTTTAACTCAATTAGTTTCATTAGTTAAGTTATGCACAATCAATAAATAAACACCAACAATAAAGTAGACTCTTTCTACTATTTATATGTAATGTTATAGTAAGTTGGGTAACTTACCTTGTTCAAATAGTTGGTCCCCTCCTACAACCTCTTTTCCACTTCTATGACTTATTCCTTGACTTCCACCACCAACACCTAGTTGCAATTCACATATATATACAACTAGTTTTAATACACACAACACATATACATATTGATTCAAACTAATTTGAATTTCAATTATCAATATATAGTGTTTAGAAGTCAAGTTACTACTTATAATCACATGTTTATGTTGAAAACATTGACTTTCAAATCTCATTTTTTTGTGCAGCAACTTTCTGTGTTGCTGCTGAAATCAACATTTTTGACACATTTACAATATGATTTAGCTCTTCATGTTCAAATATGGTTTGTAGTAGACTCTTAGACCTTTCCAGGCATATAAAATACGCCTTCAACGGATACACGGTTGATTTTATACACAATTTACAAAATCAGACCTGCACCTTTATTTTCACAATTCAGCTTGCTGAATTTTTTTATGTTGCTGCTGTAATTGTCATTTTAACCCATCTTAAGTTTGTTTTCACCTTTTCATGTCAAAAGATGGATTGTAGCTCTTTCAAATAGCTTTCCAACCATATAAGGCTCATTCTCTAATTATTTTTCTATGATTTTATACGAATTTTTGAATAACAGTACAGCAACATATTTTCATTCAATTCAGCAACTGATCACTTTTGGTTCAAACATTTCACCAAGCATCTTATGTGCATAACTTATAGGCACATTCATTCAGCAAGTTTACTTACTAGTTAACCCCCATTCATGGTTCATTAACATCAAAGTTCATAACTTTATGCAATCACACCCAATAACTAGTATTTTGATTGTCTCAAACACTTAGTTTCATAAATTAAGCTTAACCACAAACTTGTTCAACTCAAGAACTATAACTAATATCAAAATAGAAGATGATTTCACTTACTAGATGTTAGAATCCACCAAAGGTAGTGATTAAGCTCCTTAATTTGAATATGAACCATGAAATCAACAAGAATCATGAGTTTGAAGACTAGGTTTTGAGAGCTCCTCTTCCCTTCTTCTCTAGATCGTAGAACACACACACACACAACTTGAATTTTCTGGATTCTTGACCAAGTCAAGAGTCTTATTCCCCTTATTAACCCACTTTTCCATTTTGGCAAGTTTAGCCCCTCAAACTTTTAATTAGTTAACCACTTTACCAACTTAACCAAGTTAGTTACTAGTTAACATTAGTACCCCAAATGTTATTATATTATTATCACAACATAATTTAAAATATAATAAAGTTTATTTATTAACACACGTAACCGTTAAAACCGGTCGTTACAAATTCTCCTCCCCTTACAAAGGTTTCGTCCCCGAAACCGTTTATACATCAAAAAGGAAAGGATAAAACTTTCTCATTTCATCTTCTGACTCCCACGTGGCGTCAGATCCCCTTCTATTCTTACATTGAACCTTCACCTGATTCAATGACTTGTTTCTCAACTGTTTGACCTTTCTGTCTAATATAGCTACCGGCTTTTCCACATAGTTCAACTTGTCATCAATTTCTAAGTCTTCTAGTGGCACATAAGCCGATTCATCAGCCAAACATTTTCTCAAATAAGATACGTGAAATGTGTTATGAATTCCAGTCAACTCGTCTGGTAGCTCAAGGCGATAAGCAACCTCGCCAATTCGAGCTATAATCTTAAACGGCCCAATGAAACGTGGGCTTAACTTTCCTCGCTTTCTGAAACGTATAACACCTTTCCAAGGAGAGACCTTTAACAATACAAAGTCTCCCACCTGGAACTCAATAGGCCTTCTACGCTTATCAGCATAAGATTTCTGACGGTCTTGTGCCGCCTTCAAATGAGCTCGAATCTGATCTATACGTTCATTTGTTACTTTAACTACCTTTTTATTCGCCAGTTCTCGTTGCCCAACTTCTCCCCAACACACAGGAGTACGACATTTCCTACCATACAACATTTCATATGGAGGCATTCCAATACTGGAATGATAACTGTTATTATATGAGAACTCGGCTAAAGGTAGATAATCATCCCAACTACCTCCAAAATCAATTATGCACGCTCGTAACATATCCTCTAACGTTTGAATGGTTCTTTCACTCTGGCCATCAGTCTGAGGATGATACGCCGTGCTTATCAACAATTTTGTACCTAATTCTTCCTGAAAATTTCTCCAGAAATGAGAAGTAAATCGAGTGTCTCGATCAGAAACAATTGTTACAGGCACACCATGCCTAGACACAACTTCTCTAACATATGTTTTAGCCATTTTCTCAGAAGAATAGGATTCACGAATAGGTAAGAAATGAGCACTCTTTGTCAACCTATCCACGACGACCCATATCGTATCATAGCCCTTCCTAGTTTTAGGAAGTTTAGTAATCAAGTCCATCGTGATATGCTCCCATTTCCACAATGGAATTTCCAATGGTTGTAACTTACCATATGGCTTTTGATGCTCAGCTTTTACCTGCATACAAGTCAAACATTTCTCCACATGCTTAACCACATCTCGCTTCATACCAGGCCACCAATAGTTTACCCGAAGGTCACGATACATTTTAGTAGCTCCTGGATGAATTGAGTATTTAGACTTGTGTGCTTCCTCCAATAGTGTAGACTTAAGTGGACAAGTGGGAGGTATCCACACTCGACCCCACCTAGTCTTTAAACCACGATTGTCTTCATCTAGATTATACATTTGCCCTTTTATTCTATCTCGTTTCCAGTTTTCTTCTTTTAAAGCTTCCTTTTGAGCCTCCTTAATTTGCTCAATTAGTCCGGAAGTAATCACAAGCTTCATGACTTTCACTTTGATTGGTTCACACTCTTCTTTTCTACTCAAGGCATCCGCCACCACATTCGCTTTACCCGGATGATAAAGGATTTCACAATCATAATCCTTGAGCAATTCCAGCCATCGTCTTTGCCTCATATTCAATTCCTTCTGAGTGAAGAAATATTTCAAACTCTTATGATCGGTGTAAATTGTACACTTTACACCATATAAATAATGCCTCCAGATTTTTAAGGCAAATACGACTGCTGCAAGTTCTAAATCATGAATTGGATAATTAATCTCATGGGTTTTCAATTGTCTTGAGGCATAGGCAATTACCTTTCCTCTTTGCATTAGAACACAACCCAGACCAAGATAAGAAGCATCCGAATACACAACGAAATCATTAGGTCCATCTGGTAACGTCAACACCGGTGCTTGAGTTAATTTTGTCTTTAACTCATTAAATGATTTATCTTGATCTTCACCCCAAACAAATTTAGTATTCTTCCTTGTTAGTTTAGTCAAGGGAGATGCAATCTTGGCAAAGTCTTGAATAAATCTACGATAATATCCAGCTAAGCCAAGAAAGCTTCTGATTTCAGTAGGAGTCTTGGGTGGACTCCACCTTGTCACCGCTTGAATTTTAGAAGAATCAACTAAAATGCCATCTGCATTAATCACATGTCCAAGAAATTGGACTTCACGTAGCCAAAAGGCACACTTAGAAAATTTAGCATATAATTTCTCCCTACGGAGAGTTTCAAGTACCTCACTTAAATGACAAGCATGATCGGCTTCATTTTTGGAATAGATAAGAATGTCATCTATGAAAACTATGACAGACCTATCCAACATTGGGCGACACACGCGGTTCATCAGATCCATGAACGCAGCTGGTGCATTCGTCAGCCCAAAAGACATCACCAGAAATTCATAATGACCGTATCGGGTACGAAAGGCCGTTTTGGGAACATCTTCTTCCCTAACCTTAAGTTGATGATACCCCGAACGAAGATCGATTTTGGAAAACCAAGAAGCCCCTTGTAACTGATCAAACAGATCATCTATACGAGGCAAAGGATATTTGTTCTTCACCGTCACCTTATTCAATTCTCGATAATCGATACACATTCGTAGACTCCCATCCTTCTTTTTAACAAAAAGGACTGGTGCACCCCACGGTGAGATGCTAGGGCGTATAAATCCCTTGTCGGGAAGGTCTTGCAGTTGAGTCATCAACTCCTGCAATTCAAACGGTGCCAAACGGTATGGAGCTTTAGCTATAGGCTTAGCTCCTGGAATAAGATCAATCCTAAACTCAATATCTCTATCAGAAGGTATTCCCGGTAAATCATCCGGAAACACATCAGGGAATTCTCTAACAATTGGAACATCCTCTAACTTCTGTACCACCTTTTCATTATCAATAACATAAGCTAAGAAGGATTGACCCCCGTGGTTCATATACTTCATAGCTTTCACTAATGAACACAAAACAACACCACCCCTCTTTTCACCCTGAATAAACACCTCATAGCCACTCGGAGCTATTAATTGTATACTTTTACGATCACAAACAATATTGGCTCGATAACTAGATAGCCAATCCATCCCTATAACCACATCAAACTCTCCTAATACCATAGGAATCAAGTCAACACTATAATCCTCACCCTCGATGGTAAGTTTACAATTTCGATAGATATCAAATGCTAAGAAACTTATAGAATCAGCTACCTCCACTTCCAATGGCACAGATAGCTTTTCTAAAATGAACGAGGGATGGTGCACAAACTTTGCAGATATAAAAGATCTACTAGCTCCAGAATCAAACAATATGTATGCAGATATCGAGTTAAGGAGGAAAGTACCTGCCACCACATCCGATGTGACTTTGGCTTCCTCCGCCGATATCTGAAAAGGCTCTTCCTTTTGGTTTTGGTATTTCGGGCTTCTTTCCTGAACTCTGTGTCACAAATGATCGACCTCCACCACTACCCTGACTTGTTCCCTTCAATTCAGGACATTCATCTCTCCTATGTCCGGGTTTGTAACAGTTATAACATAAGCTAATAGGACTCGTGCACTGAGTAGCAAAATGCCCTGGTTTGCCACATTTATAGCATATGGTGGTTCTTGCACGACATTCCCCAGTATGTAGCTTTCCACAATTCGAACAGGGTTTAATAAAACTGGTTTTCTTAGGCGGCTTAACAAACTTCGCCTTCTTTGAAGAACCCACCTCAACAACCGCCTTTCTTTTCTCCCCACGATCATCTTGTCTTTTCAACTCCAACTCTCTTTCTCTAGCACAATCTATTAGCTCCATCAATGTATCACACCTAGAAGGTGTGAGGAACTCCCGATACTTAGCATTTAGCATGGTATGATATCGGTTGATCCACATCCTTTCCGTCTGAAGCAAATCCGGACAAAACCTTGCTTTATCATAGAAAATAGCAGTGATGGTGTCAATACTCTCCTCCTTTTGCCTCAAATGTAAAAACTCCTCAGTTATACGATCAATAGCAGCCTGAGGACAAAAGCGTTTCAAGAAGAGTTCTTTGAACTGAGTCCAGTTCAACCCCTTCATACCTTGTGCACCTCTCTCCTTTCGTAACAACTCCCACCAATCTTTTGCTCTATCTTTGAGTTGATTACCAGCAAACATGACTTGATCAGAAGAGTCACAGTGACTGGTATCAAATGCACTTTCTATATCAGCAATCCACCTCTGACTCATCAAAGGATCCACCTCTCCCTTGAACTCTGCTGGCTTACAAGCCATAAAATCTTTATAAGTAACCTTCTTGGAAGGTTGTTCTACGTCAGCCCCAGCTTTGAAATCTGCTAACTCTTCGTGAAGGAAATCTTTCAAAGAGGATTTAATTTCTTCAATATATGTAGGCAAAGCAACTTCAAGAGCTCTTGCCACTTCCTCTTTTATCATACGTTGGTTCTCGGTAAGCATTCCTTCCACATGACCACTCCCACCGGAGTTATGTTCTTCAGCCATTTGTGACTGAAATTGTATAGCTCACATGTTAGTTTTACACACCATGGTATATTCATATAGTTATCACTATATAAAAACTCAAATTCTTAGTGATTCTACAATCACTTTTCATGCAACTCTTAACACCTTACCTAATTTCAACGGCCTAAATATAAGATGATCTCCATAAGAACTTGCTCATACCATGTTTGCACTAGTAAGTTGGCCAGACGTACTAGTCCATTCATTATATGCCCAATTTCTTACTTCCTTCATTTCATACTCAAGACATTGATTTCGGTTTCACATAATCACATTTCATATGTACTGATTCACAATACATTTAACAATTATAATATAGGAAATAGATATGCTAACCTCATAGGCTTCATGATCGGGTCTTTGAATCAAATGTTATGTTTTCATATCAAGAGCACACGAGTTTGAGATCAAGTGTTCGCAACGCACTTGATTCACTCAAACCATTGCTCTGATACCAACTTGTGACACCCAGATCCCACACGGATCATAAGACACTTGTTTAGACATAAACACGTTGCGGAATTTGGTCCCAAAAAAATTTTTTGCAAGTGTTTGTTTGAAAACTCAATAAATAACCCTTTATAACCTGTCACATTCAAAACTGACACAAACTTATTTACAACATTTACACGTCAACAAAACATAGTAAGTTTAAGTTACATCCACAAAAAAAAACAACCAACATAACGAGTGATTCCGCTCCAAAACGTGCCCGATCTGAACGCCCAATGCATATCTATTTTTGACCTGTAAACATCACATATAAATTCACAATTAGTTCATATGAACTAAGTAAGCAACCCCCAAAGTTCCCAAAACTCATTCTAACACATCCACATACATATCATATGGATGTTTATCATGTTTAGATCATAATATATCATATTCAAACATTTAATTGCACATAACTCACCATCGTGCATTATTTTCCCTTAACGGGTCATTTTCACAAATAGGATTATATGATCTATTTCCCAACTCCATTACTAGCACCTCTAGTTAATCATCAAATTATATTCACTATTTTGACTCATTCAATTAACCACACTCTAGTGGGTTTTTATCAATTTAACTCCCGGCTCATCCGGTTATCCATACTCTAGTGGTTTATCACGCTATCTACCGACTCATTCGGTTATCCACTCTCTAGTGGTTCAATTGATCAATTTTACCAGCTCATCCGGCTATCCACACTCACGTGGTATCATGAACTCGTCTACCGGCTCATCCGGCTAATTTTATGCCATTTATATCAAACATACAACTCAAGCATAACATTTATATTGAAACTAAAAATGCCTTCTCATAGGTCTTTTAACTCAATTAGTTTCATTAGTTAAGTTATGCACAATCAATAAATAAACACCAACAATAAAGTAGACTCTTTCTACTATTTATATGTAATGTTATAGTAAGTTGGGTAACTTACCTTGTTCAAATAGTTGGTCCCCTCCTACAACCTCTTTTCCACTTCTATGACTTATTCCTTGACTTCCACCACCAACACCTAGTTGCAATTCACATATATATACAACTAGTTTTAATACACACAACACATATACATATTGATTCAAACTAATTTGAATTTCAATTATCAATATATAGTGTTTAGAAGTCAAGTTACTACTTATAATCACATGTTTATGTTGAAAACATTGACTTTCAAATCTCATTTTTTTGTGCAGCAACTTTCTGTGTTGCTGCTGAAATCAACATTTTTGACACATTTACAATATGATTTAGCTCTTCATGTTCAAATATGGTTTGTAGTAGACTCTTAGACCTTTCCAGGCATATAAAATACGCCTTCAACGGATACACGGTTGATTTTATACACAATTTACAAAATCAGACCTGCACCTTTATTTTCACAATTCAGCTTGCTGAATTTTTTTATGTTGCTGCTGTAATTGTCATTTTAACCCATCTTAAGTTTGTTTTCACCTTTTCATGTCAAAAGATGGATTGTAGCTCTTTCAAATAGCTTTCCAACCATATAAGGCTCATTCTCTAATTATTTTTCTATGATTTTATACGAATTTTTGAATAACAGTACAGCAACATATTTTCATTCAATTCAGCAACTGATCACTTTTGGTTCAAACATTTCACCAAGCATCTTATGTGCATAACTTATAGGCACATTCATTCAGCAAGTTTACTTACTAGTTAACCCCCATTCATGGTTCATTAACATCAAAGTTCATAACTTTATGCAATCACACCCAATAACTAGTATTTTGATTGTCTCAAACACTTAGTTTCATAAATTAAGCTTAACCACAAACTTGTTCAACTCAAGAACTATAACTAATATCAAAATAGAAGATGATTTCACTTACTAGATGTTAGAATCCACCAAAGGTAGTGATTAAGCTCCTTAATTTTGAATATGAACCATGAAATCAACAAGAATCATGAGTTTGAAGACTAGGTTTTGAGAGCTCCTCTTCCCTTCTTCTCTAGATCGTAGAACACACACACACACAACTTGAATTTTCTGGATTCTTGACCAAGTCAAGAGTCTTATTCCCCTTATTAACCCACTTTTCCATTTTGGCAAGTTTAGCCCCTCAAACTTTTAATTAGTTAACCACTTTACCAACTTAACCAAGTTAGTTACTAGTTAACATTAGTACCCTAAATGTTATTATATTATTATCACAACATAATTTAAAATATAATAAAGTTTATTTATTAACACACGTAACTGTTAAAACCGGTCGTTACATTTGAGCTTATCTTCTTTTATCCTACACCGCCTCATCGAGAAGCCCTATATTTCTTCCGCCATCTCTTTATTTTCAACACCGCCGCATGGAGAAACCCTAAAAACTTCGTTCATACGCCCTCTCTTCTTATTGTAACATTGTAAATTGGCTCCATCGACCGACTGCTTCATCCATGGGGAGCTCGTGAATCTACCGTCTAGATCTACAAATGCATCCGCTCCATAGCTTCTTTTATAAACCCTAAATCATCCGTTCCATCTCTTATTTTCGACCGACCTGCCAAACCCCTACGGCTGCAATCGGTGAAACTGTCGTCTACCTCTGAAAATATCAACTGCATGTCTCAAAAAATCAGATCTGTGTTCGTCTTTTGAGTTGAGCTATTCATATATGCCTTTTTCTTGCTAAAGCTCCGGTCTTTGACTTCAATCGGTGGTCTAATGGTTCGATTTGGGTGTTTTTTACCAACAGACTGTTTTGATCTGATGAACGATTCGATTAAGGCATACTGTCACACCCCGAGCCGGCGGGACCGATCGACTTCCCCGCCGGGCGGAAAATTCTCGGGGCGCGATATCGTGAGTGATAATCATGAGGATCAGATTGTTTACATAGCATCAATATTCAGAATAACTACAGCATAATAAAGCATTTAAATAGGATTACAAAGTTAAATTACAATGTCAATGTTCAGTAATTTAACTAGGTAAACCTAACAAAAGAATCAATGTTTTCTATCTTGTAATCTATACAAGACAACCAAAAATGATTCGTATGATTAACAAAATATGTGCTTCCAAAATCAACTAAGTCCTCTATCTAGGCCGCCTAGCATGCAATCCAACGCCTTAGCTTATACATGTTTATCACCTGAGCAAGCATGTAAGAAAAACAAGGTCAACACGATGGTTCGTGAGTTCATGTAGTTTATAAGTTTAAAAATAGCTTTAGCAAACCTTTTTCGGTAAAACCTTAACCTCATTAACATCACATATAATATCCAAATCGGTATGCTTATATATAGGGTATACCCCTGAGTCGAGCCTACAACCCGCCCAGATGCCATCCCACCACATACTAATTCGCATATGACACTGTTGTTAATGATAATTAAGCATTTTACCTACCATCCCATCCAATCTTCATAATAGCTTTAGCATTTTGTTTGTAAGTTTCAACACGCATACAATAGCATCTGCAAGTCTAGCTTTGTGAGTTACCTTTATGGACAACTGAACACCCTAAGGAATCCAGTATCAATCCATATCGGGTCAAATTATGATTAGCAACATCGGTGTTAAGATAAAGGATTTCTAAGATGACACAAAGTCAACTAGAGAAGTACAAAATCATCCTAGTCACATATCATAACAATGAGTGGACAATGAGGAATCACTGTATGGCAAGCACTGAGAGACCAACAGTCTGTTCCTCTAGTCCGGACTATGAAGGTCAACCTATGGCAAGCACTGAGAGACCGACGGTCTGTTCCTTCAAGTCCCGACTATGGAGAACACCCTATGGCAAGCACTGAGAGACCAAAACAGTATGTTCTACCATAGCCGATAGCTTTAGCATACAAGTTTATAGCATTCATCTAGCATAGCGTTTACGTATCTTGTGCACAAGTACTAGCTTCACAGCCGGTAAGGCAAGCACTGAGAGGCCAAACCGTTGTTTTAGCATGACAAGCATATAAAGCATACAAAGTTTAAAGCATTCTGAGCATTTCAAGCATATCAAGCATTTAGTATGTATGTATATAGCATTAGCATTAGCATAGAATCATTAGCATTTAGCGTTAGCATTAGCATTATCCGGTAGCATTAGCATATCGTATCAGCATTTAGCATTAACATTAGCATCTAGCATAAACCCATAGCATTTATGTGTAGCATTCACCCGTAGCATTAGCGTTTAGCATTAACCCATAGCATTAGCATTAAGCATTAATCCGTAGCATTTGCATTAAACATTAATCCGTAGCATTAGCATTTAGCATAAACCCATAGCTTTAGCATTAAGCATTAATCCGTAGCATAAGCATTAAGCATTAATCTGTAGCATTAGCATTTAGCATAAACCCATAGCATTTATGTGTAGCATTCACCCGTAGCATTAGTATTTTTGAATAAATATAAAAGCATATTTGCAAAAGTTAAACTTTTGTTTAAAAGGTTTAACATGCTTCTCAGTCCCGAAGTAAAACTCAAAATAGTTTGAAAAGGGACAATGAACTCACCTGTGTTGCTCAGTATAGGTTATCACAGATAGTGCACGCTCTTTGTTTGTAGCTTAAGTATCTTCAATCACCTGAGTTGTTTTAAGGGGTTTGAGCACGATAATTAGTTATAATAGACGCATAGTGGGGTCTTGGTCTCGGTGTGCAACTAAGTGTCCTATGATACTAAGGAGTTTTCTAAGTTTCTCCAATCAGTCTAGGTTATTCCCCATAAGTGAACCCGATTCCCGTAAGTAACCTTTCAAGATTTTAATTAATGGTTTTGAAATAGTTTATTTTAAACAAACCTTATGTTAAAGATCATTTAATTAATTAAAGAATTTTATCATTGATTTTTTCTTCTAAAATCATAGTTTATTTTAAGGAAATCATAGATGGGTTTATTAGACTGGAGTTAATCCAGCTTGATTAACTCTTGGCCTCAGAGTAAGTCTCGGCATTTCCCTTGTTTCGTGAATCATTTATTATACAATCCGACTTAGATGTCCCATAGAACCTCATAGCTTGTTTGTATGTGATTGAATACTTAACTAAGTGTTAGGTGTTCATAACTACCCCTTTTTCTTAGTCAAATTCCCTTAGTCTCTTGGAGTTCCTGCTTTAGTTTAAACCCTTAGTGTTGTTGCAAAAATCCATTGTTTATCCTAAATTCCATGTGATATAGAAAATGTAAGTTCAGCATTTGTTTAGTAATTGATCGATGGCCTAGTCCTTAGTATGAAAAACTTGATATTTCATCATGCACGCACTCCCACCCATGCATGGGATTTACGTGGGTGTTCCCATGCACACACACATGCTTATCCCATAATATTTATGTACTCACAACTCCACTCGTATCGACCAACCAACTTCTTCATTTCATTACGATGCAGCCTAGCCAACAATGTCTTTGGCCGATCGAATGAAGGAGCCGAATAAAAGATCGGTCGAATGTGGGTGGTGGTCGAACCAGGCACCGAATGAGAAAGGTGTCGAATGAATGATTGGTCGAATAAGTCTTGAGCCCGAATGGAGGTGGTGGTCGAATGGGGTCTGCCGAATGTGGTTGTTCGAATGGGTATGTGGTCGAATGAGCTTGGCCGAAAGAGACTTGATTCAATGGTTGCCCATTGACCGAATGAGGGTTGCTTCGCCCCTAGCCATTCGCCGAATGAGGAGGCTGGTTCGCCCTGTCCATTCGCCGAATGAAGGTTTCACCTGGGCCATTCGATCCTCTGCTTGGGAGTCATCCGGCCGACGACCTGCAACAACCCCATCCCCTATTTTCGAGCTATATGGCTAAATCATGAACCAACACTCGTTCCTAACACATCCTAAGAGTTTAGTGAGGGATTTACCTAAGGTTTTCATGGCTTGAGCCGGGTTTAGCTAGAGGGTTCGAGATAGGGTTTTCAAACCCTAAAATCGCAACTTAGGAGTCGATTTTACCTCAAATCAGGCGGTGTAAAGCTTGAATTTCTTGTACTTTCGTGTAGAGTATGATGAGGGCTTCGATTTGGTTCAAGACTCTCTCAATTTCATTAAGAAATGAAAGAGATATGAGGATTTCAAGTTGAAAATGGTGGTGGGAGGAGAATTTCGGGATTAGGGTTTTGGAAGAGAGAAGAAGAAGAGAGAACGAGGGAAAATACCCTCATTTAGGGTATTTATACCCCGAGAGGGTTCGGGTTCGTTTTTGTTGCTCGGTTCGCGTTTTCGTTGCGTTTCCGGAACGTAACGCGTAGTTTTACGCTTTTAAAATAAAATGGCTTTCTTTATTTAATTTTGATGAGTTTCAAAATTGTAAAACATTAAAATATTTTATTTTATTAAATTACTGTCGTTCGTGTCATTTTCGTTTTCGTTTCGTCAGAACGTGTCACCATCGCGCGTATTCGTTCGAATCGTCACCCGAACAAACACGACAATGATTTTGCTTTCCGACTTTTGTTTTCTAGTTTTCAGTCATTATTTCGGAACGTTAATCTTTCAGATTTATTCGTACAGATCGTCACCTCTACGAATAATTCGTCAGTTTAGCATTCTGCAACAACAACCGTTATAGTTCTGTTTTGTTTAAACATCGCATACGTTTACACAAAATAGCATAACAATAAGTATTTGTGTCACATTACAATGTTGTCTGATAGGTTTCTGACTGTTAAACTGTTAAGTTTAAATCAGATTACCGAGACAATATCATAACAGTTTACTATTAAGCATTACATAGTTATTAGCATATCAATAGTTTGCATAGTTTGTACCTGAGTTACTGTGCATTTACTGTTCAGTTCACTGTTCCGGCGACTTTCCGGCACAGATGTTACACATACGTAGGTTTTCTATTCCCTATAATATTTTGTATCACTATTTTATTTGATGTTTCCTGTTATTTATATGCTTTCGTATTTATCAGATTTAAGGTACGATTTGACCATATGTAGGTTTTCTATTATCTTTTAATCATTTGTATATCTTTGATTTGCTGCTGTTGTGATATTTCTATGGTAACATATAAATTAGGGTTTATACATCTGTTGGCTTCTTTGCTGTTTATTTTGCTTGATTTTCTTATTAATTCTTTTTTGTTATGCTCTGAGATTTACAAAATCCTTCACATGAATGTTAGTATACGATTTATCATGATACTGGTAAAAGTGTTATATAAAGATGAACATTGGTTGAAATGTTCTCCCTGTAATGAACATAGATTGAATAATAGCTGCCTGCTACATAAGGTAATCAATAATAAGCTAATAAATGATAACCAACTGTTATGCAAATAGACATCAAAAAATTTATAAAAAATAACATTATCAATATTAAAAAATGGTAATAAAAAGTAACGTAAGTATGTAAACAATTACTTGATCCCATTTCCAATCTTCAAGGGCAGCAAGCCTTTTTCTTGTTTTTTGCTTTGATTCTCTAGATCTTTCATCTGAAAGCAAATTAATTACACAACATAAAAAAATTACATCAAGCAAAATAACATGTGTAAATTATTGTTATCAACTGCAACAGGTTTTTAAAATTTTATGATTAACTGAAAAAATCATTTAACAGTTAAATGAATAAGTAATTTATTTATTTCCAAATTATTAATAAGTTATAGAATTAGTTAAGTCAAATAAATTATAAATAACCTCCTGGCTAATTTCACGATGTAACTGTGACTTGTATGGACTGAAATGTCTGTTTTTTCCTACATTAACAAAAGTTAAAAACCGCATACGTAATACATGACATGTAGTTACATTTTAATAAAAAGTAAGGTATATTTATCACAAGTTAGTTTACCTCATGAACATTGTTATCATTCTGCATATATGAAAAGTAAATTAATAAACATGTTAATAGTTAATTAATCTTTATAAGAATATTATAGAGTACGTAATTATTAGTAAACAGACATTGTCGCACACAATTTACTTTACCTCATTTTTTTTTTGACATTGTCATCATTGTCTTCTTTCATTGCAAGCTCCAAATTCTTGGATGTCATGTTCTTCTATATTTGTAAAATGTGAATATACAATATTAATATTAATAATTGTAATAAAGAAATGATATAATTTGTAAGAAACAAATGGTAGAATGTAAATTTAGAAGCATACATTGTCGACAGAATGAAGAGAATGAGAAGAATTTATTGTAATTTTTTATCTCTAGTCCCCTCCTTATATAGGGGGATGCAAATTCAATTTAATTTGTTTAATGCTTGATGTTCGGTGGTTTTTGCATGTTAAAATAGCTATTTTTTCGGACACTGGTCTGTGACAGTTATTAGGCTAGTGGGCAGTATTTTGGTTGTTTATTTTCAATCGAAGGAAATGTATTTTTATTTGCTTGTTTATTTTCAATTTATTTCGAACAGGGGTAGTTACTGGGCTAGTGGGGGCAGCATTGTAGCTATTTATTTTCAATCGAAGGAAAATTATTTTTATTTATTTTTAATTGTTGTGGTTCTTTATTTTCAATTAAAAGCAATACATTATTCCCTAAAACTTGGTAACCGCTGGTAAAGAGGAGAGAGGGTGTGGAACCGTCACCAACCGCTGCTTATAGAAGGTTTTTGGGGACTTTGAATGGTTAGGATTAAAAGTTGATGACTTTAAAGGGCCAAGATCTTACAAAAAGGTAGTTAATTTAATGGTGTTATAATAATATATAATATGATAAAGCCACTCTTTAGTGGCATTGATGATCATGACCAGATTAACATCAAGTATTTGAAGACGGCGAAGACCGGGGCACGAGTCCATATCTAGATTCAAATCGACCGAGATTTTAACAATTTCAAAATTCATGCACGAAGAATTAGAGTTGACGCATCAAGTACCATGTCCTCGTAATGTAAACGAAAATTACGAAGATTATATGACTGGAATCAACTTGGTGATATATCACAAAGAAAAAGTATACAAGAACACACAAAAAAATACATATCTCACAGAAATTAAATTAAGGATTAACCCTTCAAAGGTGAAGCATTCTATAATTTATATGTCAATTACCTTCAAATGGTAACAATAAGATTATGATAAAGCCACTGTTCAATGGCATTGATGATCATGACCAGATTGACATCAAGTATTTGCTGAAGGCGAAGACCAGGGCACGAGTCAAAATCTAGATTCAAATCGACCGAGATTTTAACTTCAAAATTCATGCACAAAGAATTAGAGTTGATGCATCAAGTACCATGTACTCATAATGTAAACGAAAATTACGAAGATTATATGACTGGAATCAACTTGGTGATGTATCACAAAGAAAAAGTACAGAAGAACATACGAAAAACATACATATCTCACATAAATTAAATTAAGGATTCACCATGTTGGGCAAATTACATTAAAGTTTCACCTTGAAAATATTAATGCTTTACTTTACCTTTTACGCCTTTCGAAAAAAAAATCTACTTTCTTCAAAACAAGGTAGCTTCCGATGAATTCGATCTGCACCCATTCATTCCACATTTTTTTTTTCATTCACATCAATTCTTCCTCCTCAAACTTCTTTAATAAAATTTTCGTTATTTGCTAGGAATGTGATCAAGAAATGGTAACCACTCATATGTTGGGTCGTTCGTGGAGCGTTTTGTCATTTATGAGCCAAACAATGTTCAAAGAGGTAACTTTATGAATATGATAAGGCCACAAATTAATTGTCTTAATGATCATTAGGAGTGTTCAAATAATCCGAAATCTGAAATCCGAATCGTATCCGAAACCCGAGAAAACCGATCCGAATTAAAGATTCGGAAATTCGGATAGATTCGGATCGAATATCCGTTTTCCGAATTCGGATCGGATATCCAAAATCCTCTTTATTCAGATCGGATATCCGAATTCAATCTGAATAACCCGAATAAACCCTGCTTATTCGGGTTATTCGGGTTGTTCGGATTATTCGAATGAAAAATAAGTTTTATTCGGGTTTTTCGGATAGATCGGATCGGATAGAAATTTTCTAATTCGGGTCGGGTCGGGTTTCGGATAAGGTCTTAAAATTTTCAAATCCGAACAACCCGAATAAACCGTTATCCGATCCGATAAACACCCCTAAATTGATCATGACCAGATTCGCATTAACAACTGAGACTAAGACACAAGTCCCTGTCTGAACTCGAACCAACTTGGATTTTAATTATGGTATAATTCTAATTCATAAAAGTCATCGTTTTTTATGTATAGTAATATTATTGTATAAATATTTTTACTTATTCACCTAATTATATAACAAAATATGAAAATTAACTTTAATATTCCTATATTTTATTTTTTTTAAAACAACTTATTTTAAATTGATATCATCTGTTTATAACTGTTAATTTACAAAAATATTAATAATTGGTAACATTTATTATCATTATACTCCTTTAGTTTTTGTTTTTCAATGTGTATCTATTATTTAATCATGCATTGTGATTTATAAATATGAAAAATAATTAATATATTATTAAGCAAATGAAGTTAATCTGCAATTAGTTATAAAGTTTTTAGTTAAACTTCTTTTCTTATCTACACTTTTATTTAGGTCTCTTACTACCATTAACTACAAATTATGTTCATTAAAATATTAAACAACAAAAACAACAATAATAATACTAATAATAATAATTTTCCATGGATTATTTTTAAATATTTTCCAGCATATCTCTCCACTGGAAGCAGCCTCTCTAATCCTACGTGGTAGAGGTAAGGCTGTCTACATCTTACCCTTCTCAAACCATACCGTATCTTTGATATTGGTGGGATTTGCTGAGTATGTAGATCAATCTTGATCGAACCACTATAAATCTCATGTTCTTTTACCACAAAAATTGCATAAGCACATATGCGTAGTGCATACCAAATGTGCCATGGGAGAGAAAGAGACAGTTAAAACAATATGTACAAGTATTTATGTTTTTGCAGTTCTCAACTTAAAATTTTATATATATATATATAGGGGAAGGATATTTTGGAAACCCACTTGAGACGAAGAAATTTTGGAATCTTTGAAAAAAACAATGTAAACAAATCCAAAAAAATTTTATTTTTTTTATAGTTTTGTAACATCATTAGGGTCAATTTTATAAAAAGAATGAAAAAAGCACCGAGCCATTTTTAAAAAAAAATTAATTTGTCGACGATGTAACAAAGACGTAACACAGCTGTAACACAGACGTAACACGATTTACACAGCTGTACAGCTGTGTTACGTCTTTGTTACATCGTCGACAAATTAATTTTTTTTTAAAAAAATGGCTCGGCGCTTTTTTCATTTTTTTTATAAAATTGACCCTAATGATGTTACAAAACTATAAAAAAAAATAAAATTTTTTTTGGGTTTGTTTACATTGTTTTTTTCAAAGTTTTCAAAATTTCTTTACTTCAAGTGGGTTTCCATTTTATATATGCCCTATACACACACATATAAAGCAAATGCACAAACACAAATACAACTAACCTATTGCCTTTTCTGGGATTAGTGGATAAAGTGTGTAATGAACTTATTTTTGGTTGTTTCTCATTTGGTTAGTTTAATCTATTACGAGGTCTCGCTAAGCCGGTGTTATTGCCCCTTCGTAGAGAAACCCGGCGGGTTCCTATCCAGGGCAGGCCTCACAGCCGTGCCTACGGCTGCTCAATCCCAAAAATCATATTTTTTTGGAAACCTCATATTTCAGTTTTTTCCGGTTTTTATCCGGCTTTTTTAGCCCTTTTTTTCTAGAAAAAGAGACACTTTGCTTCATTCCTAGCCACCAATCATCATTATGAAGATCCCGATATATCTTCGTTTCCCTTGGGTGAATAGAGAATTTGGTTTTATGTGCCTAATCTAAAAGCGCCTGACGAGCTCCACCCGAATTAGGAAGCCTGCCCTCTAATATAACTAGTGTGGTTATTAACCCTATATTAAATTGCCCCAAGTTTGAATGGTCTAAAACAACCGGACCATTCAACCCTCCCCCTCCCCCTTCTACCGCCTACTCCATCTCCGATCGATCACCATCCGCCTGCCTGCCGCCACCTGCTCCTCTCACCTCCGACTGACGTTGGCTCCTCCTACCTCCGACTGACGCCAGCTCCTCCTACCTCCCACGTCTGGCCTCCGTCCAATGCCGCCTCCATCTTCCAGTGCCAGCCTCAATCCAGCGCCTACTCCTTCCAGTGGTAAGAAAAACCGATTTCCCTTTTCCTCCATTTTTTTCGATTTTTTCAACCTTGTTTGCAAACACGAAAAGCAAAAGTATTGTACCAAGTTTGAAAATTGTATGTTAAATTCAAGTAATTTAAGGCAAATTATATGCATTTTTTTCTTCAGATTTTGCCTGTTGAGATTCTTGTTTTATCAAATTTTGTCATAGTTTTGAATTGGGTTCTACATAAGTACATTTTGGTTGTCAATGTATAGCTTTGGTTGCTCTTGAACGGAACTTGAGCTTGCTGTTATGTATGGATTGCTTTCTAGTCTAGCATTTAATAATGTCAAATGTTTGTGTAGCATGGTGATCTGTGAGTAACTGAGTTGTACTCTGCAAGTCATTGGTTGGATTTCAACTTGCTTATATATTTTAATTTCATTTTATGGCTTTAATTTTCGGAGGTGGTTTGCTTTAATTTATCAATCATTTTGTTTGTGGTTTCTTGAAGGATATGAGAAATTGTTAATCATTCTGTTTATGGTTTCTAAACTTGGAAGGGCAAAACAAGAATAAACTGTAAAAGTTGTTGTGGAAGGTGTAGAAAGATCTAAGAAGGAAATGGATTTTAATAGGCCTGCCCTCTAATATGCTCGTCGTACTGGTTCGGGTATCAGGTTAATACAGACCGATAATCGAAAACTCGATTAGGAGGCCGAATGTACCACCTGATTTCAACTTTCTCATTGACTATATGATTTCAACTTGCTTATATATTTTAATTTCATTTTATGGCTTTAATTTTGGGAGGTGGTTTGCTTTAATTTATCAATCAACTAATAAAAATTGGGTTTTCTTAATCATTCTGTTTGTGGTTCATTGAAGGACATGAGAAATTGTTAATCAAGCTGTTTATGGTTTCTAAATTTCGAAGGGCAAAACATGAATAAACTGTAAAAGTTGTGGAAGGTGTAGAAAGATTTAAGAAGGAAATGGGCAACATTACAATGGAAGCTGAAATGGAAATAAAATGATTGAATATGCTGTAACAGTGTTTTCTAATTGAATATGTTGTAGCTACAAATGAGAATGATCTGTGAATGGTTTTTAATTGAAATTATAATAGCCACAAATGTTTTGTAATGGATTTCTTACTGCAAATTACACTTTATTCCTGTTGTGTAATTCTTGTTTATTAAAAATTTTCGTCTGATGCATGATTTCAAACTGCTATGTACTACAGATTAAATGTCTCGATACAAAGCAACCGGAAAAGTTTGTGTTTGTTACCAAATGGGTGTAACTGAAAAAAATATTTACCAAATAGGTGTTGTTTAAAACGTATTTACCAAAATGAGTGTTTTTCTTTATTTACTTACTTTTAACTAATCAAAAAAAACAATAATAAAGGAAAACACCCATTTTGGTAAATAAGTTTTCAACTACACCTTTTTGGTAAATATTTTTTTCAACTACATCCATTTGGAAAGAAAATTCAAAAAGTTGGTACAATTCATTAGACCCTGCATTTAAGAGAGTCGTTGATCAGATCATTAACAGCAAAGGGGATAGTCGCTGTTTACTGAGGTTGTTGCGGCTCACAAGTACAACCCAGACTCCAACTACACTGTTATCTTCGTTATTGAAGAAATATGATAGGGAGAAACACTATTTCAAGATAAATGGTCATAATTTAAATGTGACACTTGAGGACATTTTGTATTTGACTGATTTGCCCATTGATGAAAGGCAGTAATCTTTTGATAGTAATTGTCTGCTTTGTTACTCCCGTGAGTGATGATTATATCGTCCATAATTATCTAGTCCAGTTTGTGGAAAAACTGGATGAAGTAGATGGTTACGCTTGGGGAGCGGCGTTACTGTCCACCTTCTACTGTGCAATTGAGAATAAGAAGAAGTTTGTTGATGCCAATTGTTGGCCTCTTTTGGTAAGACCGTAAGACAGCCTCTTCTTGTATCTCAATTACAAATTGTTATTGATTATAATATATATATATATATATATATATATATTTCTATTGCAGGCTTTTTTCTGTATTCGCATTCCAAAACACTGTGAAGCACTTGACTTTCATATCAACCTGGAGAACCATCAAGCTCCATTGTTGAATGAATGTATGACAGCAATGCAAAAATTTTTAGTAAACAAAAGAAATAACTATAAAGGGATAAGATCTTCAGTTTTAGCAGATCTTGAAGATGAGGCAAGTCTCACTCTCTCTCTATCTATCTCTCTCTCCCTCTCTCTCTCTCTCTCTATATATATATATATATATATATATATATATATATATATATTCTTCTAATATAATTTCTTTGTATAAAATAGGAAATAAAATGGCATCCATACAATGACGAGATGGTGGATAATGGTATTGTTGGTTCAGGCCCCTTTAAACACACAAAACACACACTCAATTTCAGGTACAGAAGAAGTAATTTACTGCTTCAAGAAAAAACTACACCTCCTTCATTCATTGCAAATACATGCATAAATATAAAACCTAACCACTATCCCAATAACTCCTAATTAAACTAAACATGGCCCATGTCTTCTTTGACTCAACAAATAACAAAACTCAAACATTAATTTAAACACATGCTAAAATACTAAAACTCTGACCCATGTCCCGTTTGTTGAACCCGAACCATCAAGATTAACCCAACAGGTATGCGGCTCCAGCTTCCTTTTGTGACCTGTCTAGCCCTGGTGATATGCATGAATTTTGTGTCGTCCCCGATTAATTCGCAGCCCCTCTCCAGTCACAGCTACCAGCATTCACCTTAGTCACAGCGGTTTCCAGACACAGCTACCATATCTTCGTCCCTGATTAATTCGCAGCCCGAACTCAATCACACCTTTTCGTTCCCGATTAGTTCACCTCAGTCCCGGAACTCCTACATAACACCTTCCATAAACCAGTCCCCGGTCCTTAATGATCATCCCCCCGATACACGCACTTTTGTTGATTTACTTGATGAGAAAAAACAAAAAGGATAAGGAAGATGATTATTAGATGGTTATTATAAAGTTGACTCCATCAGTGATCGAAGACTCCAAACCCAAGACAATGGGTTTCAAATAATTCTCTCCAGATGTCGCAGTTCATGCGATCAAGACTGAGAACTAGAGGTACAGCATTCTTGATGTTAATGGTGGAAGAAGGTTTGTCAAAGGTGGTGTTGTTGGTGTTATCAAGAGCCATTGTTGACAGGATAAGGAAGATGAGATGGAGGAGGGATTATAGGAAAGTTAGGTACGCTATTGATACCATTTAAATGATTATAGCTTAGTACACTTATGAAGTCAAATGATTACATTGTATGCTTTTGTATTCACTTACTTACATTTAGCTAAACTTGTTTACAGGAAAAAGGTTGAAGATTTTTGACTATGAAATAGTTCTAAGTAGATGAAATGGGTGGGTAGCTCTGCATCTTCTTTGTTAATAATTGTATGCTCAAAACAATCTTATATCGTTGTGCAGACATGGACTGTGGATGCAACTGAATGACGGTTGATAGAGAAAGAGAGATAGAAATCAAAAGAGAGATTCAGCAAGAGATAGAGGGAGACAGGGGAGGCCGAGAAAGAGGCTGGGTAGTACCCTAGCTGCCATTGGCGGCAACACCACCGTTTCTGGTGTTCGTGGTGACCGGAGGCGAAAATCACGATGGCCATGGAGGTCGGAGTTGACTGGTGGGGGTTAGAAGATGATGCAGCAACCTTAAAACACTTCCATCTTCCTCAAGTTGGATAGAAAATTGAAGTTAACTACCTAAACTTATAAATGTAAATTTCTTTTAGATTTGTTGGTTGCATGTTTGAACTAATTGGAGAGGAGAATTGGAGATCTAGAATAGCCAAATGCATGTTGCAACTAGTTGGAGTCCATTAGATATGCCCTTGTATTAATTGAATTTATAGAGATGATCAAAAGCATGTAAATTGACTCCTATTAATTTTGACAACTTTGACTTTTTCTATCAAAGTTAAATGATGGGTTAAAATGGAAATCAGTATGAATATCTTTGATACATGATGAAATTTAATTTGCATTCATGAATGACAAGTAGTAAGGAGTTAGAAATGCCACTTTCAATGTATTAAATTAAGGCAATCTATTCCAGGAAACTTAAAATTAAGACATTTTACTTTGTTACAGTAGCAGTCCAATTCAAAATTCTTAAAATACATTTGACAGCAAGGTCTTTGTGAATAATTTTTTTACAAAAATGGTATTTATGTAGTAAAGACTGAACAGTATTTTTTTCATAAAAAGTAACTTAATAATAACAAATATCAAAAAGAAAATATAAAGGGTAGTATGGTCTTTTAATATTTATCGGGGACCAAATACGTAGTAAAAACGAAAGTTAGGGATGGCCAGAGTGCAAAAGAAAATATAGGTACCAAATGTGAAATTTTTGCAAACCACGGGGACCATTTAAGTAATTTGTTCTAATAATAATAGTAGTAGTAGTAATAAAGATGTTCGCTACTTTTACTATTATGCGTATTTCTCATATCAAAACCAGGCTACGACTAGCTTAGACTGTCAAATCTCAACTACACTTTCCTTCGTCATTATCAAGCAAAAGGGAAACGAAATGGAATCGATCTGTTCTTCTTCACCAAATGCAAGGTTATTAACAAGCGAAATTGAATCAACATGTTCTTCATCAAATGCAAGGTTATTGACGAAGGCTTGTAACTCTCATAATGCAAGCTGTTCATCAAATGTAAGATTATCGACGAACATTGGTTTGTTCCTCTTCTCATTCGGTTACTATTTGGCTATTAAATGATTTCAGTTTGCAGTTTTGGTGTTCACCTCGTATGATTTGGCTATTAAATTTGTGTAAAATACCTTAAATGGATTGCCCATTTTGAGTTCAAATCTCTTTCTATGTGCAATATCACTTTTTAAATGCATAACTCCTTTGATATGAGAAAATACATAGAATAGTAAAACTAGCGAATATCTTTATTACTACTACTACGATTATTATTATTTTTAGAACAAATTACTTAAATGGTCCCCGTGGTTTGCAAAAAATTCACATTTGGTACCTATATTTTCTTTTGCACTCTGGCCATCCCGAACTTTTGTTTTTACTACGTATTTGGTCCCCGATAAATATTAAAAGACCATGCTACCCTTGATATTTTCTTTTCATATTTGTTATTATTAAATTATTTTTTATAAAAAAAATACCGTTCAATCTTTACTGCATAAATATCATTTTTGTAAAAAAATTATTCACATAGACCTTGCATTCAAATGTATTTTAAGAAGTTTGAATTGTGCTGTTACTGTAACAAAGTAAAATGTCTTAATTTTAAGATTCTTGAAATAGATTGCCTTAATTTAATACATTGAAAGTGGCATTTCTAACAAGTGTAATATGTTAGAAATACGTTAACATACGTATACCACCAGAATGCTTTTATCACACTTTTATAATAAGTGTTCCAAAAAATGTATTGTATTTATAATATATGTAGTCACTATATACAATGATGAAGATGAGAGCATAAGATAACCTAATAGTAACGATTTTTGAGAAAGATTTTGTATAACTTTGACTATAAAAATAAATCCTAACCCATAACCATATGTCAAATCATGAATAAAATTTGAGTATTTCCTCAAAACACTCTATTGTTAACTTAAGTTGTAATTAAGTAGAGTTTGCCAGGTTTTTTTCTTGAGATTTTAACACCATCTTATGCTTTATATTCTTGTCTATCACTATTAGTATATTACTATTATTCTTATCTATCAATGTTACTATTTTAACACGTTTACATTTTTAATTTAAATTGTTTTTGTTTTTTCAAAGCTTATATACATTTAATGGTTTGTAGAATCTTTGCATAGCGTCGCCGAAAAGCATGAAAATTTTAGAAGTTTATCTGGAGGATAAGCCGAAAATGGGCTTTGTGAGTGATCCCGGTCTTGCTTATAATTTAACATCAATAGATAGCCACTTAATCAAGGACAATCCTGATTTTCTGCTATCAAATACAACCAATACTAACATGTATCTAAGTATCTAACAGATGGCACTCGTTTAAAATTATTATTCATGTTTATATGCAAATACAAAGTTTAAATCTATATTAAATCATGATTCTTTAAGTTTATTACACGACGTTTGAATTTCTTTTGAAGTTCATCATGTGATTATAGTTGCTTCAAATCACAAAAACCATTTTTTAAGTTTGGTTAAAAAATCCTACTTATAGTTGTTATTAACAGCATCACACCAAGACACCCATCCAAGACGCAATCTTTCACACCTAAGTAATTCATTTTAAGTAAAGAATTTAGAAAGAAACGACCCCAAAGTGTTTATTATTACATGTCCCTAAAATAACAACACATGCCGAATGATATCAATTTTACAAGGTATTGAAGGAAATGATGAACACAAACTTAACTATACCCTAAAATGTCACTAAAATTTAGTTTGAAATCAATCTCACAACCCCATGTAGCAAACACTCACTTTTACTACACTAGAGCATAGTGCAACTCTTCAATAAAGGAAGTGAGTCCGTTGTTTAAACAATTTCCAAAATCTCTTTTTGTATAATTTTTTTGTTGGTTTTCTACTTAGATGTTTCCAAATTGTGGGTTATTTCAACACTGTTAATCATATCGCTATTTTAACACTATTAATCGAAAGAAACACAAGCAAAATAGAAGCTAAACCAAAGGGCATTTGTCCCAATGATATCAAGGTGTGTTAAGGTGTTACTTTATAAAATAGGTTGAGGGTTCTAGTCCCATAACGGACAATGGTGAAAAAATTTGATGTTAAAAAAAATAGAAGCTAACGTGGGGAATAGTGCAACTGTTTCTGATAAGGTTCAAATACCGTTCAATTGAACAATCAAACAAAATAGACTCACGTAATATAATCAATCAACAAGCAAACAAGAACAATGATGAAATTGAATTAAAAATGAACAAGTGAATATCAACAGAAGATGACCCAAGGTAAATCCTTCTCCGAGCACATGAGCCAATATTCAATTCTAAACAAATTTCTTCACACCTCCCAATCACCCTGTTAACCTCTATTCATAATACCCAATCAAACACACTATATATTAATATGACTAAACTACCCTTATCTAAATGGAAAATTCCCAATATGGCCTCTTTGACCATATTTTTTCCAAAAATGTCCAAATATTCATCCCCAAGATGGGCGCCGACGCCCATGGATATACGGGCGCCGCCCGTTTTTTCGACCAATCACGAATCGCCACGTGTCCTTTAGAGACGCCCACACAAAAATTCCAACGCCCGAAAAAAACACCCGATCACGGGCACACTCTGACACGCGTGTCATGGGCGGGACGCCCATAACCAAATTTTTTTTTTTAGGCGTCGTGGAGTATCTGAACCGTACCGCCATCATGGGCGCCTGAACCTATCTACGGTCGTCCCGACCTTTTTTTTGAAATTTTAAGCGGGAAGGACTATGGGCGTCCCGCTCATAATGGGGCTTCCTACATGGGCGTCCCGCCTATGAACTTGAATTTAAAAAAAAAATTAATTCTTGCCCTAGGACCGACTATGGGCGTCCCGCCCATGATGGGGACGAGGAAAGACAAGGTCAATTTTGTAAACTTATTATATTTAATTTCTCTCCATCTTATTACACTTTATAAATTTGCAGTTCACCTCAATAAAGGGACGAGAAAGAAGAATTAAGAAAATATCAAAGCTATTACAGACACCATAACAAGGATTTGATAGTACTCGTGATAAGGTGGAAGAGTTTTCTGAACAGTTACTTAATCACTTGATAAGTCGAAAAAATTATTGGGTTTACACAGAATTTCATTCCAATGTAAGTATGGATTGTGAATTTTGGAAAAAAGCAACCACTGGTTGGTTTGATACGCCAGTAAGTGTTATTACACATTTAAATAATAACACTTGCTGGCGTATCAAACCAACCAGTGGTTGCTTTTTTCCAAAATTCACAATCCATACTTACATTGGAATGAAATTCTGTGTAAACCCAATAATTTTTTCGACTTATCAAGTGATTAAGTAACGGTTCAGAAAACACTTCCACCTTATCACGAGTACTATCAAATCCTTGTTATGGTGTCTGTAATAGCTTTGATATTTTCATTAATTCTTCTTCCACGTCCCTTTATTGAGGTGAACTGCAAATTTATAAAGTGTAATAAGATGGAGAGAAATTAAATATAATACGTTTACAAAATTGACCTTGTCTTTCCTCGTCTCATCATGGGCGGGACGCCCATAGTTAGTCCTAGGGCAAGAATTAAATTTGTTTCTTTTAAATTCAAGTTTATAAGACGCCCATGTAGGAACCCCCATTATAGACGGGAAGCCCATAGTCCTTTCCCGCTTAAAATTTCAAAAAAAAGGTCGGGGCGCTCGTAAATAGGTTCGAGATGCCCGTAGATAGGTTCGAGACGCCCGTATATATGTTCGGGCGCCCATGATGGTCGTCTGGTTCAGATACTCCACGACGCCTACAAAAAAAAAATTGGTTATGAACGGGACGCCCATGACACGCGTGTCAGAGTGGGTCCGACGCCCGTGTCAGGGTGTTTTTTTACAGGCGTTGGAATTTTTATGGGTGTGAGCGCCTCTAAAGGCCACGTGGCGATTCGTGATTGGTCGAAAAAACGGGCGACACCCGTAGATCCAAGGGCGTCGACGCCCATCATGGGGATGGATATTTGGACATTTTTGGAAAAAATATGGTTAAAGAGGACATATTGGGAATTTTCCCTTATCTAAAACCTCCCAACAATTAGTAACAAATTAATATAGCTATAATCTCTATCAGTTTCACAAACAGGCGATATGTTAGGTATCAGGTTAAAATAAGCTCAGGTTGCTATGGGTCAGTTTACATAGGCTGAAACGAATCAATTTTGGTCTCTGAAATGAGCTTAGGTTGCTACGGGTCAGTTATACATGGTCAGTTTTACATAGGCTGAATCTAAATAAATCTTAAATTTGGAAATTGGAAATAAAAATATTTAAAATAAAAAAAATCTAGGATGCTTGTTTCAACAATTTTGTTTTGAAAACTTCAGTTTCTTCAACGTTTCTAAAGAGTAAAACTATAATTTAATGGAGTTCATAACATACCAAAATAAACTACATAAGAAAAAAATATAAATTCCGCGCATTTAAATTTTTATTCCGTGTTCAACTAAGAATTTTGTTGGTATAGTTAACAATATAATAATCAACTAGTTTCACTCATTTTTATTTTTATTTTTTGTATTTTGACATTTGAGCATGATATGAATACTCATTAAAGACTCCAAAATAGGGGTGGCAATTCCCGACACGACCTGAAACACGACCCGAACACGACACGAAAATAATCAGGTTTTGGGTTGGCAAGTATAACCCGTTTAAATAAACGGGTCGTGTTCGGGTTGACCCGTTTATAAAACAGGTCGGGTTCGGGTTGACCCATTTATAAACGGGTTGACCCGTTAACCCGTTTAAGGTTTCAAAATTCTTAATTTTTTATTCTTCTTTCCTATAACATATATTTAGTTGTTTTTCTTTTGATTATTTACCATACTTTAATTGATTAGGTAACAAAATTTATATTTTTTTTTATCTAAAAAATGATTTTTTTTTCCGGTTAACTATACAAACTCGTTTAGTTTAAATTTCATACTTTATAATTATAATTACATAATTATATTTTTAGTTATAATAATATTTTTTTTTGTTAAAATACTATATTAACTACTTGTAACTCATACACAACTACTAATCATGTTATTATCGATATGTTTTCAAGCAATAACCAACTTACAATATGTAAATAAGTTTGATTTATTTATATAAACGGGTTAAACGGGTCAGATTCGGGTTGACCTGAATTTATATCAATCCGGGTTAGGGTTGAAAACTTTGACACGAATAAATATATGGGTCAGGTTAGGGTTGCAAGATTCAACCCACCAACCCGCCAACCCGTAACCCATTAACCCGCCAACCCGACACGATTGACACCCCAGTCCAAAATATTATAATCTTACAAAATATTATTTATCAAAAAATTTATAAAAGTTAAACAATATGCCCATATAAAATAATATAACGTTTGTACTTTACAAGTTTATTAAAATGATTTCTTTTAAAATATATTTTTATCATAGTTAAATTGTTGAATTACAATTAATATTAAAAGATATAAAAAATTAAGAATTAATGTTAGATTTTTTTTAAATTAATTAATATATTAATTGGTCAAATTTATTAATTATTACTATCTATAAAGGATAGTTAATAAATAAATTAATATTCTAAATTTAAAATGAAAAAATAACAATAATAACAAAAACTTTTATTTAATTTATATAATAAATTTTTTAATAAAGCAAATTAATTTTTTAAACGATTAATTTGGATAACAATATCGTGTAACCCAATATACATATGAACCATAAACAACGATTTAGGTTTTAGTTTTGATTACCTTGGCCGTATATACTCGTCGGTTTGGAAAACAACTGATCAGCGAACGTTCCGGCGGTCGCTGATGGTGTCGAAAACTTCCGGTGTCCAGAACGATCGAACTGTGACGAGTATTGTAGCCGGTGGTGACCGTTCTGTGTGTACCACAACGAAGAAGAGTCGTCGGCGTCTCAAGTGGTCGCCGGAAGAACGCGAACCATACGAGTCGGTGGTTTTTGAGCTCCTGCTCGTCGACCGAGGGTGGTGACGTGGCGGATATAGGTGAGTGGTAGAGTAAGAAATGGCTATCGCACGTGTTTGCTCTTCGTCGGAATTAGGTTTATTTGAAGGTAAATGGAAACGAGACAGAGAAAGAGACGATATGTGAGGCTCGGTGATGAGAGTCTGCATTTAAAACCCAGGTGGCGACAGGGTGGTCAGATTTGGAGACGTGTGCAGGGAGAAAGGCTGACCGGGTGCGACTGGTTCGTGACTTTGACTGCCAATTAAACGGCTAAAGCAGTTTTTGTTTTATTGTGGTGGTTCTGCACATGGTGTGGTGTGCATTTGATTACATGTACTTTTTTCTTTCTTCTGCGTTGATTAGCGACTACTCGAACTGCCATCCACAGTTCCACATAACTATTTTAATAGCGTATTAGACTACCCACAATGTGCACTTAAGACGTGTGCACGTAGCTGATGTGGCGGCCGCACGTCAGAGGTGCGCATTGGAGTGGAGGAGAGAGGATGGTGCATGTCGGTATGTGCATGTGGGGAAGTGCGGAGACATGCGGCCATTTGGTGGGTCCCACATTAAATCATGCTTAATTTACTTGTACATGTCCATTAATCACTTGTACAAATAGGTGCATGTGGAAATGATGTGTTGGAGTTAAAAAGAGGAGAGAAGACGCATATAAGAAGGATGCGTAAAAAGCTGATTTGACAGGAATGACTAGGATGCATGTAGTAAATGCATCCCGATGCATGTAGTAAATGCATCCTTATGCATTGCGGGTAGTCTTATTTTATTTGATTATATTCATGAATTAAATAGAATTTTTATGGTATGTACATATATATGGATGTTTATGAGACGAACCAAATATTGGTCAGCTCATATCTAAACCGAGTATTGATTGGTTTGGCTAGGATTGAAAAACAAGTTTAAAATCTTGGTTCAAACTTCGGTCGTATGTAATCGAGTCGGCTCGGATCGGTTCATTTTAAGCTCGGTTTTTTATAAGAAATTTAATATTTCATTCGTTTTTAAAGTAACCACTGTTCTTTTATATGTAACTTAAAAAAGTTCTTAAGATGAAATAAAACCAAGTTCTCAAAATCAAACACGAAAACACAAAACATTCCATTAAACCCAATTATTTAGGAATTAGAGTTTGATACTTTGATTAAAGACGTGAATCTGCGAATTGTGATTTAGGAATAAGATTTAGGAATGAGAGAGATGCGTGAGATACAAATCGAGCTTTATCTGAACCAAACTTTACCCGAACTTTTTCCGAATAAGATACGAGCCGAATACAAGCTTCGAATTTTTTGAACAGCCCTATGTACATAACGCCTTACAGACATTTAATGTTTTATTTTATTTGTAATTCATTTTTTTCTTGTACATACACGGATTGTTTACTGTGAAAATCTGATCTTATTAAACCATATTTTTTTACTAAAATCCCAATTTTTATTTAATGAGACCACATATTAATTTTCGAGATTCCAAACGGATTACCCAAATAGGTTTTAATGATTTCTTTTTAAGATCGGATTTTTATATAATGCAAACCATCTACTATAGGATCCAATACATAAAACGCTTGTTTCACTTGGGAAGACATGACAAAGAATCATCTGAATAGCAAAGCTTCTTCGTATTAATGAATGTCAAAGCATAATCATGTTTCTCTACTTGTACTACTCACAATGAAACAATACAACTCTAAACTTTGCCCAATAGTCAAGTTCAATTATGTCCAAAATTCTACAATAATAGTCAACGTTTCCAAGTGTTGGATTTATGTCCCGAAAACTAGCGAAACTTGAAGTTAAAGCTGTAACTATAACACCGCTATCTTGAGTTTTACATTTATCATCTATTGACTTTGTATGAAACATATATCCATTCGCATTATACCCATAGTATCTCTTGGATGTATGACCAGGTTCCTTAGCAAGCCAAAAAATATGATCTAGAACACTATTATATAATACGTTGTCTTTGAACCCACCGAAAAAATCGTTACTATGGTTTTTGGCTTGTGCCTATCGAAATTTGTTGTGGTTGACTTTCAACATAAGTTTCGTTCTTAGTACAACATCATTTAAAAAAAATGTCATGAAATAAGTAATACTAACATATAATTTGAAGGAAATAGATGCACTAAATTAGTTACTTAATTTATATAATCATTAACTTATGCGCAATCAGAAGTGAGTTTAATAAGCACTATCTCGTTGAAAAGTTCCTCAATTCAATAAAAACATAATAAACAAATCGCAGATTTATTCGAGAATAATGATAACAATTGATAAGGAATAACGATGTGTTTGTTCCTTTAAATTAGTGTCTAAAATGAAAACTTTGCCCCGTCTGGCTTTTGTACCTCCTAAAGTATGGCCACCATTTGCGAATATCGGTTCATCTGATATATTTTCACCCACCAAATCATTATTATCTTTTTCACCCTTATTAAGACTTTCATTTACTCCATGCATGTAACGTGACCAAAAGGTCTATCGTTCTTCAATCAAATACACTTCTGCTATGGATCCCTCTGGTCGACCCTTGTTCCGCAAATATGACTTCAACTTGCGTAAGTATCTTTTCATAAAAAAACAACCATCTATATTGAACTTGTGCTTCAAGCTTAACTTCATTTACTAAGTGGATAGGTAAATTCGCCATTATATCAAAAAATTTTGGCATGAATAATTTTTCAAATTCAAACAATGTTTTCGTATTTTCTAATTGTAATATGTCAATGTCTTGAGGCCTAATTACCTTACTACATAATATTCAAAAAAAAAGACATACAACTTAATCAAAGGGATAACAACATGCTTTGGGAATGATTTTCTTATAGCAAATTGAAGCAAAAAATGCAAAAAGATGTGAACATCATTAACTCTTGTAACCTGAAAATTTCTTTTCCAAAGAATGGACATAACGAACAATATTAGACGAACAGCGAAAGGTAATTTTGTTTCCTTTAAAACACAACAAAAATTAACTTTCTCCTTTAAAGACATTAAGAAACTTGCTTTTGGATGATAACATGGTTATCATCAAAGAGTACATATTGAAGCTATTCTTTAATGTTGAGTTCTAAAATGTTGAATTGAGCTTTCGGATGATTTTTTTGACTTCCCACTAATATCCAACAATGTTTGTATCACATTATCACTTATATACATTTTTAGTGTGCATGACATCAAGATTATGTTTGCATTTATTGAA
This sequence comes from Mikania micrantha, assembly GCA_009363875.1. NCBI lineage: Eukaryota > Viridiplantae > Streptophyta > Magnoliopsida > Asterales > Asteraceae > Mikania > Mikania micrantha. The sequence goes on from CM018683.1 coordinate 75,405,398, forward strand.
TTGCTAATATGGCAAGTGAAAAATATTGACCTTTTCTTCCATGGGCAAGTGCTATTATTTTTATTCTTTGTGTCTTTCCAAATAGATTTTTGAAATTAGACAATTCACTCAAAGCTTCAACATCTGATAGAGGTTTTGGAGAAAATTCTCTCCTCAATCTTCCCGTTAAAAGCACTATTGTTATGTAACCCTGGGTATTGAGCATCTAAAAATGTACAATGATTCATATAGCACATTTTCTTACTATGAATCAAGTAAAGTGAGCTAGCCTCATGATTACAACATGGACATGCTTAATTTCCCTTTGTTTTCCACCCTAACAACATTGAGTAAGTTGGAAAATCATTGATTGTCCATATTAACGCAACATGCATTTTAAAGGTCTCATCATTAGATTTATCGTATGTATCCAACCCATTAATCTATAATTCTTTAAGCTCATTAACTAAAGATTGTAAATAAACATCTATATTATTACCCGGAGTTTTGGGTTTGGGAATTAACAAAGATAACATAAAGTATTCTGATTTTAGTGACATCCATGAAGGCAAATTGTGGTTCACCAACACCACAATCCATGTGATATGAGAAATGCTCATTGTTCCAAATGGATTAAATCCATCACTTGACAACCCTAATCTCACATTTCTTGTTTCTTTTGCAAAATGAAGATACGAAGAATCAAATTCCTTCTAGTTTTTCCCATCTGCAGGATGTTGTAAATTTCCATCTTTAGGACATCCTTTATCATGTCAGATCCTATGTTTAGCTATTTCATAACACATGAAAAGTTTTGTAGCCTCAGTTTTAAAGAAAAATGCCACACCAGTTTAGCTGGAATTTTTGAAAGTTTTTTAGAAAGCTCACTATCATGTCTCTTTTGTTCTTTTTCCTTCATTCGTTTCCACTTAAAGGTTTTGAAAATGTGGCACTCTTCAATATGCTCATCCTTTTTCTAGTAAAGCATGCCACCATTTGGACATGCAGTCAAGGCCTAAATCTCTTAAGATTTTCCTGGCTTTAGTAAAACTACTTGGAAGTTTTGCCTCTAAAATAATCTCTTTTATAAGTAGTAAAAGATCATCGAGCGATGCATTACTAAGTGTGACACCCCAATTCTCAAAACATAAAATTTAACATAATTGCGGAATTTACAAACTTTAGGTCCCAGATTCATCGGTTTTAAAACCATAACAATTCAACCAAAATCATTTAACGCACTATCATGACAACTAGACTTGTTTATAGTACTTACAAAACTCTACTATGCGTTAAAATAGTAGTTATCAAAGTTACAACCCATTTGCTTTATTTTTACAAAAACATGGTTCGATCCCTTTAACCGTCTGATCACTCCAAAGCGTAGCCGAACCTACTTTTGACCTGAAACATCAACAAACAATCAAGTGTTAGTCCAAAAGGACTAAGTGAGTTAACCCCAACGATTTCCGGAATCAATTCTATAAAAAAAATGAAATCCGGAAAAAAATACAATGTCCGGCGTATGGTACTGCAGCCCCGGAGTACGGTACGCCAATGCACCAGCGTATAACAGAAGGGTTTGGGCGTACCATACTGTGCCCGGCGTACAGTACGCCCCCTGCAGCGTACTGTACGCCCCCTACATCATACTTCCATTATTTTCGCGTTTTAAGCACCCGAAACCATTTCTCCACATTCCGGGAGTTAGAATACATTCTAAACCCCATATATCACATTTATAATAATTTCTAATATCATAATCCTATCATTATCATCATACTTAATCATAATTTCATTCCAATTATTTCTTAACGGGTCAAAATTTCCCATTTAATGTCCACCAAACCATTACCTTCCACACGAATGTGGATCCTCCCCAATACCACTCAATAGTGGTTCTACATTAGCTTCCACACGCATGTAGATCATCCCCTTTTTGCCATATGAGTATGGACTTATATATTCTTCCACACGAATGTGGATCATCTCCATGAATGCCACAAATTTTGTGGTCTTACATATATTGACACCATACCATATTATGAATACACCGTATATCAAGCATCAATTATTCTCATAATCATTTTACTACATATAAACACATACTTTGACTTTCATTAGTCAAATATTCATCATTGTTAAACCCCTCCCCCATATTTGTAGTTCTATCTTCATTTGCATAATTACCTTTTGACTTTCTACTAGTCAAACAAACAACAAACATAACTACCGTTATTTACAAAATTTCATTTCATTCAAGTAATACTAACAATATAGAATTTTCTCCATTCCACTTAAACTACATACAACGAATATACAAGATTATGGACTTATGCCCATTTCCACACGAATGTGGATCGTCACCCAATTGTCACACAATTGTAATCTTACATCACATTCCACACGAATGTGGATCATCAACCAAGTAGTGTTCTAACTACACTTTATCATGCATTGACACCAATTTAAGTTATGCATACATCACATAACATACAACAATCTCCACAAAAACACTATATCAATTAGTTCATGCAATTCAACCAAATCAACAAACATGAATATGACTTATGGTTGCATATCCATGGTTAGGTTTACTCACCTTGGTCCATAATGCCAATTTGTTCCATCTTCTCCTTACCGGGTCGTTGATTTGTACTTCCGCTTCCTAGATCATGTAATCACACATACACATTCAATCAAGGAATAAAACACAAGAAAACCAACTTACACCCCTTTGACCCATTAACACCCTATTTGACCTTATCATAGTCAAACTCTCCTAATTCACCAATTCACATGAGTAATTAAGGTTATTAGAAACATTTCTTCAAACACCTTATGTGCATGTTCTTATCTCACCCCAAACGTCAACATTCTAAAATGCCAACATTCCCACTCAAATCATATAAACCATGAAACCCTCATTTTATGGTTTTTCATAAAATTTTCTGCACATATACAATCAATCCACCCCCATTCATACATATCCATTATTGACTTTGTAAAGTCAAAGAACTCATAAACCCATGAAATCCCCAAAACCCATATCTAGGTTTTTACAAGAGATTACATATAGAATGGTTAGATTAGTTGATTATTACCTCATTAAACACAATGCATGTTTTAAACTACAACAAACACCCAAAAAGTTGGATTTAATCAACCTCTAACCACACCCACTTGAAACCCACGAAAATTCCATCAATCCATATAAAATCAAATACCTTTAGTTGTGAAATCACAAGAGGAACTCAAATCTATGCTTGTGGGAACGATTAGAGCAAGATTTGATGTTTTATTTGGTCAAAATCACAAAACCCTTGTTTTCTCCTCTTGAACGTCGACCTACACCATCTCACAAGCCAAAACCCAATTTTGACCAAGTTTGACCCCCCTTTCCTCATTAAATCCCCATATTAATTTATCTTTCAAATAATGGCAATTTTAGTCCCTCTACTTACAAATTACAAATATTTACTACTCAAACACATAACACCACCATTTAACTTAAAATATATCACATATCGATTATTTTCATAATAAGTTAAAATGGGTCGTTACAAATTCTCCTCCCCTTAACGGGGTTTCGTCCCCGAAACTAGTTTACATATCAAACTAAAAGGGATAATATTTATTCATTTTCTCTTTCGACCCCCACGTTGTGTCGGATCCTCGTCTATTCTTCCATTCCACCTTAACTTGGTTCAACGACTTGTTTCTAAGTCGCTTTACCTCTCGATCTAATGTTGCCACCGGTTTCTCTACATAATTCAATTTGCATACAACCTCCATATCTTCCATTAGCGCATCGGCCAACTCCTGTCCATACAATTTCTCAATTGGATCATATGAAAAGTGTTAAAATACCACTTAACTCACCCGGTAGCTCTAGACGATAAACAACTTCACCAATTCGAGCAATTATCCTAAAAGGACCAATAAATCGTGCTCTTAACTTCCCACGCTTACAAAAAATGAATTACTCCTTTCCACAGAGAAACATTCAACAACACAAAATTCCCTACCTAGAACTCGATCGTCTTCTGCATTTATCCACGTACGTTTTCGATCAGTCTTTAGCCGCTTTCAAATGAGCTCCTATTTGATTAATCTAGGCATTTGTCACCTTGACCACCTCCTTTTCCACAAGCTCTCGCTGGCCAACTTCATCTCAAAACAAAATTGAATGCAACAATTTCTCCTCTCAGAGCATTTCTCTTTTGACACGCCCGATTAATTAGATCTATAAGTGAAGCTGGGGTGTTTGTTAGTCCAAAAGACATAACAAAAGTTCAGAATGCTCATAACAGATACGAAACGCCGTCTTATCAATGTCTTCATATTTAACGATGAGTTAATGGAGACCTGATCGAAAGTCAAATTGGGATCCACTTGGCTCCTTACAATAGATCTACGAGGTTTTTTATTCTTGTCAAAGGATGCCAGTTCTTCAGGGTCACCTCATTCAACTCTCTATAGTAGATGCGCATCTTTAAGCTTTAATCTTTCTTCTTGAAAAGGAGAACCGAAGCACCCCATAGCGAGATGCTAGGACGGATGAAGCCTTTGTCAAGAAGATCTCATTACTCAGTCATCAATTGTAACATCTGTGCCGGAACCGTCACCGGTACAGTAAACTGTACAGTAACTTGTACAGTAACTCAGGTACACTGTACGTGAAAACTAGATGATGCTATTGACACATTTTGATTTAACATGAAACTATTAAACGACTGTCTGAATCTAATTGAAACCTTAGGGTTTAACAGTTAGAAACATGTCAGACAACACAGTTTTGAAACACAGATACTTGGTATGATACTATTGCGTATAAACGTATGTGAGGTTAACAAAACAAAACTTTAACGGTTATTGTTATGGAATGCTAAACAGACGAATTATTCGTATAGGTGACGATCTGTACGAATGATTCTGATAGTTTAACGATCTGAAATAATGACTGAACAATAGAAAACAAAATCAGAAAGTGAAGCGTACGATCGTGTTCGTACAGTTAGCGCTCTGTACGAAGACGCGCGTAAGTGACGTTTTCTGACGAAACGGAACAGAGACGATACGAACGATAATAAAGTTAAGGAAATAAAATATTTCCTGTTTTATAATTTTGAAACTCATCAGAAATAAATTAAAAACAAAACTATTTTAATCTCAGGCGCGAAAAACAAAATACACGAATAAATAATGAAACACGTTAAAAATAATAAATTACGTTAAATCATTCAAGAATAATAATATTTAAAACATTTCTATAAATAATCACCCTCTTAAATTTTAAAATAAAGTTCTTCCTAATTAATTTCGTAAAAACACGCGTTACGATCCGGAAACGCAACGGAAACGAAAACCGAGCAACCGAAACGAACCCGAATACCCTCGGGGTATTTAAAGTCTTAAATGAGACTTTCATCTCATTTTTCACACATTTTCTTCTCTCTCTAGCTCTATTCCCGTCCATCTCTCTCTCTCAAGAAATACAAACTTCAAACTACAAGATCTTGGTAATTTCGTGATGAAATCGTGCATTCTTGGTGTCCACGCGTAGTTAGGAACGAGCTCTACACAAAAGTACAACTAATCTGTGGATTCGTCCAGTCGATTTTGAGGTAATGATGCTTAAAGGTTCGAAATTATAGGGTTTTGGTGTGTGTGTGTGTTTCGACCTAACCCATCACCGGATATTTAACCCATCTTCGAACCAACACCCTTTCGAGGTTCTGTTAACCGGATATTTATCTCACCCCAAACATCAACATTCTAAAATGCCAACATTCCCACTCAAATCATATAAACCATGAAACCCTCATTTTATGGTTTTTCATAAAATTTTCTGCACATATACAATCAATCCACCCCCATTCATACATATCCATTATTGACTTTGTAAAGTCAAAGAACTCATAAACCCATGAAATCCCCAAAACCCATATCTAGGTTTTTACAAGAGATTACATATAGAATGGTTAGATTAGTTGATTATTACCTCATTAAACACAATGCATGTTTTAAACTGTCACGCCCCCAAATTCCCACTCGTGGTGTCAGTCCACGTGGGTGTGACGTGGCCAGGATCATAGCTCATGGTCATATAGAACGACTCTATATGAGTTACACATTCACACAGATTGTAAAACAATACAAATTTCATTCAATAAGCAGCGGAAAGTGTTAAACATCAGAAATACATACAATTGCAGCGGAAAGTAATTCGTTCAAGACACTACAAAGATTAAATTGTTTTCAAAACAGAACACATGCACACAAGCCTAGGACATGAGTCTATATGTAAGCTTGACTCCATTAGTGTGTCCTTGTGAGCGTCCTAGCGTGTGCTCCTTTAGTTACCTGAGAATACATGCGAAAAGTGTCAACTAAAAAGTTGGTGAGTTCACAGGTTTAGACAGACAGAAATTGTAGACAGATATATACTGGGCATGTTTAAGTTTAGTTGTTGGATCTACGATCCGTGAGTGTGTCATGTCATCTTACCGAAACTAGACTGTTTCCAATTGCCTCCGCGAGTCATCGCTGAACTCGCAATTCACATCGATTATTACACTCGTTATGACCTCCAGTCAAAGTTGTTGCCGAGTGGGGCTAGTCAGACCCAGTAGTACTACGTAATAACGACTCGTTCGTAACAATTAACGGTAAGGATAAGTGAGGGCTTTATGCGATAATAGTTACACTCAAAAAGAAACGGTTTCACAACATGCCAGTCCTATATCTAAAACAGTTGCAGTATATTCTCACCCCAATAGTTTAGCAAATCAGTTAAGAGTAAAAGTGGGGCCGTAAACTCACCTGAGTTTGAGTAATGCGTTAGCTCAAAAGAGTAGTGTAGCTCGCCGGCTAGTAATCACCTATATCATGTAGGTGTTATGAGTTCGTGTTCACAAGTGTGGGTCTCACCGAACCGTGTTAGTGTTCAACAACACTAAGTGGTTATGTAGGTCGAGTTGACCGTGTTTGACCGTGTCGATCGTGTTTGACCTAACGACCCGTTGGTGACGGTTTGGATCAAGTGTTCGTGTATCGTGCGGTTTTAGTGTCGTGTGAAGTGTACGGATACCAAAATCATTCCTATGAGGAAACTTACTATTTATGGTAAGTTCCTATTTTAGGAAAGTTTCCATATTCGGCAAGTCATGCATAAAATCATATTCCGATTATTCTAACATGCATATTTATCCTAAATGAGCATGTTATCACATTGCACATAGTTACACATAACCGGTTTAGCATAGTTTACGCATAAAAGTTTCCATTTTTAGAAAGTTTCTAAAATAAGCATATTTTATCAAGTTTAACCATCTACATTATCTAATATCCTCATCTTAGTCCTAAATAGCCTATTAATCGTGACCGTTACGACTAACATGTGAAGATTCATTAACTTAGCAAAATAAAGTTACTATATTTAGTAACTTATGAAAATAACACCAAATCAAGTTTCCCAATAACATATTCCTTCCAATATCATCAAATAATCATCAAATGGGCATGTTAGACTCAAGACATTATCATACATGTTATCAAGTTGCAATCTTGTGCCAAAAAGTTACTATTTATAGTAACGTTTACAAAAATCATACTTTTGACATTTCTATGCATCAAGCATCCATCACAATAGTTTCTAATCATCATTTTAAGCATAACATATAGATCTAAACACATGTATGTGGTCATTTCATCGAAAATCTCCAATATGCAACATAAAAGTTACTATTTTTAGCAATAAGCCCCAAATAACAAATTTTGACATAATTCAACATTCTAAATCATGTAGGACATCATCAATAACATATCTAGTAACATTTCTAAGTCAAATATCATGTGAATCATGCTAGATCATGCATGCATGTTGTCAAATGTGCATATTTCATATCCACATCAATAACCCATCATCATATTCTATCAAAATCACCATAGATCGTCACGAGATCATCAAACCAGTAACAAACACATTCATTAACAGATTATTAACATCAAAAATTCGTGACAATGGTAGTGGTGGTGATGCATGTGGCCTAGATGGCTTGCATGTGCGATTTCAAGTGCTAAAACCCGAAATAGTGTTAAGAAACTACCTTAGGAGGTGCAAGATAATCAAGATAAGGCTGGAGCAGATGTGTATGGCTTCAAGACGTCCAGAAACAGCCTCTACAGCGTCTTCGACTCGTGCAAGGTGGTAATGGGTGTCTTCTAACTTGCTCCAAGCTTCCAAATGACTTTAATCCTTCAACAAAGTCTTCCAATGGCACAATGGTGGTGTAACAGAGGGTAGATGGTCGAGAAAGAAGGTTTCAGTCGCGAGAAATCGGAGGAAGAATAAACAGAATGATTAACATTGGATTTATAAGATTTTTGCGTGTTGGGGTCTTCGCGTACTGCGGAGACTGCCCAAAAAGCAACCCCGCGTACCGCGGTGATTAAAATAATAATTCTGTTCCCGAAACACGCCGCGTACCGCGGTGGTGGAAGATGATCGGTCGTCGCGTACCGCGACGTTTTTCGGAGAATTCAAATTCCCCCGCCCAGGCTTCGCGTGCCGCGAAGGCCCATTTAGGTGCCCATCGCGTACCGCGATGGGTCTCGGTTGAGCCCAATAGGCCCAATTTCATTGTTTTGAACCGAATCTTTCGTATTTCTCGAATACGATCATCGTTTCTCAACACATTGGCTTTGTTCTAACTAAATTAGGTTCACCGAACCTAAGTGCAGTGTTTTTGTGTTACGATTTGATCCGTTCACCAACGTTCGTTATTCAAGACACGTGCGAGTGTTGTGCGATAATTCTCTGAATTATCGGTATGTTTAGACTGTTGTGCCACGTGTCACACTAAATGCAATTATTCTAGTGCCACGTATGAAATAATAATAAACATTATTATTAAAATAATAAAGTTGCTGACCTGGAATTTACGAGGTGTCACATCATCCCCCAGTTATTGGGAATTTCGTCCCGAAATTCAGTTCATGTGCCGGTGTTGGTTTGATCGGAGAATAGATGAGGGTATTTCTTTTTCATTTGATCCTCCCGTTCCCAGGTGTATTCCGGTCCTCGTCGTGAGTTCCATCGAACTTTTACAATGGGTATCTTACTATGTTTCAACTTCTTGAGTTCCCGGTCCATAATTTCCACCGGTTCCTCAACGAAGTGAAGTTGTTCATCAACCTGGATTTCCTCCAAAGGAATCGCGAGCGTTTCGTCTGATAAGCATTTCTTGAGGTTTGAAACGTGGAACACATTGTGTACGCTACTCAGTTCCTGTGGTAGCTGTAGTTCGTAGGCCACAGGGCCTATCCGTTTAGTGATCTCGAATGGTCCTATATAACGAGGGTTTAGCTTTCCCCGTTTCCCAAATCGAATCACTCCCTTCCAAGGCGAGACTTTAAGAAGTACTCGGTCTCCTACTTGGAATTCCAAAGGTTTGCGCCTCTTGTCGGCATAGCTCTTTTGTCGATCTCGAGCTGCTGCCATTCTGTTACGAATTTGCACGATCTTTTCTGTTGTCTCGTGCACAAGTTCGGGTCCGGTCAGTTGGCTTTCCCCAACTTCCGCCCAACAAAGTGGTGATCTGCACTTGCGTCCGTAAAGTGCTTCAAACGGTGCAGCTCCAATGCTGGTGTGGTAGCTGTTATTATACGCGAATTCTACCAAAGGTAAGTGAGTCTCCCAGCTGTTACCAAAGTCAATCACACATGCTCGAAGCATGTCCTCCAAGGTCTGGATGGTTCGTTCACTCTGACCATCCGTTTGTGGGTGATAAGCAGTACTCATATCCAACCTCGTCCCGAGTGCCTTGTGTAAGGACTTCCAAAAGTGAGCCGTGAAACGGCTGTCTCGGTCTGATATTATGGAGGACGGGACTCCGTGTCTGGTTACTATTTCCTTCAAGTAGATTCGGGTCAACTTTTCCAGTTTATCAGTTTCTTTGATTGGCAGGAAATGTGCCGATTTCGTAAGTCGGTCTACGATAACCCAGATGGTATCGCAACCGCTTGTCGTCTTTGGCAGCTTTGTGATAAAATCCATGGAAATCTGTTCCCACTTCCATACTGGAATTTCCGGCTGTTGGAGTAGTCCCGAAGGCTTCTGGTATTCTACCTTGACCTTTGAGCAAGTCAGACACTTACTCACATACGTTGCGATTTCTGACTTCATGTTAGGCCACCAATAAGTTGCCTTTAGGTCGTGGTACATCTTGTCAGAACCTGGATGTACTGAGTATCGACTCTTGTGAGCTTCATCCATCACTACCCTCCTTAAGTTCCCATAATGTGGAATCCAGACACGATCCATTAGGTAGTAAGCTCCGTCGTCTCTCTGTTTCATTTGCTTGTCCATCCCTCTCATGGCCTCGAGAGTAAGGTTTTCGGCCTTCAACGCTTCTTGTTGTGCGATCCGAATTTGGTTTGGTAGTTCGGAGTGGATGGTGAGTTGTAGTGCACGTACGCGTTTGGTTGTTTCCTTTCGGCTCAGTGCGTCGGCTACTACATTAGCTTTGCCGGGATGATATTTGATTGCACAATCATAATCACCTATCAGTTCGACCCATCTGCGTTGTCTCATGTTCAGCTCCTTTTGGTCGAAAATGTGCTGTAGGCTCTTATGATCAGTAAATATTGTGCACTTGGTGCCGTACAGATAGTGTCGCCAGATCTTTAATGCGAACACTACGGCTCCCAACTCTAGATCGTGAGTTGTGTAGTTCCTTTCGTGCACTTTCAATTGTCGTGACGCATAGGCTATAACTTTCTCACGTTGCATCAGCACACAACCGAGTCCTTGCTTTGATGTGTCACAGTACACCACAAAATCCTCGCACCCGTCTGGTAGCGATAAGATTGGTGCACTGCACAATTTCTGCTTCAACAGATCGAAAGCAGCGTCTTGCTTTTCTCCCCATTCGAATTTCTTGTCTTTGTGTGTGAGGGAAGTCAATGATTGCGCGATCTTTGAGAATCCCTCGATAAACCGCCTGTAGTACCCGGCCAATCCTAAGAACTGTCGCACTTCAGTTGGAGTCTTAGGCGCTGCCCAATTCTTGATTGCCTCGATTTTGGCTGGGTCTACGTGTATCCCTTTCTCGTTTACTACGTGTCCAAGGAACTGAACTTCGCGAATCCAGAAATCACATTTGGAGAATTTCGCGTATAGTTGTTCCTTCTTTAGTAGTTCTAAGACACGTCTCAAGTGATCGGCATGTTCTTCCTGAGTCTTAGAATAGATCAGGATGTCATCAATGAATACGATTACGAACTTATCGAGATACGGTTTACACACCCGATTCATGAGATCCATGAATACTGCTGGTGCGTTAGTCAGTCCAAAAGGCATGACTAGAAATTCATAGTGTCCGTACCGTGTCCTGAAGGCTGTCTTCGGTATATCGTCCTCCTGTATTCTGAGTTGATGGTAACCCGATCTCAGATCGATTTTCGAATAGAAGCTGGACCCTTGTAGTTGATCGAACAGGTCGTCTATTCGTGGTAGGGGGTATCGATTCTTGATCGTTACCTTGTTTAGTTCTCGGTAGTCTATACACATACGGAATGAACCGTCTTTCTTCTTCACGAATAAGACCGGTGCTCCCCAAGGTGAGAAGCTCGGTCGGATAAATCCTTTATCTAACAACTCTTGCAGTTGGTTAGATAGTTCTTGCATTTCAGTAGGAGCCAATCGGTATGGTGCCTTGGCTATTGGTGCTGCTCCGGGGGTTAAATCTATCTGGAACTCCACTTGTCGTGCTGGTGGTAGTCCCGGTAGATCGTCAGGAAAAACTTCCGGAAAATCACTAACAACCTCAATGTCCTCGATCTTCCGTTCCTTCTTTGACTGTTCGGTGATAAGGGCTAGGATAGCCGTGTATCCCTTCTTCAGATATTTGCTTGCTTTCATACAGGACATGATGTTTAACGGTATCCCGCGCCGTTCTCCCTGGATTGAGATCTGCTCTCCGCTTGGCAACGCAATTCGCACAATCTTCTCGTTACACACGATTTCAGCGTGGTTTGCAGATAGCCAATCCATTCCAATCACCACGTCGAAGCTCCCGAGAGTTACCGGCATCAGTTTGATCACTAGTTGATGGTCCGCTAGTGTCAGAACACATCCCTTGATGATATATTGTGTCTCGATCAGCTTGCCGTCTGCTAACTCTACGGTGTACTTATAGTCTAGTGGTGTTGGTGTCATATAAAGTAATTTGCTAAAGTCGCTAGAGATAAAACTCCTATCGGCACCGGTATCAAATAATATACTAGCATAGACATTATTTAAAAGAAACGTACCGGTGACGACATGTGGATCGTCTTTAGCTTCTCCAGAGCCAATCACAAATGCCCTCCCCCTTGCTGGGTTGCCACCTGCATTCTTGTTCTGTGGGCAATCTCGGCGCATGTGCCCCGGCTTTCCGCAAGTAAAGCATCCCTTCAATGTATTATCCTTGTTGGGGTTAGGGTTGGGGTTTGATCGGCATTCCTTGGCCAGGTGTCCGTTCCTGCCACAGTTGGTGCACCGAACTCTTCGGCATGGGCCGTGATGGTGGTATGAGCAGTTGTTGCATTTGGGGTTGTTGCCCCGATATCCCCCTTTGTCCTGATTGTTTGGTTGGGTGGCAGTGAAGACTTTTGCAGGTGTGGGTCGGTGTTGAGTTGGCTGTTGGGGTGAAAAGGTTCGGTTGTTGTTGGGCTCCCACTTTCGCTTGGGTTCTTGGGGTTTCAGATGTTCACCCCTCTTTGGCAGCTTTCCCTGTGCTACTGCCTGATCAGTTAGTCTGTGGGCAAGTCGGATCAATGGTTGGATGGTGGTGTGATCGGAAGCAGTTACCATGCTCTGTATCTGCTCCGGCAATCCACTGATGAATTGCTCGATCTTTTTATACTCCGGCGTCACCATTGCCGGGCAGAGCTTGCACAGTTCATGAAACCGAGTACAGTATTTCTCGATTTCGGATCCCACCATCTTGTGCACCCAAAATTCCTCCTCAAGCTTCCGGATCTCGTCACGGGGACAGTATTCCTCATGCAGCATTCTGGTGAAGTTCTCCCATGGAATGGAGTTTGCAGTCTCCAGTCCGAGGGTCTGGACATGGGTGTTCCACCATGTGAGAGCTGGTCCTTCTAGGGTTCCTGTGGCGTATTTCACCCGGTTCTCATCCGAGCATTCAGCCATGGAGAAAACTGACTCCAGCTTCTCGATCCAACGAAGCAGTCCCACTGCTCCTTCAGTACCTTGAAACTTGTGAGGGTGACAGCTCAGGAAGGCTTTAAACGAACATCCCTTTGCCGCTCCCCCATGAGATCCTGTGCATCGTAGTTCAATGCAACGTGTTAGTGTCTAGGCTGCCTATACTATGTTAGTCATGTTAGGCAAAAGTTAGTACCGTTGTTAGAGCCACTCGTCTCACTGGCGTGTCGGTTGGCTTCGTACTCTGCGAGTACCTTGTTGAATTTTCGTTCGACCATCATGTCGATCCGTGCCTTTTCGGCCTTGCGTTTGAGTCGAAGGGCATTGGTTCCTCTTCCCGACATGTTTCTATATAGAGAGGTTAGAGTGTTAGTCATCAGATGCTAAGTGTTAGCCAAAGTTAGGATTGTTGTCATGTCATGTCAAATGTCAAGTTAGCTATCATAACAAAGCTTCAAATAACAGTAGTAATAATAAAGCAGATAATAATAATAAAGCATAATTTACATTAATATCAATCTTGAAGTACAATAATTTGAAAAGAAAGTACAATGCGAGTTCTCCGAGCACATCCCGCTCGTCTAGGCTAAAATGAGATAAAAGGAAAGACAGTACAAAATAAGGAAAATCTACTAATCCGAGTCCATGGAGACATGGGAGATGTTACTAGCTGCGTCCCCATCATCGTCATCGTCCTCCTCCGGATCCTCGTCGGGATCCTCGTCAAACTCTCCCTCTTCGAGGTCCTCGGCCTCGAACTGTGGTCCGTCATCCTCAGCTGGCGGCTCCTCGATAAACTGTGCCGCCCATGCGTTAAGCATGGCGTCACTCGCCTGTACCATAGCCTGAGTCTCGGCTATATCTGTCCGATTCTCAGTAATACGCCCGTCATGCTCCTGCATGACATCAACTATCTGGCCATGCTGAGACATGAGCTGAGACACCTAGAGACGTAATGTCTCCACCTGTTCCTCCAAGCGATCGTTCTGCTCCTCCAGTCGGTCGCTTCGCCTTTCCAGGCGATCGTTCTTCTCGCGAAGAACACGAACCTCGTCGGATAGCTCGGCGTTTCTCCGAAGCTCCCGCCGGGTTACAGCAACATGAGCCGCGAAGGCTCTCTCCATCGGCATCCCAAGTGCCGGCAGTCGTGGACCCTCTGAGGTATCGCCCCTGTATCGTGGCGTAGGCACCCGCTCTCCCACTACCCAATCTCGTAGGAGGTTAGGCAACCATCCCCAGTATCGCTCCCTGGCTAGCATCTGGGCGCGTCGCTCCATCTCAGCATCTACCTGAGCCACGATGCTGTCGATCCTGCGTCGACTCTCCTCAGTCAAGTCATCGACCGCTGGGCGTTTGCCCGGGTTCCTGTTAGCATCTCTGTTGTTATCGGCCATCCTGTAAATTCTCAGATTAGTAAACAACAGTTCGATAATAATAATAACAACATCAGTGTGCAAGTTCTAGTGTAGTGTCTAATTTAGAGCAGTGGCTATAGTCTAAGTTTACTATATGCAAACCTAGTTCCCTATAACCAAGGCTCTGATACCAGTCTGTCACACCCCCAAATTCCCACTCGTGGTGTCAGTCCACGTGGGTGTGACATGGCCAGGATCATAGCTCATGGTCATATAGAACGACTCTATATGAGTTACACATTCACACAGATTGTGTAACATCAGTGCCGGAAACGTCACCGGAACAGTGATCGTGAACAGTACATGAACAGTAATCAGGTACAATTTTCATGTAATTCAGTGTATTTCATGTTCATATCAAACCTTAGTATCATTCCATGCTAACAAAACAGTGAATTCACAGTCATTTCAGAGAAATCAATTCAGAACAAGGATTCTTGAGTCTGATAATTATCTGGCAACACAGAATCATCATGTGATTTATTTGTTAGGATCTTATTATGTATAAACGTATGTGAGGCCTTACAGAACAAAACAACACGAATATCGTTACGGGAATGCTAAACCGACAGATTTTTTCGTATAGGTGACGATCTGTACGAATAAATCTGAAAGTTTAACGTTCTGAATGATGTTCAATAATTAGAAAACAATATTGAAAAGTGTAGTTATCGTCGTGTTTGGTCGGGTGACGATTCGAACAAATACGCGCGATGACCGCGCGATTCGATTTAAACGTTAAATAAATATTTTGTAAATTAAATAATTGAAAGATATTTAGTTAATTTATTAGGAATCACAACCTAAAATGATTTTATAATTTCTATTTTAAATTCCGAGTCGTTTCGTTACGAAAACGACGAGAAAACCGACATTTTAAGCGAAACCGAGCAACCGAAACGAACCCGAACTCACCCGGAGTATAAATACCCGGAATGAGTCTTCTTCCTCATTTAACCACTTCACTTTCTCTCTCTAAACTCAAAAACCCGGAACTTTCTCTCATCTAGATCTCACTCGATTCTTGACGAAATCCCGCGTTTTTGGTGTCCAAACGATCACTACAACTTGTAGAATACAAAAGTACAGTCGATCGGAGCTTTTATCCAACTGATTTGAGGTAAAATCGAGTTCTATGTCACGATTTTTAGGGTTTTGTAACCCTAAGTTCGAACCCCCTAGGAACCGGGTTTTAATCCATTTCAACCCTTAGGAATTACACCATAGTGTCTTAGAACTATGTAGGAACCAGGTGTGTGGCACGAGCATAGCTAAAACTCAAATCTGTGAGGGATGCATCTGAGTTCTTGGGCGGCCGAATGTCTCAACAACAGCTCACCGAATGAGCTTAATCCTCTTTCGCCGAATGGCCCTTGAACATCATTCGGCGAATAGGCCGACTCATTCGCCATCCAGTCCTTCGCCAGTAGTCATTCGATCGGCCATAAGTGCTGCCCATTCGACCACCCATTCGATCCAAGCTTCATTCGACCGGGGCTATCTCATTCGGCCAACCATCCTTCATTCGTTCGGCTAACCACATTCCCCCTTGACCTTCACTCGATCGGGATTGGGACATTCGACCACTTTCTCATTCGGTGAATCACATTCGGCCGAATGGCCCTGATGTCGAAGCAGTTTCATTCGTTCGGCTCCTCATGCGGCCTAAGCCTTCATTCGGACATCTGCACAGCCGCATGACTAAATGGTTCGGCCATGTGTTTTCCCATTCGGCCTAGGATCATTCGACTCACCTCCATTCGGTCGGCTAAGGATTTATGAGCATAAGTCTATTCGGACCAAGCCTCATACGGCTGTCCCCATTCGGCCGAGGGAATCAACATGGGAAACTAGTATGGCTAACCTAATGTGATTGTGCATGGGTGGGGGTCACGTATACATTGCATGGGGATTAAGTGTGTGTGTGTGTGTGTGTGCATGGAAGAAGCATATTAGGGTTTTCCTTTCAAATAACTAACCTTGGGTGAACTAATTTTCTCTTTAAATGACTAGGGTGGTCTTTAAATTGAGATGGGGTAAATCACATGAGCTACCTATTTAGAATCCATAATAGTATTGTATTAAAGGGAGTCGAATAAATCACATGGTATTATCAAGGACATTATCTTTTGAGGTTAACACATTTGAACTCAAGTGAGAGACAAAGACTTTAACTTTAAAGTGATGGAATCATTCTCATGAATAATTCCTAACACTTAGTTTGAGTAATAGAAACACAATACTCGTCTTAGTAATTTAATTAAATTTCCTGAGACGAATGTATCAAAACCATGAAAAGAAAACAAGTGAAGATTTAAAGTCAATTAATGGGCTGAGGTTGGCCCAATGGGTTTAATATAAGCCCATCATGTTTAACTACATTTTCTTAAATTAATTATGTTTTCATAAAAGAAATTAAAACTATAAACTTTATTAAAATAAATAAATGATCTTAAAAATGTGTTAAATAAAAGACTTGTGAGTAATTAAAATAAACCCTAATTATCTAGGGTTTAGTAGTTAATAATATGGGGACATGGGTTTATTATGGGGTAATAAGTTAGACTAAGTTAGATAAAGTCATAGAAACACATTAGCAATCTAGGCCACTTAGTTGCACACCGAGACCAAACCCTAGATACGACAACTACCGTATATACTTATCGTATTCGAATTCTTTTAAAACAACTCAGGGACTGAAGATACCTAGGCAACAATCAAAGAGCGCGCATATCTTTTGTGGTAATTCATTTCAGAGCAGCACAGGTGAGTTCATTGCCCCTTTTCTAACATTTTTATTTTAAAACGCGGGGCTGAGAAGCATGCGTAAACTGTTTTATATAAACTGTTTATTTAAATGCTTTTATTTATTATATGTTCTTACATATATATGTTGTTGATACTCCTAGATTCCTGTCTAGGAAATTATTAAACAGATCAAGTTATCAAATAAATTTAAGTACTCTCATGAGTAATACCTTAAATTTAAACTCTAAATCAACCCTTAGTCCATCAAGTTCAAATTCAAGAACCTAAATTCAAAGTGAAATCAAATGAACAAAATCAAAAGATCGCATTCAAAGGGATCATAACTCAGTGTGAGATCTGAGACCCAAGAATCAATATCAAATCAATTATCATTGTGAATCATGGGAAAGTCAAAAGATCAAGATCAAGAGACTCAAGAAAACAGATATCATAAATGTGTGTGAATCATTGAAGTAATGAAATCATTATGATCTAATGAACTCATTAATACTCAAGTCAAGGTGGATGTCAGTTGTATATGGAATCAAGACCACGTGTAACACACATATAAAGTCCCACTCAGATGCAGAAGACCTTCGGGTCAGGCTGTAACGGGCAATAACGTGAACTATCAAATGATCATTATCAATGTCAAAATCAAGAGAATCAAGAGATCAAGAATCACAGGATATCCTTAAAGTCCCCGCTTGTACAGAAGACCTTTGGGTCAAGCTGTAAGGGCAAAACATTAAAGTCCCCGCTTGTACAGAAGACCTTTGGGTCAAGCTGTAAGGGCAAAACATTAAAATCCCGCTCAGTTCAGGTGTGCTCCTTGTGAGTTATGCCTGACATGGGTCACGTGTGAGAGGTTACAACTTGGACAACCACCAACAACTAAGTCTAACTGATTGAGTAAATTCATACCCAATCATCATGGCTTGGTTGTATTTAAATGTTTTATTTAATTAATAAATTAAATTTTTGACATTTTACTACTATCACTGTCTTTTTGGGAAATCATATATCTATGAGAAACCCAATAAATCGAAGGCATATCAGATTTAAATATCATGATCTAAATCAGAGGTGTTGGGTAAAAATGCTTAATTATCATTAAAAACAGTGTCATATACATGTTAGTATGTGGTGGGATAGAGTCTGGGCTTGACCCTTTCGTGATTCCCTATATATAAGCATACCGATGTGGATATTACATGTGGAGTTAATGAGGTTAGGGTCTTTACCAAAAGAGGTTTTCAAATCATTATCAAGTCATTTTCAAATCATTATCATACCATTTTCTAAATCATTTTCAAATACTAAACTATATGAACTCACCAACCATGTGTTGACTTGATTTTTGCATGACTTCTCAGGTGACGAACAGGTCAACTAAGGAGTTATTTCCTTTGGGACTAGGACTTCAGATAGAAGACTTAGTATTTTGGACCTGCATACTTTTGAAGACATCATTATATGAATATTTTGTATATCTTGTGTAAATACAAGATAGAAAATTTATGATGTTGATGGTAGATTTACATTGTTAAATTATAAACAATACTGATGTAATTTAACTTTGCAATTCTATTATATTTAGCATTTCTCAGTTATATCATGTGCAATGTAAACAATCTGATCATCACGATTATCACTCACGATATCGCGCCTCGGGAACCTTCCGCCCGACGGGACAACCGATCCTATCCCGCCGGCTCGGGGTGTGACAGATTGGTATCAGAGCCATGGTTATAGAGAAATATAGGTCATTTAATTAAACGGTTTGGCCTAGACTATAACCTAGGGACCCTGCATGTAGAGAACATAGGAATTAGGAATTTACTTGCATTGTGTCTTCTGCATTCGATCATTGCACTAACCAATGTTGTATTGGTTATGATTAGAATGTCACCAAGAAGACAACCATCACCGCCTCTACCTTCGCAGGAGACGGATTCAACAGTCGAGGCACTTGCAACCCTGATCACTGAACAGTTGGTGGCGATTCTCCCTGGAATCATCACCCAGATCAGGAACAGTGAGGAGTTTGCTAAAATCTTTCCACTACTTTCTACAGAGCAGAAGAAATTGGAAACAGGAGAGTCGAGCAAGAAGCGGAAAAGGTGTCATCCTGAAAAATCAAGAGACCTTGTAAATTACACCGAAGCCATTCCCCTTTGCCAGATGGCCGTTGCTCCAAAGTCAGAGGGTCATAAGGGTTATGCTGGCAAATTTCCTTCATGTGTCACGTGCGGTCTTCACCATGCTAAGGGTAAACTGTGCAAATATTGTCTGAACTGCGGAGGAAAGGGACACTGGAGTCGTGATTGTAATAATCCCCCGACTCATAACCAAAATCCTGGAAACACTACATATCCTCTTCCTCGATACAGAAAGGATTGCTATGTGTGCGGACTGTCTGAACACATCGCACGAGACTGCCCCGTGAGGATATCTTCCACAAGTCCTGCACATTATAAGGGAAAAGCTCCCCTCTGTTCGGTTTGTCACCACCATCATCGAGCTGAACTCTCATGTGTACAATGCACACACTGTGGAGAGACGGGACACCGAATGCAGCAGTGTAGGTCACCAATGACCTCTACTCCCCGTCAATACGTTGGTACAGATCCTAAATGTGCCAAATGTGGTTTTCACCATGACAAGGGGAAACCCTGCAGACACTGTCTGAATTGTGGGAGAATAGGACACTGGATTCAACAGTGTCGGTATATCCTAACTAGGAAACAGAAACAAAACATGAACGTCTCTACTTCCTCTTCTAATAACAACTGTTACACATGTGGAATGCTTGGACATTTCAAAAGGGACTGCCCTAGGCGAAGGCCTTCCGCAGACCCAGCAGTCACTGAGGAACCACTTGCTTTACCTGCTCCTGGGGAACATTCGGAGACTGATGACCCCACAGGTATGCATATTTCATTTTGATTTGTTAAGTTTCTTATTTGAGTGCTAATTTTAAAGGCATGCTCCATTGTGACTTTAGAAATAATGAATTCAAGGAAACTGACAGAAGTTAGTTTCAAATAAGATAATAGGAATAGTAACCTAAGGAAGTCTTAGGTCAAATAAATGTTAAATAAATAAATAAATAAAGGTAGGTTGAGTCTTAATTACAGTCTAGTTACTATAGTTAGGAAAATAACCATATCTAGTAGAACATTAGAAGGCCGTAGATAGTTAGATGCTAAGGCTAGTATGTAAACTATTATTTCTTCACCTAGAACTATAGAACTCGAATCATTAGATTTAGAGAACCTCTGTTCTAGGAAACCAAGAAAGGATAAATTTTAGAACTGTGCTAAAATCATAGTTAAACTAGGATAAGTAGATCAAGAGGAATCAGTTGTGGATGCAAGGCGAAGATATACCAAAGATGAATACTCAGAACAAGCCTAGGACATGAGTCTATATGTAAGCTTGACTCCATTAGTGTGTCCTTGTGAGCGTCCTAGCGTGTGCTCCTTTAGTTACCTGAGAATACATGCGAAAAGTGTCAACTAAAAAGTTGGTGAGTTCACAGGTTTAGACAGACAGAAATTGTAGACAGATATATACTGGGCATGTTTAAGTTTAGTTGTTGGATCTACGATCCGTGAGTGTGTCATGTCATCTTACCGAAACTAGACTGTTTCCAATTGACTCCGCGAGTCATCGCTGAACTCGCAATTCACATCGATTATTACACTCGTTATGACCTCCAGTCAAAGTTGTTGCCGAGTGGGGCTAGTCAGACCCAGTAGTACTACGTAATAACGACTCGTTCGTAACAATTAACGGTAAGGATAAGTGAGGGCTTTATGCGATAATAGTTACACTCAAAAAGAAACGGTTTCACAACATGCCAGTCCTATATCTAAAACAGTTGCAGTATATTCTCACCCCAATAGTTTAGCAAATCAGTTAAGAGTAAAAGTGGGGCCGTAAACTCACTTGAGTTTGAGTAATGCGTTAGCTCAAAAGAGTAGTGTAGCTCGCCGGCTAGTAATCACCTATATCATGTAGGTGTTATGAGTTCGTGTTCACAAGTGTGGGTCTCACTGAACCGTGTTAGTGTTCAACAACACTAAGTGGTTATGTAGGTCGAGTTGACCGTGTTTGACCGTGTCGATCGTGTTTGACCTAACGACCCGTTGGTGACGGTTTGGATCAAGTGTTCGTGTATCGTGCGGTTTTAGTGTCGTGTGAAGTGTACGGATACCAAAATCATTCCTATGAGGAAACTTACTATTTATGGTAAGTTCCTATTTTAGGAAAGTTTCCATATTCGGCAAGTCATGCATAAAATCATATTCCGATTATTCTAACATGCATATTTATCCTAAATGAGCATGTTATCACATTGCACATAGTTACACATAACCGGTTTAGCATAGTTTACGCATAAAAGTTTCCATTTTAGAAAGTTTCTAAAATAAGCATATTTTATCAAGTTTAACCATCTACATTATCTAATATCCTCATCTTAGTCCTAAATAGCCTATTAATCGTGACCGTTACGACTAACATGTGAAGATTCATTAACTTAGCAAAATAAAGTTAATATATTTAGTAACTTATGAAAATAACACCAAATCAAGTTTCCCAATAACATATTCCTTCCAATATCATCAAATAATCATCAAATGGGCATGTTAGACTCAAGACATTATCATACATGTTATCAAGTTGCAATCTTGTGCCAAAAAGTTACTATTTATAGTAACGTTTACAAAAATCATACTTTTGACATTTCTATGCATCAAGCATCCATCACAATAGTTTCTAATCATCATTTTAAGCATAACATATAGATCTAAACACATGTATGTGGTCATTTCATCGAAAATCTCCAATATGCAACATAAAAGTTACTATTTTTAGCAATAAGCCCCAAATAACAAATTTTGACATAATTCAACATTCTAAATCATGTAGGACATCATCAATAACATATCTAGTAACATTTCTAAGTCAAATATCATGTGAATCATGCTAGATCATGCATGCATGTTGTCAAATGTGCATATTTCATATCCACATCAATAACCCATCATCATATTCTATCAAAATCACCATAGATCGTCACGAGATCATCAAACCAGTAACAAACACATTCATTAACAGATTATTAACATCAAAAATTCGTGACAATGGTAGTGGTGGTGATGCATGTGGCCTAGATGGCTTGCATGTGCGATTTCAAGTGCTAAAACCCGAAATAGTGTTAAGAAACTACCTTAGGAGGTGCAAGATAATCAAGATAAGGCTGGAGCAGATGTGTATGGCTTCAAGAGGTCCAGAAACAGCCTCTACAGCGGCTTCGACTCGTGCAAGGTGGTAATGGGTGTCTTCTAACTTGCTCCAAGCTTCCAAATGACTTTAATCCTTCAACAAAGTCTTCCAATGGCACAATGGTGGTGTAACAGAGGGTAGATGGTCGAGAAAGAAGGTTTCAGTCGCGAGAAATCGGAGGAAGAATAAACAGAATGATTAACATTGGATTTATAAGATTTTTGCGTGTTGGGGTCTTCGCGTACCGCGGAGACTGCCCAAAAAGCAACCCCGCGTACCGCGGTGATTAAAATAATAATTCTGTTCCCGAAACACGCCGCGTACCGCGGTGGTGGAAGATGATCGGTCGTCGCGTACCGCGACGTTTTTCGGAGAATTCAAATTCCCCCGCCCAGGCTTCGCGTGCCGCGAAGGCCCATTTAGGTGCCCATCGCGTACCGCGATGGGTCTCGGTTGAGCCCAATAGGCCCAATTTCATTGTTTTGAACCGAATCTTTCGTATTTCTCGAATACGATCATCGTTTCTCAACACATTGGCTTTGTTCTAACTAAATTAGGTTCACCGAACCTAAGTGCAGTGTTTTTGTGTTACGATTTGATCCGTTCACCAACGTTCGTTATTCAAGACACGTGCGAGTGTTGTGCGATAATTCTCTGAATTATCGGTATGTTTAGACTGTTGTGCCACGTGTCACACTAAATGCAATTATTCTAGTGCCACGTATGAAATAATAATAAACATTATTATTAAAATAATAAAGTTGCTGACCTGGAATTTACGAGGTGTCACATCATCCCCCAGTTATTGGGAATTTCGTCCCGAAATTCAGTTCATGTGCCGGTGTTGGTTTGATCGGAGAATAGATGAGGGTATTTCTTTTTCATTTGATCCTCCCGTTCCCAGGTGTATTCCGGTCCTCGTCGTGAGTTCCATCGAACTTTTACAATGGGTATCTTACTATGTTTCAACTTCTTGAGTTCCCGGTCCATAATTTCCACCGGTTCCTCAACGAAGTGAAGTTGTTCATCAACCTGGATTTCCTCCAAAGGAATCGCGAGCGTTTCGTCTGATAAGCATTTCTTGAGGTTTGAAACGTGGAACACATTGTGTACGCTACTCAGTTCCTGTGGTAGCTGTAGTTCGTAGGCCACAGGGCCTATCCGTTTAGTGATCTCGAATGGTCCTATATAACGAGGGTTTAGCTTTCCCCGTTTCCCAAATCGAATCACTCCCTTCCAAGGCGAGACTTTAAGAAGTACTCGGTCTCCTACTTGGAATTCCAAAGGTTTGCGCCTCTTGTCGGCATAGCTCTTTTGTCGATCTCGAGCTGCTGCCATTCTGTTACGAATTTGCACGATCTTTTCTGTTGTCTCGTGCACAAGTTCGGGTCCGGTCAGTTGGCTTTCCCCAACTTCCGCCCAACAAAGTGGTGATCTGCACTTGCGTCCGTAAAGTGCTTCAAACGGTGCAGCTCCAATGCTGGTGTGGTAGCTGTTATTATACGAGAATTCAACCAAAGGTAAGTGAGTCTCCCAGCTGTTACCAAAGTCAATCACACATGCTCGAAGCATGTCCTCCAAGGTCTGGATGGTTCGTTCACTCTGACCATCCGTTTGTGGGTGATAAGCAGTACTCATATCCAACCTCGTCCCGAGTGCCTTGTGTAAGGACTTCTAAAAGTGAGCGGTGAAACGGCTGTCTCGGTCTGATATTATGGAGGACGGGACTCCGTGTCTGGTTACTATTTCCTTCAAGTAGATTCGGGTCAACTTTTCCAGTTTATCAGTTTCTTTGATTGGCAGGAAATGTGCCGATTTCGTAAGTCGGTCTACGATAACCCAGATGGTATCGCAACCGCTTGTCGTCTTTGGCAGCTTTGTGATAAAATCCATGGAAATCTGTTCCCACTTCCATACTGGAATTTCCGGCTGTTGGAGTAGTCCCGAAGGCTTCTGGTATTCTACCTTGACCTTTGAGCAAGTCAGACACTTACTCACATACGTTGCGATTTCTGACTTCATGTTAGGCCACCAATAAGTTGCCTTTAGGTCGTGGTACATCTTGTCAGAACCTGGATGTACTGAGTATCGACTCTTGTGAGCTTCATCCATCACTACCCTCCTTAAGTTCCCATAATGTGGAATCCAGACACGATCCATTAGGTAGTAAGCTCCGTCGTCTCTCTGTTTCATTAAATCCCCATATTAATTTATCTTTCAAATAATGGCAATTTTAGTCCCTCTACTTACAAATTACAAATATTTACTACTCAAACACATAACACCACCATTTAACTTAAAATATATCACATATCGATTATTTTCATAATAAGTTAAAATGGGTCGTTACACTAAGCCCATGAATGTTCTTATAGTAAAGAAGTCTAATATTTAAAGATATCTTCAAAAAACTCTGACACTCATGGAACAACTCTTTTTGTCCATCTTCTATCAGCTTATATAATTTTTAACTTCTTCATTTAGACCTTTATTTTTGACTGGTTTCCTCGATAGTTCTCTAAACCTATCATGCATTAATTCATCAAAATTGTCATGCATACTATCACTATTATCTCTTGTTTGCGAGGAGGTTTCTCCATGAAAGACCCATACATAATAGTCTTTTAGATTCCATGTCCTTTCAAATGATCAAATACTTCATCTCTTCTATGCTAGTAACGATTCATACACTGTTTGCAGGGACAACATATTTTAGAACTTTCGCCACCTTACCAAATGAAGCATTAAGAAATTCAATTACTCCAACTTCAAATTCAAATAATCTTCTAGGTAAATACATCCAATCTCTAGCATGCTACATGTCTCTCATATTCTGAAACTTATATCAAATTATGGCATAAAATTAAGTACTTTATCACTTTTTGGAAAAGTTTTAATTTGGTGCAGCAAAAATTTGAGTTGATGATATAACTGTCCAATTTGACACTTTACAGTTTTATTCAACCTTTGATTTTCAAATAGGGATTGTAGTATACTTAAGGCATATTTCCTCCATATTTTTATTTGATTTTATATGGTTTTTCAAACAATAGGTCCAATTCATCATTTAACAAAAAAATCAGTTCTTACACAACATGTGAAGCTGTTTTGAAATGTAATTTTCTTCTACATATCATTTTTATCATTTCTCTTTTTATATATATGGATAAAATATATGCAATAATCTTTCAACGACATATTACATGTCTCAAACCAATTATTGGTTCATTTTATACAATTAATCTAAAACATTGCAACAATTTAAATAATTCCAATGAGCACTAAATCTAACTTTTCATTCAAGCTTTTTAAAAACACTTGGAGTGCATATGACTTCTAACACAGTGTAATAACCTAAATCTACTAATTAACCATCATTCATTATCATACAAGCTCAAAGCAGGTGATTTCAAGTTAGTCCATATGATTTACATGAAACCCATTAACATTTGATATCATTAAGGAACAATTTTCGGGTTTTTACCCAACCCATCCATAACCCACGAATATTCAAAAAAAATACAACAAAATACTCACCTATATGTAGAGTAACACAAGTAGAACTACAATTTATAGTTGTATTCAAGATCAAGACTTGATTTGGTGCAATTAAGCTCCAAATCCGAATTTGGGGCTTTCACTCTTGTTCACGTGCATTCAACACATCAAAATTTGTGGATTATTATTTTGAACAAAGTCAATAATACCATCTATTTTAAAATATTAGTTTTACTTGACAATTTCAACCCTTCTACTTTTCTATGGCAACTTAACTAGTTTTATTTACTATTTAATTATTTACTATTTAATTATTTACTATTCAACCCACTAATCCAATCTCATAGTTAAATAATATTTAAATTAAAATTTTCATTATAAATGTTTAAATTCGTAAATAATTTAAAACAGATCATTACATAATTTCATTTTGACGCTTCATTTGGATGCAACCTTTAAAAATAATAATTGCATTCAATTTTTAACAATGCATACTTTAATAAAAGAGTTGTATCTAAAATTTTCACAATGCAACTTTTGAAGGAAAAAAGTTACATTATTAGTAAATTAGCAACTTTTAAATACAAAAAGTTTCAAATTCAATAAAATGTTACAGCTTTTAATAGAAAAATGTTGCATTAGATCTTTTATTACAACCTTTATGTATAATAAAGTTGCATTAGAATTAAATGCAACCAATTTAAAATAGGTTGCTTCCAAAAAGTTGAGTTAGATCTATTTTATAGCAGTGCTTGCTTGAAGTACAAAACTTTGTAGCATTAGGGTATATGCATCTTGCGTGTTTGACATTTGAAAAGACAATTCAAAATATAGAATTCATTTTCCTCCTTTGGTTGGCACTGTGTTTTCTTTCGACCCCATGGTTTAAAAAGACTTTCTGAGTCTTGCCTTGATGCTTATGCCTCGGCTGAGGCGTTGGAAAAAGGTTAAAAAGGTTTAACTTCATGGGGGTAGCTGTAACATAAGCTTAAGAGGTTTAGCCTCACCGGAGGTCCAAGGCAGCGAGGCATTCCGACTTCATGAGGTGAGGCTTTGAGGAAAGCCTCACTAAACATGCCCTATTTTTTCTGAACTCTTTTGAAACCTATTTTTGAATCCTTTTGTGACCCATTTAGTAAAAAAATGATGCCACCCAACAAATCATAACACAATTTTTCTCCCAGACTTCGAACTCACATTTCATCCATTCTACCGGACTTCGAGCACACAATTTATCCATTATCCCAGACTTCAACAGCTTACATCACCCCTCCATTATTTCAAACTTTGAACACTTCATTCTCTTGGATTTTAGATTCAATAGGATGAATAAGTTGGTATACATTATGTACAATAAGAAATTGAAGCAAAAGTTTATAAAGAAGACGATGGTTGGTGAATAGGTTTTGTCAGGTGATTAGTGGATAGTCAACCTAAGTTTTGATCAAGATGAGATTAATGAAGTTGGCCGGTCAAATATGAAAGAAAGTCGAAATTCATCATCTAGAAAAAAGGAATCGCGTTGAAATTAATTAGGTTGATAAGATGACGTCTAGTATATAAATTTTTTTCGTAAGAGACGACTAATTATACGAATAAATTATAAACATAAATCATAGTGTCAAGTTTAGTGAAATACATATAACATAAATCATATCCTCATCTCTTTTCCTTTTTTTTCGTTTTTGACTGCCGGGTAGTTGTTTAGAATGCATAATTCCTAAATTTAAAAATTAGGGATGCAAATTAAGTAAGGTAAACACATATGACCCTAATTTAACAACTTATGCCCTAATCCTTAATTCTAAAAAAAAAAAAGAAACACACAAAATCAAAAAATTCACAAAATTTGACCCTAAATCAGTATATCCTAATTCAACACAATAACTTAAATCCTAATTTAAAAAAAAAACACACAAAATTTGGTCCTAAATCCTAATTCAACAAGACAACAACAAAACATTTTGCATTTTGGCTCTAAATCTTAATTTAACAAGTAACAACACACACGAACGTATAATCAAGTAACACAATAACACTAATAAGAGATTTTGAGGGTTCATTCTTACTTGGTGAAAAGGTCACACCGTCACAACTCGTGCGCTAACTCGAACAGTAGCCCGTGGCATCGAGCACTCGCGGTAGGGCCGTAGGGGGCGGCCGGAGGTGCCAGTGGTCTCGAGCGGAGATCCGGAGATAATTTTTGGATGCTGGAAGCCTCGAACAGTGGTGGCATGGTGCGTAAATCGTAATTCTTTCGAGAGGCCCTAATTTGAGATTAGGGATTTTGGGAGTGAATTAAAAAAAACATGGGGCTGCAATTTGGGGAGTTGTGGTGGGCTTAAAAAATTGAAAATTGACTTAAAAATAATAGAATTAATTAAAATTAAAAAAATTAAAATGGGCTTAAAAATAAGTTGGTTATACAAAATAACAAAAAAAATTGAAAATGGACATATTGTAATACAAATTGTACCCTTCTTTAAAATGGGTTTACAAACTTGTTTTTATTTATTTTTTTTTAATATATATGGATTGAATTCTATGAAAACCTAATTTTAGATGTAAAACCTTTAAATCCTATGTGAGCTATTGATTTGGAATCTTGAAAATAAATATTGTAATCCACATTAACGCACATTAAAAATGATTTGTTTATTAAAAACCCAATTTTTTATTCAGGTTTAATTTGGACCACATATTTATGTTCAATATTCCAAATCAATGGCTCACATAGGGTTTAATGGTTTCTCTCTAAGATTGGGTTTTTATATGATTTAGTTCCTATATATAGATAGATAGATAGATAAAAAAAATGTGCCCCTCTAAAAAACGGGCCCGGGACGGAGGTCGGGTTTGCCCCTCCCCCGGGCCGCCCCTCTATTCGTTAATTGCTTATAAAATATAGAAAATAAACACAATCTGGCACATTTACCTAATATTTTTTTTTTGAAAAAACTTCTCCTTTTACTTCATGTATTTTTAAAATTTTAATTTTTTTTGCTTCAAACTTTTCAAAATGAGGCTATATGTTATGCATCACCCACATCACTCCACGTAGGCGCCACGCAGACGCCACATAATAAACCAACACAATCACCTCCTTATCACTCCACGTCATCACCCCATGTGTTATCATCATCCCTTCATCAAGCCCCCATCACCTCCTCATTCTCCCCCTTTATTCTCCTTCACGGCGTGAAGCTCACCACGGCTGCCACCACTTGGTGGTCACGCCCCTGTATGTTATGGTGTAGATATGTTCGCGGTGCGGTTAGGTCGGTTTTGCAAAATTTTTAAACCAAACCACTAACCGTGGTTTCAAAAAATAACAAACCAAACCAACCACGTAAGTTAGGGAAACCAAACCGACCGGTATTGACGGTTTCTCGGTTTTACGGTTTCACGGTTTTATAAAAAATAGAGAACGGATAATATAATAATACAAAATAACATAATCCATTTTAAATTCACATTTCAAAAGTCGAAAACCATAATACAAATGTCCACCATTATCAGAATAACAAAAGTAGTTTAAAAAGAGTGATAATATATTAGATAAAGTATTGATCATTACAAAGGTTTATAATACATTTCGAAATCATACGCTATTTTGAATGGTTCTGGTCTTTATACCTTTCAAACTTCATGCTTGTGTTGTCATTTAATGTGTTTCATACAAAGATTTAATATGTTAGAAAAAAATCTAAAAAAATATCCATAAAATATATTTTGTTAGACAAACTAAAAGACTCTTAAATTTTCAACAATATTTTAAATAAAATATATATATATGCGGTTGGTGCGTTTATACGATTTAAAAAGATGAAAACCGTAAACCGCACTGAACCACTCGGTTTTTAAAATACTCAAACCATAACCACACCATTAACTTTTAAAACCGACCAATTGTCTTCGGTTCGGTCGGTTTATGGACACCCTTATTATGGTGTACCTGGGTGATGGGTGCGTGAGAGAGGGTGGTCAAGCCCCCTCACGCTCGACAACACATAGTCTGACCATTATACTCCTTGTGGTTTGACAATTTAATCATTTTGTTCCATGTGCTTTGACAATTATTACCCTTTTGCTCACTGTGGTTTCGAAAAAAATGGAGTTTAATGGAGACATATTGGAAAAGTTTGGAGCAAAATGGTTAAACTGTTAAACCACATGGAGCATAATGACTATTTTGAAAAGTTTGGCGTAAAATGGTTAAAACTATCAAACCACAGAAAGTAAAAGATAAGTTTTTTCTTTTTTTTGGTTGATATTAACACTTTAAATCTTTCTAAACTAATAAAGAATTATATTTAGAGAACTTGTCAACTTTTTAAAGTCTTAAATCTTTCATTTTCCCGCCTCTTATTTGACCCAAAGCTTTGTACATCTATCTTTTTGCACCCGAATAAACTCCCCTTATTTTGCGCTTTCAATAGATTAAATGCAAATCCTAATTCTTGTATTTGATGGTTCTTGACGGGCACAATTTTTCTTTCTAAAAGATCACATCAATAACAGTTATATACACAGATAAGAATTTCACATTCTCTTACTATTCAACTCGTATAATATACATGAATCTAGTTTATATATATAGAGCTAAAATTACAGATGTACTACAGATAAGAATTTCTTATTCACTTACTATTCAGACCGTATAATACATGTGAATCTAGTTTATATATATATATATAGCTAAAATTACAGCTGTACGTACGACTGCCGTTTTTAAATTATGAAATTTGATGTCAATTTCCCTTTTAGCATTTATAGTTTTTCATAAACAAATAAACATTTTTATGTTACAATATAAATCACAATTTTACCATATTTACAAAAATAAATACTATTCTTTCTTCAATTTACTCTATAAAAAATCTCCTAATCTAAATTTGGTCAACCACTATTCTAGTCAACATGCACCCAAACACCCTTACCGGGAACACCACGGAAGTTAACAAACAACATATAATACCCCGGCGGAGCAATCTTCCCAGACGGCGGCGCCACGGCGGTGATAAACCCATCAGCCACCGTCTTCACCGGCAGAATTAACAATCGTTGGTTCATTGAAAACCCATGAGTTGTAAATGGTGGATAAACCATTGTCACCTTCACAATCTGAGGATTCACTTGACCACCATTAAACTTCACTCCAATCTTGAACTCTGTCCCGTATTTCAAGACCTTATCTGTCATCTCCGGCGATATCACCGGCCGTTGACCGGCGAGCTCAGGGTCAAGATAATGTGGGGAGAATTTCTCCACCCGGAGCTCCGATGGGTACTCGGCTTTTAGCAAGTATTTTGAATGAGGGTTGCTTCCGGCGACTAAGATCTTCCCGTCAGGAATCAATGCCGACACCGAATGGTACATTCGAGCGATCGTGGTGGGATTCATTTCTTTAAAACGGTGTCCCATCGGTTTGTTCGGAGTGTATAGGATAGGCGTGAAGTTCGGGTCGATCGCGTTTTCCCAACCGGCGACCCCCTTCTGTGCACCGTTGATCATTAAAAGATCGCCGGTGGGCAGATGAAGGAGGTCGCCCATGCACCTACCCGATGGCATGTCTTGTTCTCTCTCCCATGTGGAATCATGATTGGATACCACAAGTCTATGGCAGTCTCGAAGAGCAGGCATGAAAACCCGCGCTTTCGTATGTTTGCTATCGACCGATTGGTAAGCTTCCTGCGCATTTCCACCACAAATCACCACCTCGGCATGAATGTCACCCGAGGTGATAGCTAGTGGGAGGAGGGCGGCCATGCCTGAAGGCGGGTAGTTACGGGCACCGCCTGGTAGTTTTGGGAACTCACGGACAACGGTGCCCGTGTGTGGGTGGAATATGATGGCTCGGTCGTTGGCGAAGAGGAAGACGTTGCCGTCAGGGATGAGGAAGAGGAATGGGTAGAGATTGTTTTCGATGTACATTCCGGGTCCCGGTTTCTTCGGTACTGTTGTTTCCTGGAGAAACCGGAGGTTGAACTTTTTTGGCGGGAACTCTAGTTTATTCGGCGGTACGATGTCGTAGCTGAAAGAGTTTCGGCCTCCGACCACCACCGCACTTCCGTCTTCTAGAACTTGGTTAGATGAATACCTGCATTATTCATGGTTCGATTCAATTCGGTTACATAACACAACTTTGAGTAAAAGTTTAATTTTTTTTTGTCATGAAGAAAGGACATATTTGTACCATCTATTATCAGCAAGAACATTTTTCTTCTCCACAAAGTTGGCATTGGGGTTATTTAATGACAACATTCTAACGGATCTAACACCGCCTCGAGTACCACCGGTAGCCACCAAGTCTCCGGTGGGCCACAAGTGTCCCGACGAGCACCATGGTTCACCATCCATCTACCATACACAAGTTTAATGTTTACATAATAAGTCAACCAGGAAAAAAATGATTAAGATGTTACAAATGATAACTTACATAAATGGTCCGACTTTCTCCTGTCTCAACATCATAAGCAATGGCATGTGCATAGCAATCGGGCTTTAAGTTCATCTCCGGGCTTTTAGGGCAGTTGCCCGGTGGGCCGAGTTCCCGAGCAGACGGGCCAAGCGACGTTGTATCAAACCACACGGCCTTGTTGTTCGGCATTAGTTGGAATTGCATGGCGGCAACACCCACATTCGGGTTATCAATGGCCCATGAACCCCTAAAACTTGTCTCTATGTCATGATCACCCAATGGAACTTCACCTGGTGAAACGTCTTTCGGAATTCCATGTGGAACATCGTCTGGTTGCACTTCACCAGGTGGAACTATGGTTGAAATTTCAGGTGGAATCTCAGCTCCACCTGTGTGGCCATGGTGATGACCCCAACCATGTCTTCTTTGACCAATACCATGGTGCGGACCCGCATTGGCGACCGAAAACACGAGAAAGAGTGAGAGGAAGGTGGAGAATAGTTGAATCATTTTTTTGGCAACAACGGTAAACCATATTGTGGCCTTTGATACATGTAACATTGGTCCAAAAATAATGGAAGTCCGTACACAAATCAATTGGTTGTTAGAATTTGCTATAAACGGGTACAAACCATATGTAGTATCTAACTGTTATATTGCAAAATCAAGAGTACACACAAACAAGCACAAGGTACAATTAGGTTATGCTAAACGTTCATATTAACAGTTACACATCTAGGATACATTTTTATCTTTATAATATGTCTATGTCCCAACAAGCCTAAAATGGGACATATAAAATGAACACTGACACAAAATGAACAATTTTACATCACAAGAATCACCAGACAAAAACTATAGAATCGAAGTGTTGCATCGCTGGATAGAACGCTTGCAACTAGCTGCGGTTTTTGATTGTCCCGCAACTCGACAGGCTGTAGAACCACACATGAAACAAGAAAAAGAATATCAATGACACGAATATATGATCAAATTGTATATTTGAGTTTGAATCATAATATATATTTTAAAACAATCCGACCCTTTCCCGAAGCTTGCACAAAACAGGAGATAAGTCAAGCACCCATTACATCCTTTTTTAAGCTACCAGATTTATCAAGGTTACAATTATCTTGATTGAAAACTTTATTCATGTTTGAACAAAGATTACATATTTCTTGACTTTGGTTGAACTAATCAACATTACAGTTATCTTGATTGAAAACTTTATTCAAGATTGAAAAAAGGTGGCTAATTTATAAAGATTTACCTAAGCCGATTGCATCGGAACTCTTCATGATCCGCATCCTCTTACAAGAACCAGTAAACATACTGCAACAATCGATGCCTTAAATGTCAAGACACATTTGAACAGAAAGAGTTTGACTTTTTTAGTCAAACATGATAATTATATGCTTTAAAATGAATTAAATCAACAAACTTAAGGCAAAAATGACTAATGCAATGAATATGCTGTTTCTAAGTTGGAGACAGAATTAGATCAGTTTTGAACCCATAAAGCAACAGTCTAAAAGGTTTGACCAAAAAAAGGTCAAAATTGCGAAACTTACTCCCATGGAACATCACCAACAAGCATCAAGTCACCATCTTTGTCTTCATAAGTTAGCACATATTCAGAACCATTAAGAAAATCCATCAACGGGTTTTCGCTCGATCCAAGAGCACTGTGTTGACCTGAAAAGTCAACCATATTCTAAATTAGTTATTTAAAGCAAGAAATGAGTTCAATCTTGAGTAAATCGAAAACATTTGTATGTTAAATAAGAATACAAGTATTATATTACTTTACAATTTACATTATTTATGATACATTATCCAGGAGGTTTTATGAGTTCAAAATACGCTTTCAAAGTATCTGACCAACTTGACAGTTACCTCTTACATATATAAAGCATAACCCAAATCAACCCATTTACATATAAAGGGGTTAGGACTATCATTTTTGGCTAGGGCCTAGGGGTGAGCATGGTTGGGTTCAATTTAGATATAGGCTAAAGATCAAACATGTAGCCAGTGTTTTGGTATTAGATTTTTTTCAATATCTTGGTTTTAGGGTATAAACAGTTTGGTTAACCAGCTTTGAACTTGGTGGATTTAAAGGTAACTTCAATTGAATCCAATTAAATTTTGTGTCACATAAAATGTTAGAAAGTATCAAAATTTATGTGGTAGTAAAAATAGTTGCTAATCAAAAGTCCAACCCCTCAATTTTTACTAATCGATAAAAATCCATAAAGATCGGTTCAAATAGATCAAAATTGGTCAAAGTCCAGCCAATATCAGTCAAAAATGGTTAAATATTGTTCAAATTTAGGTCAAAATTGGTTAACATCAATCAAAATTGATCAAAATCTTTAAAGTATTTGAAATTTTATACTTATTTTGAAAAATTACATATAAAATCACAATCTGATTAATCCCTAGTACCACTCGACCAGCACCTGAAAAAATCTACAACAATGATAATTTATACTGTAAATTACATAAAAGGTTCTTTGTATATATATTAAGTTGCTGATTTTATCCTGAAACTTTAATAATTATATTTGACAGCATTTATCTTTATTTTGGTAACAATTAGGTCCTTTTTCACTAATTAAAGTTAATTTTTCTGTATTTTGTTTAATTGACTATTTTGCCCTTAAAAATAAAGGATGAAATATGTAATAATATAAACTTAAAAAGATGTTTTTTGCAATTACTCATGTTTTTTAATTCTTGTTATTTTCTTTTTGTTTATCTTTCAAAATTTTCTTCTACATTTATTCTTTTCAACAATTTTATTTTATAAATTTTTTAAAAACGTATTAATTAGTTAATTTATGTATTTACTTTTCTATTTTTAATTTAGTTCAATTATTTTATTATTTTATTATATTTTTTTCCAACTACAATACATTATAAATTTTTTATAAGTAATAACAAACAAAATAAGCTATGATCATTTTCGGTTATTAACTAGGTTCTTTATTAAATTGGTTGTAAATTTATTTCAATTTTTTAGTTATATATTAAATTAAATTAAAAAATTTTCTAACTTAAAAAGGTGAAATTATTAGATTACTTTAATTCAATTTTTTACTTTAATTTACAAGATAAATTAGATGTTCCAAAATTTAAAAGAATAATATATATATAAAATAAGTGGAAACTAAAATATTATTTATACAATAGAATAAAACAATTATTCTTCCATCATAACATATTATATATAGAAATTTATAATAAAAGGGTTGATTTTAAATTTTAATATTGGTTTGGTTAATTCAATTATTTATATACATCTAATCATAACCAAACCATAAAAGTTGGTTATCAAACCGAACTATCGGTTTCTTAATTGGTTTGGTTATTTTAGTTATTCATGTTTTCAACTCACCTCATTTTCTATACAAGTAACCAAACTAGAGAAGGAAATTTACCAAGGGTGAAGCTACTAAACATCTTTTCTAAAGCCAAAGAAAGATCCAAGTAACTTGAATAGATGTTAAGATCCACTTTCCTCAAATATGGAGCTCCATCCATGCTCACTTTCACATAAACACATGATCCAATTTCTGCATTCGGGTCATCTTCATTCTTTGTTTTTTTAGCAGCCATTGAATTCTTTCTAAATGATCTAATTGGAGGCCATCCCACAACTTGTGCCCTGATTCAAATTAATTTTTATAGCAAAATTAACTCCCCCTTGCCAAGGAAATAGTTGACTAATTCGATCGTATGATTTGACTTTTGAAAGTCAATAGTGGCTAATTTCTTTTGAAGCAATAATTAATGCATCTAATTTTTGTAATTAGTAAAATGGTGTGGTTACACATACAAGGTTGTTATATGATTCGACATACGATTCATCTGGTACCATATGGATAGGATTTTTGGACCGTATAGCACAATACTACTCGTATTATCATGTAACTCTTTACATTAAAGATTGATATATGACACGTATGGTACCATATTACCCATATTTGTATGGTACAACACTATATCATATGAACACGAACATGACATGTTACAACTTTTATCATTTGACTAAACATTATATGGGTCGTATGATACCATACTAGGAGGTCACATTTACTTGGGGTAAATCAGAATATTTATTTCAAAATTACAAATTACTTTTACCATTGCACAAAATTTTTGTTTCTATACTTTGACTGCAAAACAGTCTTTTAGTGGAAATAAAATACTTTGACTATAAAAGTCAACAAAATTACTTTATATTGCAACCTTGATTCCAGGATGGTGAATCTTTAAGGTAAATATCCAAAACCAATCATAAAGAAGAAGAAATACTACGAATTGCAAGTAAAATTACGCTTAAACAAAAATAAAATGTTCAAAAATTTTGAATTTTTTAGAAACAAGTTTGACTTGCAAAGCCAAACATAGCAAACAAGCAAAAAAAAAGTGAGAAAAAAGGTCCTTACTTTGTAGCAGGAGCAGTAACAGAAACTTGAGGGTGATTAGCATGTTTAGGTGAAGATTTCACAACGCCATCTTTCACAGAATTAGGGATCTTGTTTTCCCCCAAAAAGCCACCATTTTTACCAAAATTAACCTCAGATTTACCATTATCATTGAAAACCCATGTTCCAGAAGCAATATTAATGGTGTCTGAGAAACCCCTTTTGGCTCCTGCCACCAAATTCTTCATCCCACCGCCACCGCAGCTGCCGCCATTGATGTGTCTTTCCGGCGACTCAGAACCAGGCAAACCGAGCCTTAACTCGGTGGCTTTGAGGTTCAAATCTTGAGTATGGAGGTGTTTTTCAGAGGTAATTTGGTCCATTTGTTGTGGTTGTGATGAGTGAATAATGTAATCGTCTTGTTTTAAAGATGTAGACATTGAAAATGAGAGGGTTTCGTTTTGTGTTTGCTGACATGAAAATGGAAAGCACAGTGTTCATAAACCAGGTGGGAAAAGAAAGGTGTTGGCCCCTCACTCATTGCTACTGCTACAAATTACATGTATGGATTTATCTTAAAATAATATAAACTTTTGGATAAAACTTTTTAACTTGTTTTAATAATTTATTTTAAATTCTAAAAGAAATATATAACTTGTATTTTTTTATAATTTAAAAGAAAAAACAACTTTAATATAAACTAGAGTTCTTGCGTTGGAATTCGAGCCGAATCATAATTGCGAAGGTAAGGTCAGTGGCTTACCTAGTTGTAAAATCTTTCTAAGGTAGTAGGGTGGGTTCGTGCGTACGTCCTATAGCGTCAAATCCGGGTGATAGTTGAAATTTCGTCTTAGGTATCGTCGTACTAAACCGTTTAAGAAAATATATGAACTAGAGCTGGAAAAACGAGTACCTAGACCTGTTTAGTAAAAAATTCACTTTTTAATTTTATATTTTTTTAAATATTAAAAATTAGAAGGTTATACTTAATCATTTATCTGTTTTGCTACTTAAAACATATAACTGTCACGCTTAAATCACTAAACAAAGTGTTAAACAAGTCGTTTATATGTTTTATATCTTTATTAGTCTCGTCGTATCTAATATGTCAAACACGATAAGACATGTTTGTCAGCGTTATAAACTAACATATAATCTAGCGTGCATACACGTGTAGTAAGAATTTGACACTTTTCGAATGGCTCTTCAGTTTAAAAAAAATCATATGGTTATTCAATTGTTTGTAAATACGTAGCATCGATGTTTCGTGAAGTGAATATTCTTTATCTTTTTTTGTTAAATGAATGTAGAATTGTTTAAACATCCTCTTTATTAAACAAATAAAATACATAATTAAACAAATCAAAAAAACTAATAGAACCTACCGCCCCATCGTCTTTCATTCCTAGCCGGTAGTCCACCAACCACTCAAATCATTCGCATCCCAGCAATGGTTTCCCTATACCCCTTGTCACTACGGTATAGCTCCCTAAGACCATGAGTAATGGTAAGGCCGCTTTCAAATGGTGTTGGACCTTTCGGCGGGGTTAGGCGCGTACACTGCCCCCACCCTGGCGGCTTCCATCTTTCGCCCAAAGCAGTCCCCGCTCCCCGCTTTCTCCTCTTGTTTTCAATTGGTAGGGAATGCTTTTCTGTGAGAATGTGACATAGTGGAAAATGTTTTTTTCTAGTGGGGTAACCAATGTGAATTTTAAGGTTTAAAATGTGGTGATAATGTGTCAGAAAATTTTGGTGAGAAAAGATTTCAGTGAGAGTGACCACTTTGAATAGTCTAAATCAAGATCCCACACCCTTGTCGATTACATAATTGAAGATTGGTATCTGAATTCGAAACAAAGAAAAACACAAGACAATTCTTTGGAACTCCTTCTCCAATAGTTTTATTCCTTCAAAACTATTATCGGTGATTACATCCCTTCTAATCAACCTTATTTATAACAAAAAAAACTAACAAAACACCCTACAAAGCAGGAAGCTTTATCTCCTTCTAAGCTAGCCTACTTTGTTGGGATAAGTCTAATCCTTCATACTTCTATCCTTAAACATATCGAAGACATTAAAATAAAACCAAACATGAAATAGTTTTACACAAATAGTCCCTTTGACTATGCACTATGCCAAGATTGGCTAACAATCACCCCCCCCCCCCCCCCAATCTTGGTTCAGCATTGTCTTTTAAGTTTCTTCGATTTCTTCCATTCCTAGCTTGTCTCTCATTTCTGAGAACTTGATCTTTGGAAGTGCTTTGGTAAGGATGTCTGCCCGCTGTTCTTCACCACTTATGTGTTCCACTTTAATCTGCTCCCTTTCAACACACTCACGGATGTAGTGGAATCTGGTATTGATGTGCTTGCTTCTTCCATGAAAGACCGGGTTTTTCATGAGAGCAATTACAGACTTGTTGTCTACCTTTATCAGAATCTGTTGCTCCTGTTCACCAGTTATCTCAGCAAGTAAACCCCTAAACCTTATAGCTTGGCACGCGGCTGCTGTTGCAGCCATGAACTCGGCTTCGTAGGAGGATAGGGCTACTGTTTGCTGCTTCTGAGATGACCAGGTAATCGGCCTTTCATTGAAGTATAATACAACTCATGTTGTTCCCTTCCCATCGTCTTGATCCACTGAATAACTAGTGTCACTGTAACCCAGCAGCTCCTCTTTTCTTCCTTTTCGATAGTGAATCCCCAGGTTTGATGTTCCCTTTACATACCTCATGATGTGTTTGATTGCATGTTGATGTGTGAAACCTCGCAAATTCCAGGTCAGCGTTTATATTATTTTAATAATAATGTGTGTTATTATTTCATACGTGGCACTAGAATAATTGTATTTAGTGTGACACGTGGCACAACAGACCAAACACACCGATGGTTCGAGGAACTATCGCACAACACTCGTACGTATCTTGAATGACGAACGTTGGTGAACGGATCAGATCACCGTACACTTTCAATGCTCTTAGGTCCTAGGAGGCCTAAAGTAGTTGGGATTATGCTTACATGTCGAGAAACGATGATCGTAAACGAGAAATACGCGAAAAATGGGTCCAGAACATCAAAACAAGCTTATTGGGCCTGAAAAATGGGCCAGGCGGTATGCCTGAACCGACACTCTGACCCCTGGCGATGCGCGCGGATGAGGAAAGGGCGCCTCTCAGACGGCTGGCCCGCGCGTAACGCCTGGATACCAGGACTCCTCGACAGGCGTTACGCCTGGAAACCTAAATCGCATATTTTATATTTTTAACACCCAAAACTCATCATCACACTTACACACTCATTTTTACCAAGCATACACGCAACAACTTCGGCCATTCCGACTTCCCAGCTCTGAAACACTTTGATTTGACCCTTGGGAAGCCATGGAAGACCTCCATTGAAGCTTGGAAGCTTGAGAACCACCAAGAACTTGAAGAAGAAAAAGGTTGTAGCTTGAACACCACCACTAGTCTCTTGTTTCTATCCAATCCATCGAATCCAGGAGAATTAGAGGCTGATTTCTGCATCATCTCAAGGATTTGGAAGCATTAGAAGGTAGTTCTATACCCCAAAACACACTTTCTTCACCTTTACACTCACATGCATGATTTTAAACACACATGCAACCACCATGGATGCACATGCATGAATTTTAGTTCCGGGTTTGATGATGTTTACATGATATTTAATGATCTATGATGTTTAAATTAAGTTTTGTGATGATCCATGATGATGTGTATGGCTATGATGCATGATTTGCTCATAAAGTGTTGAGATCTTGACATACATGTATGATCTAAGGATATCTACATGATTTTTGATAGTGAAATGCTATGGTAAATGATAGTTGAGATGTTATACATAGTTTAGAGTGTTGATTAGGTCAAGAAATGGTCACTTGGTGATTATTGTCAAAAATAGTAACTTGAATGTTATGAAATTGTGATTATGATGAAATGACTTCATGTATGTGATTAGATCCAAGATTTTTGTTTAAAAGGATGATTAGAAACTAATGCAATGGTTATTTGGTGTATTAGAATGAGTAAGATTTCTAGAAGTATGATATTCATGATTTTTTTTTACTATAAATGGAAACTTTTTGTTTTGAAATTGTTAAGAATAATGAATTTGGCAAAGGTTGTATGTTTAACATGGTTAGTTGAAGTTGCTATGATAATAATAAGTGATTTTATGACTTGAAGGATATGAAAAATGTGTTTTATCAAAAGTTACTATAAATAGTAACTTTACTTTACAAATTTGTGAATAAGAACACGCTAGATATAACGGTTATGATTAAATGACTATTTAAGACTAAGATGATGATAGTAGGATGAGATTGGTATTTAGACTTAGTCACAATTGTATATTTATGCAACTTTCTAATTATGGTAACTTTTATGTGCAAACCATGCTAAACCAACTAAGTGTAACTATATGTTATGTGAAAACATGCTCACTTAGGATAAATATGCATGATTAGAATAATCGGATTATAATTTCTTACATGACTTGCTTGAATTAGAAACTTTCCTGAAATAGAAACTTACTATAACTAGTAAGTTTCCTCACGAAAGTGATTATTGGTATCCGCACATTTCACACGACACTAAACCACACGCTACACGAGCACTTGATCCAAACCGTCACCAACGGGTCGTTAAGTCAAACACGGTCAACACGGTCAAACACGGTCAACGCGACCCATAAAACAACTCGGAGTTGTTGAACTTGAACACGGTCCTGTGAGACCCACATATGTGAACACAAACTTACAACACCTATGTGATATAGGTAATTACTAGCCGGCGAGCTACACCGTTCCGATACGAACGCGCATCACTTTACTCAAACTCAGGTGAGTTTACAGCCCCACTTTTACTCTTATACTGTTTTACTTAACTTTGGGGTGAGAATACTATGCAACTGTTTTAGATATATGACTGGTATGTTGTGAAAACCATTTTCGAGTGTAACTATTATCGTTTAAAGTCCTCACTTATCCTTACCATTAATTGTATCACAAACGAGTCGTAATTACATAGTACTACTGGGTTTGACTAACCCCACTCGGCACCAATGTTGACTGGAGGTCATAACAAGTGTAATTTCGATGGGAATGCGGGTTCAGCGATGACCTGCGGAGGCAAACGGGAACAGTCTAGTTTCGGTACGATGAACTGACACACTCCACGGATCGTAGTATCCAACAACAAAACTTAACATACCCAGTATATATCTGTTTATTTTTCAGTCTGTCTAAACCTGTGAACTCACCAACTTTTTAGTTGACACTTTTCGCATGTATTCTCAGGTAACTAATGGAGCACACGCTAGGACACAAAGGAGGAGTACAAAAGAGTCTCATGCATATTAGACTCCTAGGCTTTGTGTTGATGCGTTCATTTTGAAAACAATTTGATTTATGTAGTGTCTGATACAATTTACTTTCCGCTGCAAACTTTGTTTACTTATGATGCTTAAAATATTTTCCGCTGCTTACTTATGAAAATCATGATTGTTTTACAAACCTGTGTGATTGTGTAACTCATATATAGTCGTTCTATATGACCATGAGCTGTGATCCTGGCCACGTCACACCCACGTGGACTGACACCACGAGTGGGAATTTGGGGGTGTGACAGACTGGTATCAGAGCCTTGGTTATAGAGAACTAGGTTTGCATGTAGTGAACTTAGACTATAGCCACTGCTCTACATTAGACACTACACTTAGAGATTTCACACTTATAGTATTATTACCATTGTGAACTATTACTGACTGGTTTGGGACTTACAGGATGACGGATGACAATGGGGACATAGGGCGTAACCCGGAGAAACGACCTGCCGAGTATGAGCTGACAGTGGAGGATCGTCAGCGAGTTAGGGACATCATGTTCCCAGAGGACTTTGAGGAGGCAGAAAGGGCACGCATTGCCAAGCGCGCCAGGTCGTGGACTTGGTACCCACGTACTGTGTGGGACTGGATCATCGAGGAGAAGGTACCCCTACAGCGAGTACGGACAGATGATAACCGAGCACACAGACTACCGTCACTTGAAGTGTCACTCGAGCGGGCTTTCGCAGCCCATGTTGCTCGGACTGCTCGTGAGGCCAATAGGTCGTGTGAGCGTGATGAGGAGATCATGGCTCTCCGAAAGG
This sequence comes from Mikania micrantha, assembly GCA_009363875.1. NCBI lineage: Eukaryota > Viridiplantae > Streptophyta > Magnoliopsida > Asterales > Asteraceae > Mikania > Mikania micrantha. Next base: position 75,448,569 of record CM018683.1, read on the forward strand.
AGAACCAACATCTCCGAGGACAGTTAGACCACCTGCGGGGACAGGTAGTGGATGAGATCGCGGTGCTTCGGAACCGAACAGCGCAGTTAGAAGAGCGACAAGAGGAAGTCACTGCTGTGGTCCAGGACCATGGCGAGCGGCTGGTTGTAGTAGAGGATGTTGCAGGAGAGAACCAGGCGGCACTTCAGAACGCTTGGGCTGACCAGTTGATCATGGAGCCAGAGAAGGAGCCGGACCAAGGACCTCAATTCGAGGTTGAGGATCTTGAAGAAGAAGATTTTGATGAAGACCCAGATGAAGACCCAGAAGAGGAAGAGGAAGATGACGACGGTCCCGCTGACAGCGGAGACTCACACTCTACTGCTGCATCACGCTAGTCTGATCTTTTCATTTCAGTTATTTTACTTTTTGTATTCCTAAATGAGCAGGATGTGCTCATAGGAACTTTTGTAGTAGCATCTCTTTTGTAAATCATTGTACTCAAACTTATTATCATTAATGAAAATATGCCTTACTTTTGTTGCTTATATATATATCATGACTATGACTACTGCTAACATAACATCTGAATTGACTACTGACATGACAATCGGCTAACACTCTAACTCATACTAACCAACGTTCTAACCTTTCCATATAGAATCATGTCTGGAAGGGCACCCAACGCCCGCAATCTCAAACGTAAGGCCGAAAAGGCAAGGATCAACATGATGGTCGAATGTAAGGTCAACAAAGTACTCGCTGAGTACGAAGCCAACCGACTTGCTAGCGAGACTAGCGGCACAAATAACGGTACTAACACTTGTTTAACCTGACTAACTTAGCACAGGCAACGCTGACACTAACACGTTACAATTGAACCCCGATACACAGGATCCCAAGGAAGCGCAGCAAAGGGATGCTCGTTTAAAGCCTTTTTGAGCTGCCACCCTCACAAGTTCCAGGGTACCGAGGGAGCAGTGGGACTGCTTCGCTGGATTGAGAAGCTGGAATCGGTCTTTGCTATGGCCGAATGCTCGGAGGAGAACCGAGTAAAGTATGCTACCGGGAATCTCGAGGGATCTGCCCTCACCTGGTGGAATACGCATGTCCAAACTCTAGGACTCGAGACTGCCAACACCATTCCGTGGGAGGAATTCACTAGAATGCTTCACGAAGAATACTGCCCACGTGACGAGATCAGGAAGATTGAGGAGGAATTTTGGGTGCACAAAATGGTGGGTTCGGAAATCGAGAAATAATGCACTCGATTTCATGAATTGTGCAAGCTGTGCCCGGCAATGGTGACGCCGGAATACAAGAAAATCGAGCAATTCATCAGTGGGTTGCCCGAGCAAATCCAAAGCATGGTGACTGCTTCTGATCTCTCCACCATCCAACCACTGATTCGCTTGGCTCATAAATTAACCGATCAGGCGGTAGCCCAGGGAAAGCTGACGAAAAGGGGTGAACATCTGAAACCCCAAGAGCCCAAGAAGAAGTGGGAGCCCAACAATAACCGAACTTTCTCACCTCAGCAACAAACCCAACTCCGACCAGCACCTGCTAAAGCTTTCACTGCCACCCAGCCGAACACTCAAGGCAAAGGGGGATATCAGGGCAACAGCCCAAAATGCAATACCTGTAACTTCCATTACTTCGGACCATGTAAAAGGGTCAAATGCACTAACTGTGGAAGGAACGGACACATGGCCAAGGAATGCCGATCCAACCCCAACCCCAACAACAACAACAACCAAAACACTCTCAAGGGGTGTTATGAATGTGGCAAACCGGGGCACATGCGGAGGGACTGCCCGCAACTGAAAAAGGGTGGAGGTGGAGCAGCGAAGGGACGAGTGATGTGCATGAAACTATATATTTATTAAATGGGTTTTTCACACAGATTTTAGTTTTAAAAATGGTTTTTACTAAGAACTAAATCACACACAATAGGCAAGTTTACCTATCGCATAGCAATATAGCTTATGGTAAGAACCGGATATCAATCCGTGGACACGATAGCTCTCGATACTAAATCTCGGTCGATGTTTAGCAACAACATGAAAATGTCGGGTTTTGTGAATTTAAAAAAATAATAACTAAAAGAAGGATTTTTAAATAATCTAAAGTCTAAGAAAATTGCCTAGATCATGAATCCACTTAGTTTAGTGATGCGATTATTATGAATTGGTAGAACAAATGTTTACTAGATTCCGGTCAAAGACATCTAATCCTATAATCTTTTGGAAAATTAAAATGATAAACACATTCTAATCACCTAGGATTATTCTATGAAGCCTAATGTCAAGGTCTATGTCAAGATTTAATCAAGAATTAGTCATCTGTCAAGAATTTTAATTCAACAACTTAAGGAAAACTAATATGACTTATACACACTAATCACCCTAAGTTGTATAAATTCAACAAAGTCATGATTTCTTCCAACTTACAATTTATGAACACCATCATGCAAATGAGGTCATTTGGCCATAATTTCCTAACTCACATGTTAATCATATTCAACAAATCATAATATCACCATGGTTTTTCCAAACTTTAGTGAAAGAAAGTATACTTATGCAAATTTTATAATATTCAAGAAACCAATTATCATTCCTAATCTCATGGCATAATCTTAAAAACAAGTTGTAAGATTATAAATAAATGCTTGATCATGGTTTTTCAACATAATATGACTAAACATTCATCATTCTTGAACACTAATCAACCTACACGAATTTACAACATCATTGGAATTTAATCATAACTTCATCTTGAATCTTGACATAAACCCATTTGACCAATTCATAAATTCATCATCACATAAACAAAAGTTTCATCATGATCTAGACAATGGAGTGTTTAGCCCATAAGGCTTACAAAAACAATAACAAAGTAGCTAAGATTAACAAGAGACATGATTAAAAGAACAAAATGCAAACCACTATCAAGCAAGGATTGAAACAAGATAGTGTTAGATGCTCCTTGGATCTTCAAGACCTTCACAATCTCCTTTAGAAAGCTCCAAGAATTCTGTCCAGAAGGTATTTTAGCTCCAGGAAGTCCAACCCTTTGAAATGAGGTGAAAAGCTGAATTTATAGAAATTCTGGAACTTGGCACGGTCGTGCACCATAGGTGCACGGTCGTGCAAGGTGCTACAGTACTCTACTTTTGGTCTGGGACGGTTGTCGAAGTTGCCATTTTCAACTAAGTCTCGAAAATTGACTCGAGGTGTCAGGCACGGTCGAGCCAAAAGTCGCACGGTCGTGCGCAAGTCGTCATGGCCGGCACTACCTCCATTTGGCCCGGCACTGCCTTGCTTTGGCCCAGCACTGGCTAGTCTGCACGGTCGTGCTTGGCTTATGCACGGTCGTGCATAGGCCGGCACTACCATGCATGGCCTAGCACTACCTGGTTGCACGGTCATGCAAAAAGGTGCACGGTCATGTATAGGCCAGCACTGTCATGCATGGCCTAGCACTACCTGATTGCACAGTCGTGCAAAGTTGTGCACGGTCGTGCATGTGCCGGCACTGCCAGTGCAAGATTTGGCATGACAGTGCGCATCTGGGGATTTGCTCAGAAAATGCTGAAATTCCATACAACGTTTGATTTTCTTCCGAGCAAGGCCGTTTATCCTACAAATTCACAAAAACAATAATTAGGACTATTTGTGAATGAATTTGCATGTTATTAACGTTAAAACCGAGGGAATTTGAGTCGAATAATATGTATAAATTAAAGTATATCAAACATCCCACACTTGAACTTTGCTTGTCCTCAAGCAAACAATGAACCTTAATGGTGAAACCAATTTGCAAAAATCAACTTGTAAGCAAAGATGAATCAAATAATAAAAACTTAGATTGTTTTTCAAAGGTTTACCAAATTTGAAGTTGTTAGCAAGAAAATAAAATTAAAATTATCATCAAGAGTTTATACACAAGAGGATTCACTAACATGTTACATACTATACTTCTCACAATGTTCACACATACTCGGTTTATTTCGAATTCATACATGTAATGTGTATGTATAGAACACTCAATTGCCAAGACAATGGATCAACAAATATGATATTTGTAATAAAAATCAACTCTAAATCAATTAGCAAAAACAAAGCATAACTTAATCCAAAGGCCTTTTATTGGGTTGTGTTTGGATTGGATGATGGTTGGGGATAGAAGGATTGAGATAAGGGAAATCCGTTGGCTAAGAATTTGAAAACAAAATATATACTACTAAGCCTTTTTGGCTTAAATGAGATTTTTTTTTTGACTTATATACATCAACAAGCAAACATTGTGTTGCTTAATTATTTGTTCCACAAGAACTACTAAAAGGAAATAGAACTCCTTGCCAACATTGAATTTGGATTTCAATAAAAGAAATGGGTTGATAGAGAAAGTGGTGATGAGGGTTTGTTTTAAGGCCTTGATTAAATACAACTTTGTTCAAACTTATGACTATGGAGATGTATGTTTTAAACAAATATTAATTTGAATGAAACATCCGGCACACTCAATCCATAAAATATGCAATGACTACTAATGTTCAAGGTTTCAAATGCTCACAAAAAATGGAAGGAATGGGTAAAAATATAAGATATAACTTGTAGTTCCTCCTTTCGTCTAATCACAATTGATGAAACAAAAAATTTTATTTCACTTGTTAAGAATTCCAAATTAAGATACCCTTTATCAAAACAAGCCTCGTTTTAATTATCAAAAAACTTGTTTGCTTAACTTGTTGATTACAAAACAAATTAATTGCACCAAAAACAATAAAAGGTTCTTTGCAAAAATGCTTATTACTCTTGGACAAACAAAGTTATATCAACAATAAACGTTTACCCCGAAAGTATACCCCTCCCCACACTTGAATTGCACAATGTCCCTATTGTGCAACAAAAACATGCAAAAAATAAGAGTGATCTTGCACGAGTGTGAAAAGGAATAAGACTTCCCTACGGGTCTTTGGAGAGACCGGCGTGTAAAATCTGCTTGAGCCGTGCAACGATAAGAACATGCCGTCTACCTGCACTGAAAATCATCTACGAAACAAAGCTGAAAGTAACAACTCACAACAACCAAGGGACCAAAACCAAAGCACCAGATCCATCAATCCATAAAACAACCAAACAAAAAATATTGTTTACAACCCAAATAAAAAATAAAAACTACACTAAACAGAGTTAATACGTACAGCAAAATGTATAACTCTCAAAAATATAGATAACCATCAGACTAAGCTAAACTGCGGGGGAGGGAGGACATCAGACTAGTCCTCCTCATCATCATGCGGTCCCGAACCGCTCGCTTCTCCATCATGACCTCCCCTGGAATGTTTCTGCGCACCACCTGAAGAATAGCCATAGTCAAATCATGGTGGCTCAGAAACATCGAACTGATGAAAAGCCGCAGCCGACTGATGAGACGCAAAAAGCCACTCAAAGCTCCGTCTCTGGTCGTCCTGTATCTGATGCAGCAATTCATACTGCCTGGTCTGCTCAGTCTGAAAATTATCTATACGCTGATTAAATCTTTGCTGCTCAGCGTTCAGCTCCTCCTGGGACACCTGCAATCCCGAAAACCGGTGCCACAAGTCCAGATTGGACGGGGGGTCCGGACCATGAGTGGGTGCAAAGTCGAAATACTCATCATGGTGGGGAAACATGTAGTCAAACCCCCCAGGTCCCAACCCATGTGGCCCCCTCCTTCGGGGCCCCTTTCCTCCTCGTGTTCCTCTTCCTCCTCCTCTTCATCATTCTCCTCGGGGACTGGATCACAGATCCGACCATCCCCACCCTTCAACCGCATCCCTACCGGCGTCTGCTCCACTATCTTCATGTAACGAAGAGTTCGCATATCAAGCGGGGATGTATCACATACATGAGTGAAGCCGGCGATGTTCTCTTCGGTCAGAAGTCCAAAGGAATCAGCCAGCTGAGTGATGTAGGCGCCCCCGCAAATGTGGCTGGACGCTTGCTTGCCCGAACTGGTAGTCAGAAAGAAGGCTAAGCAATGGGCAATGTTACAATGGATGCCCCTGACCAAGCAGTAGAGATAAAACAAATCTCTAGTGGGCACATTGCCCAAGCTGTCGCCTCTCTGTAAGATGGTACCTACCAGTATCCGATGAACGAACATGTGCAGCGGGTCGCGAAGTTTTGTGGCCTTAGCTCTTCGGGGATCATAAACCCCCTCAGCAACCTCGGCCCAAAACGTGGCGTTCTCAATCTCGTCCTCGAAGTCATGCAATCCATCAAACACTTTTGAAGCTAACTCTCCTTCTGTATATAAGCCCATCCTAGTCGCGAACTGTGCGACCGAAAGCTTCCTCCAGCGTCCCCCCAAGTGGAAAGTCAATACAAAACGTTTTCGGCAAACATCTTGGGAAGGGAAACTGAAGGAGTATGACGAAAAGAACTCCAAGATCAGCTCACGGTACTGAGGACGGTTAATATAAAAAAGGGGGGACCACGGCTCGGTGATCAGTTGCTGAAGACGTGTTTGTTGATTAAGATTGACCACTAAGTCCCAACTAAGGCACTTCATCGGCTCGATCTGGCGCCTACGCCCCCATAAAGAATGCAGCATGGGAATACATGGGGCGTCTCGCTCGTCGTTTGGATCAAATCGTAGGAAAGGGTGATCCATGTGTTCAAGAAAATTCCCAAAAAAACTAGTTTCCAAGAACGAAAAGAAAAAGAAAGAAAAAAAATCGAACGAAAAAGGAACAAAAACTGGGCTGATCTGGACACAAGCACGGTCGTGCAGAAACTTGCACGGCAGTGCCAACCCAAAATGAAGCATGCACTGGCAGTGCAGGGCTGGCACAGCCTAGGCGCACGGTCGTGCGTGTCTAAGGCACGGTCGTGCCAGCCTCAGAATGACCTATGCACGGGCAGTGCAAGGGTTGCACTGCCAAACCGCACGGTCGTGCAGGTCTATGCGCGGTCGTGCACCTCGTGAGTTTGTTCATCGCACGGGCAGTGCAAATGTGGCACTGTCGTTGAGCACGGTCGTGCGTGGTTAGCGCACGGTTGTGCACTTTTGATTTTGGGTCTGCACTGGCAGTGCAAGGGTTGCACCATCGATCTGCACGGTCGTGCGGTATAGCCGCATGGTCGTGCAATGTGTAGAACCGAAATCAAAGTCGAACATACACGAGATTTTCCATCAACAACCCAAAAATTAACAACATTTATACAGATCCTAACAATTCTAAACCAAAATGGTGTATTTACAAGCCCTAATTTGAATAAATCTAAGAAGTTTAGGAATTTTATTGAAAAGAAAGATCAATTGAAGGATTGGAGGAGATTAATACCTTTGAATCTTGATTTGGAAGAGGAAAAACGAGAGAAATGATGGGGAACCGCTCTGGAAGTTGTAGAACCGAATTATGAGGGAAGTGGGTGCAAATGGAGTAATTATTGGGGAAATCTGACACGTTGCACGGTCGTGCGTACGGGCCGCACGGTCGTGCATCAGCAAAAGCGCACGGCCGTGCAGCTAGTTGCACGGACGTGCGGACCTGCAGAAATTTTTTTTTTTATTTGCCGAGAGCCTCTCGGGAGGGCTGAGTTTACTGAGTCTTCTGCTCGACTCGAGTCCCCGAATTCAGTAGTCCTTGGGGTGGAGTACGACGACCTCCAATGCCGGCTCGACGGGTCCGGACAAGTATTTTTCAACCGATGGCCATTTACCTTGAAAATTCTGCCATCCTCATGCTCAACCTCCACAGTTCCATATGGAAAGACTTCACGAACTGTGTACGGGCCAGACCATCAAGACTTCAGTTTGCCCGGGAACAACCTAAGACGCGAGTTATAAAGCAGAATGCGATCACCCACTTGGAATTGCTTGTTGTCCTTCAAGTGGCTATCGTGTAGCGTCTTGGTACGTTCCTTGTACCTCTTGGATCTATCATAAGCATCATTCCTTAGCTCCTCAACCTCATGAATCTGCAAGAATCGGCTCTCCCCCGCACTAGTCAAATCCATATTGATGGATTTCAGCGCCCAATAGGCTTTATGCTCGAGTTCAACGGGGAGGTGACACGTTTTCCCATAAATCAATTTGAATGGTGTGGTTCCTATGGGAGTTTTGTAGGCTGTTCGGAATGCCCACAACGCGTCATTCAGCTTCACTGACCAATCCTTGCGGTTTTGACCAACCGTCTTCTCCAAAAGGCGCTTGATGCCCCGATTAGTGACCTCTACCTGTCCACTGGTCTGTGGATGGTAAGGCGTTGAAAATCTATGGTTCACTCCATAGCGTGACAACGCCTTGTCGAGTTGGGAGTTGCATAAATGAGTCCCACGGTCACTAATGAGTGCTTTGGGGGCACCAAAGCGAGAAAACAACTCTTTCAGAAATCTCACGACCACTCTAGCATCATTGGTGGGCAAGGCTTGAGCCTCCACCCACTTGGAAACATAATCGACTGCAACTAGAATGTATCGGTTACCGTGAGATGTTGGGAACGGCCCCATGAAATCAATACCCCAGACGTCAAAAATTTCACAGACTTGGATTCCATTCTGGGGCATCTCATCCCGTGATGAGATGTTGCTTGCCCTTTGGCAAGCATCGCAAGCTCGGACCAAATCATGAGCTTCTCTGAAGATGCTGGGCCAATAGAATCCGGCGTCAAAAACCTTCTTCGCAGTAAGAGTCGCTCCATGATGACCACCAGTCGGTCCCTCATGACAATGCCTCAAAATCTTGTGCGCTTCACCTCCATACACGCACCTACGCACAATCTGATCAGCTCCAATCCTAAACAAGTAAGGATCCTCCCACAGGTAATACTTGACATCAGAAAAGAACTTCTTCTTCTGTTGATGTGTCAAGCCCTTCAACACAATCCCACATGCGAGATAATTCACGAAATCAGCAAACCAAGGACACTTCTCATCCTGCGTCTGTATGTGCATAAGAAACTCGTGGGGGAAATTGTCATTTATGTGTGACCCCACAAGTTCTGATGAAGCTGAGCACTCGAGACGAGAGAGGTGATCTGCTGCAACATTCTCGGCCCCCTTTTTGTCACGGATTTCAATGTCGAATTCTTGCAACAACAAAATCCAACGAATCAGTCTGGGTTTAGCATCTTGCTTGCTAAACAAGTAACGGAAGGCTGCATGATCCGTAAACACAATGGTCTTTGAAAGGACAAGATAGGAACGGAATTTATCGAACGCAAAGACCACAGCTAGGAGCTCCTTTTCAGTGGTGGTGTAATGCTCCTAGGCATCATTCAGAGTTTTGCTTGCATAGTAAATCGGGTGGAAGTGCTTGTCCTTCCTTTGACCCAAGACTGCCCCAACCGCAAAATCGCTTGCGTCACACATAAGCGCAAACGGGAGTGCCCAATCGGGGGCGATCATGATAGGAGCATTAACCAACTTCTCCTTCAACAACCTGAATGCATGAAGGCATTCATCAGAAAACACGAACGGGGCATCTTTCTCAAGAAGCTGAGTCATGGGGCGAGCTATCTTTGAGAAATCCTTGATGAAACGCCTATAAAACCCCGCGTGTCCTAAGAAACTCCGAATAGATTTCACAGAAGTGGGTGGCGGAAGCTTGACAATGGTCTCAATCTTGGCTCGGTCGACCTCAAGTCCGTCACGTGAAATCTTATGCCCTAAAACAATGCCCTCCTTCACCATGAAGTGGCATTTCTCCCAATTCAACACCAAGTTAGCTTCTTCACACCTAGCTAACATCTTCCTCAGATTTTCCAAGCAATGATCAAAGGAACTCCCAAAAACAGAAAAGTCATCCATTAAAAACCTCCATGGAGTCCTCAATCATATCATGAAAAATAGCCACCATACAACGCTGAAATGTGGCAGGGGCATTGCACAGTCCAAAGGGCATTTGCCTGTACGCGAATGTGCCATAGGGACATGTGAATGTCGTCTTCTCCTGATCCTCAGGAGCAATTGGGATTTGAAAGTATCCCGAAAAACCATCCAAGAAACAATAGTACGTCTTGCATGACAATCTCTCCAACATCTGATCAATAAAAGGCAAGGGGAAGTGGTCTTTCCTGGTGGCATCGTTCAGTTTGCGGTAATCGATGCAAACTCTCCATCCGGTTACAGTACGAGTAGGAATCAACTCGTTTCTCTCATTGGTAATCACTGTCATCCCACCCTTCTTCGGGACAACCAGCACCGGACTCACCCAAGGGGAATCAGAAATAGGATAAATCAAACCTGCATCAAGTAACTTGATAACCTCCTTCTTCACAACGTCTTGCATATTGGGATTGAGACGTCTCTGATGCTGAACTACAGGCTTAAAATCCTCCTCCATCAAGATCTTATGGGTGCAAAAAGATGGATTAATGCCATTGATGTCCATGATCTTCCATGCGATCTCCTTCTTGTGTATCTTCAGAACCTCAAGCAATTTGGCCTTCTCTCCACTCGTCAACGCAGACGAGATGATAACGGGCAACCGAGACTCACCATCTAGGAATGCATACTCCAAATGACCGGGAAGCTCCTTAAGCTCAACAGATGGTGGGTCTTCAACAGAAGGTAATGCCTTAGGCTCAGCCTTGCGATCCATGACTTCAAACACTTCATCCTGAGGGGAAGGATCGTGGCTCAGCAATGCCACCATCTCCTCATCAAATCGACCCTCGGTGACTGGGTCTACATCCTCCCCTCCTAACAACTGGGTGTCAAACGCCTCCACAACACACCCATCCTGTGATGGATCACTCATACATGAATCAACAACATCAATGAAGTAGAGTGAATCGTCCTGACTCTGTGGATGCCTCATTGACCTTCCGATATCAAAGGTCACCTCCTCATCATAAACTCTAAGTGTCAGTTTGCCCGAGCAAACATCAATGAGGGCTCTAGCAGTGGCTAGGAATGGACGACCAAGAATAAGAGGTACATTCTTGTCTTCATCCATGTCAAGGATCACAAAGTCCACAGGAAATACAAATCGATCAATCTTAACCAACAAATTCTCAACTATACCTCTCGGATATTTGACTGACCGATCGGCAAGCTGGATGCTCATTCGGGTTGGCTTAAGTTCCTCAACACCAAGTTTCTCAAACACAGCATAGGGCATTAGATTGATGCTAGCACCCAAGTCAGCCAATGCATTACTGACTGATAAACTTCCAATCAAGCATGGGATAGTGAAACTCCCAGGATCATTCATCTTCTGAGGAAGTTTGTTTTGAAGGATCGCAGAACACTCCTCACTCAATGTAACATGAGATAACTCCTCCAACTTCTTCTTGTTGGTGAGGATGTCCTTCAAAAACTTGGCATACTTAGGCATCTGAGCAAGTGCCTCAACAAATGGCAGATTGACATGCAACTGCTTAAACAACTCCAAAAATTTACCATAGTGTTCCTCAAATTTCTGCTTTTTCAACCTGCTGGGGTATGGGACAGGAGGAGTGTAGTCCTTGACTGGTTCCTTTGCTTGTGCTGTACTTGCTGGGCCTGGCCTGGAATGCACCTCAGCAGGAATCTCAGTCGCAACCTCCTCAATCACCGGCGGAAGAGAAGAAGAAGGGGAAGCCGGTGGAGGAGGTGTAGTGGTGGATTTACCACTCCTCAATGTGATGGCCTTAACATGAGCATTAGGATTCGGCTCAGTGTTACTCGGGAGACAACCTTGTTGCCTTTCGGATAGCAACATAGCAATTTGTCCTACCTGATTCTCTATGGCTTGCATCGATGCCTTTTGGTTCCTCAACTCCGTCTCATGCTTATGGAAGCGGTCTTCCATATACTGATTTTGTTTCTGAGCCAACTGGCTTTGGCTCTCGGAGTTAGATAGCAACCGTGCAACCATGTCCTCCAAATTGGATCGCTTTTCAGGAGCGGGCTGTGACCCACTGCTAGAACCTTGATTTTGGAACTGGTTCTGTGGAGGACGAATCTGTGAGGACTGACCGTGAGATTGATTTTGGAATGGGGGACGCGGATTGAATCCGGGTGGTTGATGGTTTGTGGTGCCAGACTTCCTACTGAAATTTGGGTGATTCCTCCACCCCGGATTATAAGTGTTACTGTAGGTATTATTTTGAGACTGATTTTGGTTGCCCATGTAGTCAACCTGCTCGTGAACGGATCTATCCCTAATCGAACACTCCCCACTATGGTGTGGTCCCCCACATATCTCACAACAAGATTGGACTTTGTTCACAGACATCTGCTCGATTTTGTTGGAGAGTGCCTCCAACTGTGCAGTCAAAGCAGTATAGGAATCAACCTGATGGACACCCTGCTTGGGTGCCTTGGCTCTCGGGGCCTGCTGAGAATAACTCTTCCTAGCTGCTTTCTCGAGCAATTCAAACGCCTCTCGCGGTCGCTTCGCTCCAAAATCTCCACCCGCATAATTGTCAAGCCACTGTCGCCCGCTCACATCGAGAGCATTGTAGAATGTCTCGCATTGCCTCCATAACTCCAAACCGTGATGTGGAACCTTTCTCATCATATCCTTGAACCTCTCCTACGCCTCGTAGAACGTCTCACCATCATCCTGCTGGAACGAAAGAATCCGAGCTCTCAGCTTCGGAGTTTTCTCGGGAGGAAAGTATTTTTCAAAGAATTTTTCAGACATCTGATTCCAAGTGGTAATACAGCCCGAGGGAAGGGAAATCAACCATGCCTTGGCTCGGTCACGTAGAGTGAATGGGAATAACCGAAGCCGAATGGCATCATCAGACGCGCCATTGATCTTGAAAGTGGCGCAAATCTCCAGAAATCCCGCTATATGGAGATTAGGATCCTCGTGATCCTTCCCATCAAACTGAACAGTGTTCTGAACCATTTGGATGATACTTGACTTGATCTCGAAATTGTTAGCCTCAACAGTCGGTCGGGTGATGCTTGGCTCCAATCCTCCAAGTGATGGTTTCGCGAAGTCAGAAATCGTCCGGTCATCATCTTGATCCGCCATGGTCGTGTCTCCCGTGCCAAAGATATTGTCGGTCGCTCCGTCTCCTTCGATGGTATTTGCTACAACGCGGGACCGCTCCCGCAACCTTTGCCGAAAATACCGCTCCGGTTCCGATCTAGGCTCGACAATGTCCGGCTCAGGGGTTGAGGACATACACACTTAATGCATAAACGAGTTACCGAATCAGACCTGTTAAAAATAAAAATAAAATAAAATAAAATAAAATTTTGAAAAATAAACTAAAATAATTAATAAAAACTAAGAGTCAAAAATCAAACTAATAAAAATAAATAAAATAAAATAAAAATATTTTTACACTAAAAACTAAGCTAAATCACCAACTCTGATTTTTCTTGAAATCACCGTGTCCTCGGCAACGGCGCCAAAAACTTGATGTGCGTGAAACTATATATTTATTAAATGGGTTTTTCACACAGATTTTAGTTTTAAAAATGGTTTTTACTAAGAACTAAATCACACACAATAGGCAAGTGTACCTATCGCATAGCAATATAGCTTATGGTAAGAACCGGATATCAATCCGTGGACACGATAGCTCTCGATACTAAATCTCGGTCGATGTTTAGCAACAACATGAAAATGTCGGGTTTTGTGAATTTAAAAAAATAATAACTAAAAGAAGGATTTTTAAATAATCTAAAGTCTAAGAAAATTGCCTAGATCATGAATCCACTTAGTTTAGTGATGCGATTATTATGAATTGGTAGAACAAATGTTTACTAGATTCCGGTCAAAGACATCTAATCCTATAATCTTTTTGAAAATTAAAATGATAAACACATTCTAATCACCTAGGAATATTCTATGAAGCCTAATGTCAAGGTCTATGTCAAGATTTAATCAAGAATTAGTCATCCGTCAACAATTTTAATTCAACAACTTAAGAAAAACTAATATGACTTATACACACTAATCACCCTAAGTTGTATAAATTCAACAAAGTCATGATTTCTTCCAACTTACAATTTATGAACACCATCATGCAAATGAGGTCATTTGGCCATAATTTCCTAACTCACATGTTAATCATATTCAACAAATCATAATATCACCATGGTTTTTCCAAACTTTAGTGAAAGAAAGTATACTTATGCAAATTTTATAATATTCAAGAAACCAATTATCATTCCTAATCTCATGGCATAATCTTAAAAACAAGTTGTAAGATTATAAATAAATGCTTGATCATGGTTTTTCAACATAATATGACTAAACATTCATCATTCTTGAACACTAATCAACCTACACGAATTTACAACATCATTGGAATTTAATCATAACTTCATCTTGAATCTTGACATAAACCCATTTGACCAATTCATAAATTCATCATCACATAAAAAAAATTTTCATCATGATCTAGACAATGGAGTTTTTAGCCCATAAGGCTTACAAAAACAATAACAAAGTAGCTAAGATTAACAAGAGACATGATTAAAATAACAAAATGCAAACCACTAGCAAGCAAGGATTGAAACAAGATAGTGTTAGATGCTCCTTGGATCTTCAAGACCTTCACAATCTCCTTTAGAAAGCTCCAAGAATTCTGTCCAGAAGGTATTTTAGCTCCAGGAAGTCCAACCCTTTGAAATGAGGTGAAAAGCTGAATTTATAGAAATTCTGGAACTTGGCACGGTCGTGCACCATAGGTGCACGGTCGTGCAAGGTGCTACAGTACTCTACTTTTGGTTTGGGACGGTTGTCGAATTTGCCATTTTCAGCTAAGTCTCGAAAATTGACTCGAGGTGTCAGGCACGGTCGTGCCAAAAGTCGCACGGTCGTGCACAAGTCGTCATGGCCGGCACTACCTCCATTTGGCCCGACACTGCCTTGCTTTGGCCCGGCACTGGCTAGTCTGCACGGTCGTGCTTGGCTTATGCACGGTCGTGCATAGGCCGGCACTACCATGCATGGCCTAGCACTACCTGGTTGCACGGTCATGCAAAAAGGTGCACGGTCGTGCATAGGCCAGCACTGCCATGCATGGCCTAGCACTACCTGATTGCACGGTCATGCAAAGTTGTGCACGGTCGTGCATGGGCCAGCACTGCCAGTGCAAGATTTGGCATGACAGTGCGCATCTGGGGATTTGCTCAGAAAATGTTGAAATTCCATACAACGCTAGATTTTCTTCCGAGCAAGGCCGTTTATCCTACAAATTCACAAAAACAATAATTAGGACTATTTGTGAATGAATTTGCATGTTATTAACGTTAAAACCGAGGGAATTTGAGTCGAATAATATGTATAAATTAATGTATATCAACGAGCCTTTGCGATTGGCTCGGGAGAAGCTAAAGATGATCCGAACGTCGTCACCGGTACGTTTCTTTTAAAAAATGTTTATGCTAGTATATTATTTGATACCGGTGCCGATAAGAGTTTTATCTCTAGTGACTTTAGCAAACTTCTTAATATGACACCAACACCACTAGACCATAAGTACACCGTAGAGTTAGCAGACGACAAGCTGATAGAAACACAACATATCATCAAGGGGTGTGTCCTGACGTTAGCAGACCACCAACTGGTGATTGACCTGATGCCGGTAACTCTCAGGAGCTTCGACGTGGTGATTGGAATGGATTGGCTATCTGCAAACCACGCTGAGATTGTGTGCAACGAGAAGATTGTGCGAATTACATTGCCAAGTGGAGAGCAGATCTCAATCCAAGGAGAACAGCACGGGATACCATTAAACATCATGTCCTGTATGAAGGCAACCAAATATCTGAAGAAAGGATACACGGCTATCCTAGCCCTTATCACCGAACAACCAAAGAAGGAACGGAAGATTGAGGACATCGCTGTTGTTCGCGATTATCCAGAAGTCTTTCCTGACGATCTACCGGGACTACCACCAGCGCGACAAGTGGAGTTTCTGATAGATCTGACACCAGGAGCAGCGCCGATAGCCAAGGCACCATACCGATTGGCTCTTACAGAAATGCAGGAACTATCTAATCAATTGCAAGAGTTGTTGGATAAGGGATTTATCCGACCGAGCTTTTCACCTTGGGGAGCACCGGTCTTATTCGTGAAGAAAAAGGACGGTTCATTCAGTATGTGTATAGACTACCGAGAACTAAACAAGGTAACGATCAAGAATTGATACCCTCTACCTCGAATAGACGACTTGTTTGACCAATTGCAAGGGTCAAGCTACTACTCGAAGATCGATTTAAGATCCGGTTACCATCAACTTAGAGTACAAGAGGAGGACATACCGAAGACAGCCTTCAGAACACGGTAGGGACATTACGAATTTCTGGTCATGCCTTTCGGACTGACCAACGCACCGGCAGTATTCATGGATCTCATGAATCGGGTGTGTAAGCCGTATCTCGATAAATTCGTAATCGTATTTATCGATGACATCCTGATCTATTCCAAGACTCAAGAAGAACATGCCGATCACTTAAGACGTGTTTTGGAACTGCTGAAGAAGGAACAACTATATGCGAGGTTTTCCAAATGTGACTTTTGGATTCGCGAAGTTCAGTTTCTTGGGCACGTAGTAAACGAGAAAGGGATACACGTAGACCCAGCCAAGATTGAGGCAATCAAGAACTGGACAGTACCAAAGACTCCGACAGAGGTGCGACAGTTTCTGGGATTGGCCAGGTACTACAGGCGATTTATCGAGGGATTCTCGAAGCTCGCACAATCATTGACTTCCCTTACGCACAAAGACAAGAAGTTCGAATGGGGAGAAAAACAAGAACCTGCTTTCGATTTATTGAAACAAAAGTTATGCAGCGCACCGATCCTACCACTACAGGACGGATGTGAAGACTTTGTAGTCTACTGCGACGCATCGAAGCAAGGACTCGGTTGTGTGCTAATGCAACGCGAGAAAGTCATAGCTTATGCGTCACGACAGCTGAAAGTGCACGAGAAGAATTACACAACTCATGATCTGGAGTTGGGAGCCGTAGTGTTCGCATTAAAGATCTGGCGACACTATCTGTACGGCACCAAGTGAACAATTTTCACCGATCATAAGAGCCTACAACACATATTCGACCAAAAGGAGCTGAACATGAGACAACGCAGATGGGTCGAGCTGATAGGCGATTATGACTATGCAATCAAGTATCATCCCGGAAAGGCCAACGTAGTGGCTGACGCGTTAAGCAAAAAAGAAATAACCAAACGCGTACGTGCACTACAACTCACTATCCACTCTGAGCTACCAAATCAGATCCGAGTCGCACAACAAGAAGCTCTGAAAAAGAAAAACCTTACCCTCGAAGCAATGCGAAGTATGGATAAACAGATGAAACAGAAAGATGACGGAGCTTACTAGCTGATGGATCGGATTTGGATTCCACACTACGGAGGATTGAGAGAAGTAGTGATGGATGAAGTCCACAAGAGCCGATACTCAGTACATCCAGGCTCTGACAAAATGTACCACGACCTGAAGACAACCTATTGGTGGCCTAACATGAAGTCAGAAATCGCGACTTATGTGAGTAAGTGTCTGACTTGCTCTAAGGTGAAGGTCGAATATCAGAAACCGTCAGGTCTATTCGAACAACCGGAAATTCCGGTCTGGAAATGGGAGCAGATTTCCATGGATTTTATCACCAAACTACCGAAGACGGCAAGTGGCTGCGATACCATCTGGGTTATCGTAGACCGACTCACGAAATCAGCACACTTCATACCGATCAAAGAAACCGATAAGTTGGAGAAGTTAACCCGAATATACTTGAAGGAAATCATATCCAGACACGGAGTTCCAGTCTCCATAATATCCGATCGGGACAGCCGTTTCACGGCACACTTCTGGAAGTCCTTACACAAGGCACTCGGGACGAGGTTGGATATGAGCACAGCTTATCACCCGCAAACCAATGGTCCAAGTGAAAGAACCATCCAGACTCTGGAGGACATGCTTCGGGCATTCGTGATCGATTTTGGAAACAGCTGGGAGACTCACCTACCTTTGCTGGAGTTTTCATATAATAACAGCTATCACACCAGCATTGGAGCTGCACCCTTTGAAGCACTTTATGGACGTAAATGCAGATCACCACTCTGTTGGGCGGAAGTTGGTGAAAGCCAACTGACCGGACCTGAACTCGAGCACGAAACTACCGAAAAGATCGTGCAAATACGAAACAGGATGGCAGCAGCTCGGGATCGACAAAAGAGCTATGCCGACAAGAGGCGCAAACCTTTAGAATTCCAAGTGGGAGACCGGGTACTACTTAAAGTCTCGCCTTGGAAGGGAGTGATTCGATTCGGGAAGCGGGGAAAGTTAAACCCTCGCTATATCGGACCCTTCGAAGTCACCAAACGGATAGGCCCGGTGGCCTACGAACTACAGCTACCGCAGGAATTGAGTAGCGTGCACAATGTATTTCACGTTTCAAACCTCAAGAAGTGTCTATCAGACGAAACACTCGCAATTCCGTTGGAGGAAATTCAAATTGACGAACAATTAAACTTTGTCGAGGAATCGGTGGAAATTATGGTCCGGAAAACCAAGAAGCTCAAACTCAGTAAGATACCAATTGTGAAAGTGCGATGGAATTCGCAACGTGGTCCGGAATACATCTGGGAACGAGAGGACCAGATGAAGAAGAAAAACCCTCACTTATTTTCCGACCAAATTGGCACGAGCAACACGAACTGCATTTCGGGACGAAATTCCTATTAACCGGGGGATGATGTGACACCTCGCAAATTCCAGGTCATTTATATTATTTTAATAATAATGTGTGTTATTATTTCATACGTGGCACTAGAATAATTGTATTTAGTGTGACACGTGGCACAACAGACCAAACACACCGATGGTTCGAGGAACTATCGCACAACTCTCGTACGTATCTTGAATGACGAACGTTGGTGAACGGATCAGATCACAGTACACTTTCACTGCACTTAGGTCCTAGGAGGCCTAAAGTAGTTGGGATTATGCTTACATGTCAAGAAACGATGATCGTAAACGAGAAATACGCGAAAAATGGGTCCAGAACATCAAAACAAGCTTATTGGGCCTGAAAAATGGGTCAGGCGGTACGCCTGACCCGACACTCTGACCCCTGACGATGCGCGCGGATGAGGAAAGGGCGCCTCTCAGACGGCTGGCCCACGCGTAACGCCTGGATACCAGGACTCCTCGACAGGCGTTACGCCTGGAAACCTAAATCGCAGATTTTATATTTTTAACACCCAAAACTCATCATCACACTTACACACTCATTTTTACCAAGCATACACGCAACAACTTCGGCCATTCCGACTTCCCAGCTTTGAAACACTTTGATTTGACCCTTGGGAAGCCATGGAAGACCTCCATTGAAGCTTGGAAGCTTGAGAACCACCAAGAACTTGAAGAAGAAGAAGATTGTAACTTGAACACCACCACTAGTCTCTTGTTTCTATCCAATCCATCGAATCCAGGAGAATTAGAGGCTGATTTCTGCATCATCTCAAGGATTTGGAAGCATTAGAAGGTAGTTCTATACCCAAAACACACTTTCTTCACCTTTACACTCACATGCATGACTTTAAACACACTTGCAACCACCGTGGATGCACATGCACGAATTTTAGTTCCGGGTTTCATGATGTTTACATGATATTTAATGATCTATGATGTTTAAATTAAGTTTTGTGATGATCCATGATGATGTGAATGGCTATGATGCATGATTTGCTCATAAAGTGTTGAGATCTTGACATACATGTATGATCTAAGGATATCTACATGATTTTTGATAGTGAAATGCTATGGTAAATGATAGTTGAGATGATATACATAGTTTAGAGTGTTGATTATGTCAAGAAATGGTCACTTGGTGATTATTGTCAAAAATAGTAACTTGAATGTTATGAAATTGTGCTTATGATGAAATGGCTTCATGTATGTGATTAGATCCAAGATTTTTGTTTAAAAGGATGATTAGAAACTAATTCAATGGTTATTTGGTGTATTAGAATGAGTAAGATTTCTAGAAGTATGATATTCATGATTTTTTTTACTATAAATGGAAACTTTTTGTTTTGAAATTGTTAAGAATAATGAATTTGGCAAAGGTTGTATGTTTAACATGGTTAGTTGAAGTTGCTATGATAATAATAAGTGATTTTATGACTTGAAGGATATGAAAAATGTGTTTTATCAAAAGTTACTATAAATAGTAACTTTACTTTACAAATTTGTGAATAAGAACACGCTAGATATAACGGTTATGATTAAATGACTATTTAAGACTAAGATGATGATAGTAGGATGAGATTGGTATTTAGACTTAGTCACAATTGTATATTTATGCAACTTTCTAATTATGGTAACTTTTATGTGCAAACCATGCTAAACCAACTAAGTGTAACTATGTGTTATGTGAAAACATGCTCACTTAGGATAAATATGCATGATTAGAATAATCGGATTATAATTTCTTACATGACTTGCTTGAATTAGAAACTTTCCTGAAATAGAAACTTACTATAACTAGTAAGTTTCCTCACGAAAGTGATTATTGGTATCCGCACATTTCACACGACACTAAACCACACGCTACACGAGCACTTGATCCAAACCGTCACCAACGGGTCGTCAAGTCAAACACGGTCAAACACGGTCAACGCGACCCATAAAACAACTCGGAGTTGTTGAACTTGAACACGGTCCTGTGAGACCCACATATGTGAACACAAACTTACAACACCTATGTGATATAGGTAATTACTAGCCGGCGAGCTACACCGTTCCGATACGAACGCGCATCACTTTACTCAAACTCAGGTGAGTTTACAGCCCCACTTTTACTCTTATACTGTTTTACTTAACTTTGGGGTGAGAATACTATGCAACTGTTTTAGATATATGACTGGTATGTTGTGAAAACCATTTTCGAGTGTAACTATTATCGTTTAAAGTCCTCACTTATCCTTATCATTAATTGTATCACAAACGAGTCGTAATTACGTAGTACTACTGGGTTTGACTAACCCCACTCAGCACCAATGTTGACTGGAGGTCATAACGAGTGTAATTTCGATGGGAATGCGGGTTCAGCGATGACCTGCGGAGGCAAACGGGAACAGTCTAGTTTCGGTACGATGAACTGACACACTCCACGGATCGTAGTATCCAACAACAAAACTTAACATACCCAGTATATATCTGTTTATTTTTCAGTCTGTCTAAACCTGTGAACTCACCAACTTTTTAGTTGACACTTTTCGCATGTATTCTCAGGTAACTAATGGAGCACACGCTAGGACACAAAGGAGGAGTACAAAAGAGTCTCATGCATATTAGACTCCTAGGCTTTGTGTTGATGTGTTCATTTTGAAAACAATTTGATTTATGTAGTGTCTGATACAATTTACTTTCCGCTGCAAACTTTGTTTACTTATGATGCTTAAAATATTTTCCACTGCTTACTTATGAAAATCATGATTGTTTTACAATCCTGTGTGATTGTGTAACTCATATAGAGTCGTTCTATATGACCATGAGCTGTGATCCTGGCCACGTCATACCCACGTGGACTGACACCACGAGTGGGAATTTGGGGGTGTGACATGATGAGACACTTTTGGAGCCTGCATGTATCTGCTAACATATCCCACTACAAACAACAAATCTGGCCGAGTATGGGTTAAGTACCTCAAACTTCCAATGATTCTTCTAAACTCGGTTGCATTCATATCTCCACTTCCATCTTCTTTCACCAACTTAAGCCCGGGTTCCATGGGGAATTTTGTGGAGTTTTAGTCTTCAAGTCCTGCCAATTTTAATATATTTTTCACATAACTCTTCTATGAAATTCTTATTCCCTTATCATCTTGGAGCACTTCCAATCCCAAGTAGTAGCTAAGCAGGCCAAGGTCACTCATCTCAAACTGCTGTTCCATCTGCCTTTTGAGTTGTGCAATGTGTTCTCGGCTGCTACCAGTCACTAGTAAGTCATCCACATATATTACTATTATAGTAATATATTGTGATGTTCTTTTTGTATACACAGCTTGTTCAAGTTTGCATAGATCAAAGCCATAACCTTTCAAGACTCCATCCAATTTTGTATTCCATGCCCGTGGGGCTTGTTTTAAACCGTACAAAGCCTTAGTTAATCTGTAAACTTTATTCTTCAGCCCTTTCTTTTCAAAACCTTCGGGTTGTTTGACAAAAACTTCTTCATTGAGCTCTCCATGTTAGAAGGTTGTTTTCATATCAAGGTGATGCACAAACCAGCCTTTTTTGGCAGCCAGTGCAAGGACCAGTTGCACAGTTTCTAACCTTGCTACTGGGGCAAACACTTCTTCGTAGTCTACCCCGAGTTGTTGAATATATCCTTTTACCATGAGCCTCACTGTGTGTCTAGTAATCTATCCTCTTGCATCCTTCTTTATCTTGTTTACCTATTTAAGGCCAATGGGTCTACAACCTTTAGGCAGATCTACTAATCTCCAGGTCTTGTTTCCTTCGATCGAGGCCATTTCAACTTCCATAGCTTGGGCCTATTCTTTCACTTTTGCAGCTTCTCTGAAGTTTACTGGCTCTTCTTCAGTGAGTAACAAATCATAGACTTCATCCAAGTTTTTGAATCCTTGAGGGGGAAAGTCATCATATGTTTCTTCAGGTGCTTGAGCTGGGTCTCAACTGTTGAATACGATTGGTGAACCTGGCACAATAGGTCCTCTCCCTCAGACATTTGATTCTAGGCTGCTGAATTCTGAGCATGCCTCTTCTCCATCTTCTAGGTCACCTTCAACATTGATTGTGTCACTTGACTCGCTGGGACTGCTTCTTCCTTGGTTGGCTCCTTGAATTTCAAGTTCTTGTTGGTACTGAACTTCAAATTCTGTTTCTTTGTTGTTTTCTGATGTTCCCCATTCCCAACTTCGCCTTTCTTCAAAGGTGACATCCCGGCTGACAACTATGCTTCCTTTGGATACATCCAACATCCTGTACCCCTTTGTTCCCGGTTCTATCCCGAGGTGAACCATAGGAGTGTTGCGATCATCCAACTTTTTCACTTAATTTGAGGGCCTTTTTACGTGCCCTACACAAACGAACACTCTAAGATGTTCCAGATTAGGCCTTCTTCCTTTCAGCAGCTCGTATGGAGTATGGCTCTTTAGAATTTTTGTAGGTAATCTGTTTAGCACGTAGAGGGAATGTCTAACAGCTTCTTTCCAGAAGCATTGGGGCATTTTCATTCCCTTTAGAATGCTTCTTGTGCAGTTTAAGATCGTTCGGTTTCTCCTTTCTACTATTCCATTCTGTTGGGGCGTGTAGGGAACGGTTATTTTCCTAGAGATTCCTTCTTCATCGTAGTATTGGTTGAATTCCCCTAAAGTGAATTCCCCTCCTCGGTCAGTTCTGGAACTAGGTCTCCACCATGGCTTTGAATGTCTTGAATTTCCCAAAAGCTTCACTTTTTTATTTCAGCATGTATGCCCACATGAATCGACTATGGTCGTTCACAACCAGCATGATGTACTTGTTCCCGGCTGGAGTAGTTGGTGAGATTGGTCCACACAGATCCATGGTGATAAGGTCGAAGGGTTCTTCGGCCTTGAATGTGGAGTGCTTCGGGAACCCCTTCCTTGTGTGATTCCCTACCAGGCAGGCTTCGCACACACGGTTAGGGTGGACAATGGTGGGGACTCCTTCCACTATGCTCCTCAGCTGCTTCATTGTGTCAAAATTTAGGTGGCCTAGGCGTGCGTGCCACAGCAAAGCCGGTTCTAACATTTTTGCACTTAAGCAGGTTGGGGTTCGTTTCATGAGTCTGATCTTGTAGAGCCGGTTGGCTGCCCTATGTACTTTCATAATGACAGTTCCAGTTTGATCCAGCATAGTTAGAATCCCATCCTTGATTCTGATCTCGTAGCCTCCCTCTTCAGCTTGACCGATGCTGAAAATATTGGACCTGAGGTAGGGGATGTAAAGAACATATGTAAGAAGTCTTTGCTCGTCATTTTTGCAATCTAGCAAAATTGATCCTCTGCCTTCAATCGAGACGAACGGATCTCAAGTGATTAGGCGGGACATAATTCGAACCTCCCCAAAGCAAACGGTTCCTCCTGTCTTGTTGTCAAGTGTCGAGAACAAGTCTTTATTTCCTGTCTTGTGGTTGGTGACACCTATGTTAAGGTAACACATCCCATCCCCATCAGTCTTGGTCTCGTAGCTGCCTGGGAAAACCCTTTCCTCACTTACGTTGATCCATTCCTTGATGCCTTGATTGGAGATTGTCATCAGCAGGGTTGGACCCTCACCAGCCGCGGCTTGGGTTAGGTTGGCTTCTTTTCCCTTTCGGGTTGGGCAGTCAGCAGAGAAGTGACCGTGCCCATCACATCTAAAACATTGAAGTTTTGAACGGTCCTTCTTCTGCCTATCAGTTTGTCTTCCTCCATCCATTTGGTTTGAGCCACGACCACTGCCCCTGCCCCTGCCCCGTCCTCCAACTCTACCCCAGCCTCGACTGTCAGCTCCCATTCCACGGCCCCTTCCTTGACCCTTGTCATTCCTTTTCTTGGCATCCCACTCCTCATAGGATAACAATAGTTGATCTTGGTTGCTGCCTGATGGCCTCACTACGGTTCTTTCTTCGTAGGCTTTCAACCTCCCAACAATTTCTTGGAATTGGGTCGTCTTTAGATCTACCATCTGTTCTATAGTGGCTGCTATGTTGAAGAATTTGTTGGGTATAGCAGTCAGTAGCTTCCTCACCATTGCGGACTCTTCAATCACAGTTCCTAGGGCTGCTGATCATGAGGCCATGCTGCAAAATTGTCAATCCTCTCTGAATCCTTCATTGAGGTTGATTCGAAGTCGGCTTTAAGTGTCTGCAATCTGGCTTCCATGACACGCTCGACTCCCAGTGCCGAGTTTTTAGAGCGTCCCATATGTCCTTCGCGTGAGGGCAGTGTGCAATTTGGAGGATCAGTTCTTCCGGGAGTGATTGATACAAGTAAGCGATGGCAGCATTATCTTTCTTGGGATCAACATTCGTTCCAGGCTCGACGGCTTCCCAGATTCCGTGTGCCCTGAATATCGCCATGATCCGTAAGGACCAAATCGGGTAGTTTGTAGAGCTCAGGATCGAGCATTGAAACGGTACGTTGATGCTTTCTTTTACGTTGGCAAGCTGCTTGTTCCCTTCGCCTCCTTTAGTCATCTGATTTCTTGTCGAACTTGAGCTTCTTTGTCGAATCGAACAGGTCTTTGTCTTCCTCCAAGCTCTAATACCAATTGAAGATTGGTAATTGAATTCGAAACAAAGAAAAACACAAGACAATTCTTTGGAACTCCTTCTCCAATAGTTTTATTCCTTCAAGACTATTATCGGTGATTACATCCCCTTCTAATCAACCTTATTTATAACAAAAAAACTAACAAAACACCCTACAAAGCAGGAAACTTTATCTCCTTCTAAGCTAGCCTACTTTGTTGAGATAAGTTTAATCCTTCATACTTCTATCCTTAAACATATCTAAGACATTAAAATAAAGCCAAATATGAAACAGTTTTACACAAATAGTCCCTTTGACTATGCACTATGCCAAGATTGGCTAACAACAACCCTATTAAATATTATCAAATTAAAAGTTAAAAAAATAAAAATAAAATATGTTATTTTTTGTGTAATTATTAACCTACTTTCTTTCTCTTACTAAGATTACTTTATCTTGAAACTCCGTCTTCCTTCAATGCAAACCCGAAGCTACCACCGTCGCTCGTAACCACATCATTCTCATCTTCACACAACCTTAACAATTGTGACACCACCAACAAGCCCTTCACCACTATTAAACCCTAACCTTCTTCACCATCCACCACGAATAACCATAATTTAAAAATATATCGTATGCCTTGTATAATTTTAAGATGACATGTTTATTAGTTATGCATTAAAGTTTGACGGTTTACATTTTATACTATAAAAACACACATTTTTAAACTTGAGGTGCTGAAACTGTTTATATTTAGTTAAGTTGTTATTTAAAATTGATGCGGACTATATATGATGTAGACATAAATTAATGTAACATTAGCTTCATTGGTTTTGGGTGATTTTGAATGCAACTTCATGACCCACATAAGTCTAACTCTATGTTTACATCATCTTTTCTTTCTTTATTTTTAAATCTTACATATTATATCTCTCTTTCTCCGTCCTATTATATTTACTTGTGTTTCACTCTTGTAGTAATCCATTTACCAACACCCTCTAATTTTCTTTATGTCATTTTCGCCTTCGCTTTCTTTGCCATCCACTAGCATCATCGTCATCGTCTTAACTAATCAATTGGTAGTTCGTTTTCATTCTTTTTTTATCATATTTTGTATTGTAATGTACAACATAACGCATGGAATTATTTGTATCTAGTAATCATATTAGAAAGTTAGATGAAAATGAAAGACCATATATAATCTCTTGAAAATCCAACAAACTAAAAAAGTAAAACACTTGATTAACGTAACTTTCAAAGTTGATTGAGAGTGGGTTCACTATAGTTTTCACTTTTGTTATAAAAGTGTATCCATATGTGTTATATCTCATAAACATGGAGAGCCAAAAAGAAACAATAATACAAAGAGCTAGAGATGAGTACCACAATTATGAAACCCACCATCATTTAGCTATTTACTTTTTCATAAAGACACTAAATTCAATTGATGAGTAATACTCGTATCACTCTATTTTCTTATTTTAACACCAGACTATCATTATACACGTCTCGTATAGGTTTACACGAGGCGTATAGCTCCCTTTGACACCCACTGATTCAACAATGATTGATATTGTATACGTCTTGTATGCGAGCTATAGATGCATATATAGGCCTATATGAGACATTACGAGTCCAACCATTAACAATAGGAAATTCTGAAAAATAATTATTGACCCAATATACGTCTCGTATAAACATATACGATGTGTATAGAGAGTGTGTAGGGTGAGAGTTGGTTGTGAGAATATCAAAACCTTTTACAACATGCACAAAATAAAGTAGTGCATGTAAGTATTTGTTTTGAAGATGGATATATTAGAGCTGGTTCGGATTCTATCATATTAGAAAACCGAACCGATTTATGAAAAAAACTTCTATATAGATAAGTTTGGTTCATCATATCATGATCTAAAAGAACAAATCATGAACCTTGGTTTATAGCACATGTGATGATCAAGGAGCCGGTTGGAATTACTGAATTCAAACTTTTGATAGCTCTTAAAAGAAAATAAAACATGAATCTTGTAACACAAATAAATAAAAATAATAATTATAATTATAATACAATAAGATATAACATGTCATGTGCAATGAGAAATAAAGTGAGAGGCACCATGTTGATTATGGATGTCATAATCTTAAACAAAGACTTTTGGTTGGCAAACATTTTAGGAGACAAGATGAATCTTGTAACAGCATGATAAGACCCCATGAAAAAGATTTGATTTGATTTTAAATAAAAAAGAAAAGGAAGAAAAGAAAAATCAAGGTTGTTAATGTGGATTGACAAATATACCCCTATTGGCATCTGCTAGCTATAAGCGTAGACCATTATAGAGTGAATAAGATGGACTGATGGAGCCCACATGAAGCAGTAAGGCCACAAGGAGTGGTCTAGGAACTCCCCACTTTTCCCCACTGCCATATCAGCGCCACATCAGCTTTCCCCACTTTTCCCCACTTTTCCTCATTTTGCACGGTGTCGTCCCACTTTTCCCCACTTTTCCCCATTTTCAAATCTTATTTTTAATTAATGATGCAACGGTTAGATTTTTACCCATCTCACTTCGGCTTGAATCGGTGTGCTCTTCCCGATCTACCCCACCCCGAATCCGGGGGGGTGGTGTTCCCGATCATCCCCGGCCGGCAAAAGCCTTCCCCGAGCTTTCCCCGGGTGCCACTCCGTCTCCCCTAAAGGTTCAGACTGTTTAGTCCAATTGTATCTAAACCGTGCATGTTTTCAAGGTTTGTGTTAAAACAGATGGTCAGAAAAGGTAGTCCCCTACCCCAAGATCAAGTCCAACATATGTACCTTCAATAGTTTACCATGTATTGTGTTTTTTTTTTCTTTACAACAATTTCTTTTATTGTTTTTTATAGGGCAGGGGTTATCTATACACCCCAAAATTTTAATTCAACACCCCGCCGTCACCCATACGCCCCGTAGTGGCCACTACGGGGCGTTTTAAAACACAGACTGACAACCTTAAACTGACAACATTCTTCTGTCAGCTTTTATGCCCTAACGCCCCGTAGTGGCCACTACGGGGCGTATAGGGTTCAAAATATAAAACGCAGCACTTGGGGCGTTTGAGTGTTATTTGGGGATTTGGGTATGTTTTTTGGGGTGTAAAAATATAGAGATTTTGAACAAAAATTATTTTTATATTTTGCGACTTGAAAATTATTTTAATATTTTGCGACGTATCTCTCGTAGCATTTATACTTTATATTTTGCGACGTATCTCTCGTACGTTGAAATGTTTAGTTGTTTTTTTAAACGCATGTTTTTAGTTTGTAAAAATCTAATATTTTTTTTGTTTAAAAATTGTTTTTTTATTTTTTACAGTCTCTCGGTTCGTTTATTTTTAATTGTTTTTTAAAACTTTTAGTTTTGAAAGCTAAAAATGTTTTTATTTTTTAGATTTAATTAAAATTTAAATATATTAATTAATTGTTATATGAATAACGTTCTTTGTTTAAGGCATCAACAACCAAAACATATTTAAATAATATATGAATGATGTTACAAAATTATACGATAAATAAGGCATTACCAACCAAAACATATTTAAATAATAAACACTCATCACCAACTAAACATATTTAAATAATAAACACGCATCACTAACTAAAACAACCAAATGTATACACGCATCATCAACAAAAACAACCAAATATATACAAACCATAAACATGAATACAAATGTCTGTTTAACAAATACAAATATAACTGAAAATACTAAGGTGGAGGTGGAGGGGGAGGAGGATAATCTCGTGGCTGAGGAACTGCAGGAAGCTGGATACCCTCACCTTGTGCATGCCTAAGCTCGACATGCACATGCCACGAGATCAGATCCTCCAACCGATCCACTCGTCGCGTGAGCTGCTCGCTGCTTTGAGCGACCCGCTGACTGTGCTCAACCTGCTGCTGGATCAGCGCCTGCTGCTGCTGGATCTGCAACATCTGCTGCGTGAGCTCGAGCTGCTGCTGCTGCATGTGCTCATGCTGCTGGATGAGCTGCTGCGTCGAATCAGCTATCCCCTGTATCATAGCCTCGACACGAGCGGGAAGCCGCACCTCTCTGTATACGCGCTCAGGATGCTGATGTGGCACATCCGGATATCTTTTTAAGTTTGAATGTTGACTCTCGACAATGTTGTCATTAAACTAATGTCCATCTAACTAAAAACAAGTGAAAATATATTACCTCATTGGTATTCCAGTCCATATTTTGGTATACAATGTCAGCTTCTTCCTTTTTAACGGCCACTTGGGGTGGTTGTGATTGTTCACCACCGTAACATTCCCTGTTAACGTCTTCATCATCGCAAGGTTCCTGGTTCAAATCAAACTGCCAGTACGAAGTTTGACCCGCAACCTCTTCGTTAAGATCTGGCAATGCGTGTCTATTTGTCGCCTCAGACGATTGCACACCAGTCTCATCTTTAAAAACATTATGATTAGTTTGTCATTTGATTAACAATAAAAGCAAGTAAATACAGTTTCGTACCTGATATGTTTCAGCCACACGCGAAACCTCGGAATATTGACCAAAGAAAAAGTCTCCGTCCCACCAAGACATATTTCAAATAAAAAATACGGGTGTAGAGTGTAGGTATTTAATAAACGAAACAAGAGAAACTCGTTCAACTAATTGGAAAGTGATTCGAGGGATTGTGTGATATTGTAACGCAGTATGTGTGTATATATGGGCGATGAATTCGTAAGTTACAAACTATTTGTCACGTTTTAAACATTAAACGCCGCGTAGTGGTCACTACGGGGCGTTTAGGGATAACCCTAAACGCCCCGTAGTGACCACTACGTGGCGTTTGGTCAACATCAATTGACATTGTCGGAGCTTTTGCAGAACATCGTACTAAAACGCCCCGTAGTGGCCACTACGGGGCGTTTAGGTCTAATCATGGTACCTGTCGTTTGACCAAGATAGTACAATCCGTACCTAAACGCCCCGTAGTGGCCACTACGGGGCGTTTGAGGGGTGTGCAGATATTATTTTGGGGTGTAAGTTTAACACCACCCTTTTTATAGACTTAAACTCTTATTTATTTATTTATTTATTCTTATATTTTTATGAGAACTAGTTTTTATTCCTGCCGCACATTGCAGAGGGTTATCACAGTTCTAAGATAACAAATAAATCACACTTGTATTCTTTAAACACTATCAAAACTAGAAATGTCCAAGGTTTTTTACTCTACACACACACACACATGGCTTCCACACCTATTATAATGTTCTAAACGTTAAACGTTAAACGTTAAAAAAAAATTGATGGTACCAATGAGTCACTGCCTCAATGGCACTCTTAGATTCGGTTCAAATCTCTCATGCAGCGAAAAAAGGGTTCTGAGGCGGGTCAAGGGTTTTCCCAGTGAAGTTCCTCTTAGGGTGGTTGTGGTGGCTTATGCAAGGTTCAGGTAACTAAACATTGGTAACATGGCCTGGAAACAGTAGGCTCACACGATTGAGACATTCACCATATAAAAAATTGATGGTATCAACTATTTATTATGTTTACTTTTTAATATATAGTATATAATTAATCTTTTAACTTTAATGACTTTGAGGCTGTTTGAGTTTTCAAAAAACATTTTTTTGGCCTTTTATTTTACCTCGTGCAGATACGGGCAGAGGTTGGAGAAATACTGACAGTTTGTTTTCTCAAAAACATTTCATTTAAAAAGGCATGTTCGCCCTCTTCTTACGCAGACGTGGACCAACCTCTTTAATCCTCTTCTCCCTCTTCTTCCCATGTTCTATAACACAGCCTGTCCCCCACCATAGCTCCCTCCACATCCGATGCCCACCACAGTCGTCACACCCCATCGTCGCGCCCCCACCGCCGTCACCCCCATCGTTGCGCCCTCCACAGCCGTTGCCCTCCACATTCACGCCCTCCACAGCCGTCGTCGACCTGATGCCTCCTTAAGCCACCGGTGATTTGATGCCTCCTCAAGCCCCACCACTCCCTCAACTCGGACCCTCGTTCCACCTCTCCTCCGCCGCCATGGAACCTCGTGATTCGTGAACAGCTTCTCTCCCATCGGCAGGGGCGAAGATCGATGGTTGCTAGTGAGGTAGGTAATGGGGAGGTTAGGGTTTATGTTTAGGGTTGTTGGTGGGTATGCAGACAAAAAACAAACATTTTTCTCACAGATGTTTTAACCAGCTCTTCTGCTACAGATGTATGCAGATATGGTCCGTAGAATGCAGACCTTTTACGTCTGAAAAAAGAAACACCACCTTAGTTAGTTAAACTTACTCTAATGCCAAGCGTGCCGTCATTTAACATCGATTTATGTTACAACTAAGGTCCGTCCGATAATTGACCGTTTCAAACATTTAAATGAATAGAAATGTCTGAATTGACGTTAATTTTGAATGGTTTTGATCTAAGTATATGTCTGAATGAGTCTGAATGAAAAGTGTTGGCCCCCCTCCACCTCTCCAATCCTCTCTGACGATCTCCTTTCCTCTTCGAGAATCTCCGACGACATCTCTCATCTGTATAGTCGTTCAGATGTTCAACCAAAGAGTATTAAATGGTTCAACACTTATAGTTCAAATTTTTTAAATATTCAAACATCTTACTAATTAAACACTTTATGGTTCAAATGATACCCAACAACCTTTATATCAACTTGTAAGAAACTTAAATAAAGACACATATACATGCCCAAAAAAATCTAACCAAAAACTCACAAATTTTTGCAATCGTCTACATAGTGAAGAGGAGTAAAAAAAATAAATAAAGAAACAAAAACAAGGTGTGCAAAAATTATTCAAACGTGCGTGGAAGGAAAAAAGAAAAGCTTTACTATGTCAGGCTCTCTTTTGATTCCATTTTTTTTTGCTTATTTTACTTTTTTTTTTTATCTCTGATAATCTTTTTGACAAGAAACTATATATAGAGATGTCTATATTTTCTTTTTATTTTTTTTTTCAAATATTTATTATTAGATATATTATATACACATAATATATAGAGAGCCTTAATTGTGAAGAACCAAAATCAATAAATAAATAAATAAATAAATAAATAAATTATTAAATATAACATATACAAAAGGATTGTATAATAATTTTATAGCAATATTTTTTACATATTTTATCTTTTTATCTCTATTACGGATTTGTCTATATTTTCTATAGTTTTTTTTTTCCATTTCAAATATTTATTATTATCTATATAAACAAAAACCAAATATGAATAGTGAATCGCGAGATTTTAATATCTCGCGATATTTTGATTTCTCGCGATAAATTCATCTTTTGACGATAAGTTCATTTGTGTCGTGTTTTTTCGCGCGAGAAATTTCGCGAGGTAAATTCATTTTTCGTGATCATTTTTTCACGAGATATTCATTTTTTCGCATGATAAATTCATTTTCAGTGCGAAATTCATTTTTTTCTTTATTTTTTCGTCAGAAATTCATTTTTCGTGAGAAATTCTTTTAGATAACCCATTACAAATTCGTTTTCGCACGAGATATTCATTTTTTCACGAGATAAATTCATTTTCCGTGTTCATTTTTTCACAAAATATTCATTTTTCGCAAGATAAATTTATTTTCCGTGAGAAATTCATTTTTTTTCTTTATTTTTCGTCAGAAAATCATTTTTCGTGAGAAATTATTTTAGATAACCTATTACAATTTCTCATAACATGAGAGTTGAGATGTTGTTTTCCCAAAAGTTTTATTTTAGTTTTGTTTTTCTTTTTTTACTTCTTAACTTATAATATATTTGTTTTATATTCACGACTCTTTACC
Source organism: Mikania micrantha (assembly GCA_009363875.1). Lineage (NCBI taxonomy): Eukaryota > Viridiplantae > Streptophyta > Magnoliopsida > Asterales > Asteraceae > Mikania > Mikania micrantha. The sequence goes on from CM018683.1 coordinate 75,481,551, forward strand.
CATTAATGGTTTTTTTTCTTTTGAGTTCTTTTTCGAGTTAAAATGAAAGTGTTAAATTTGCGCGGCAACGCGCGCCAAGCACCATCTAGTTAGATGAATTATTAGACAATATATGCATATATGAGTCGATTCTCTCAATTGTATCAGACTATCTGATGCCGGTCAACATAATTTGGTCATTTCTTATGTACGTATAGTATATACTTAGTTAAATGTAAAAACATGGTTTGAATCATTTGAAAACCCGATCTTAAATAGAAAACCCTTAAACCATATGGCTGTTAGATCAAACTTATTTTAAATTTTAATTAATTAAATAGAAAAAACATGTGGTCCACAATTAAAGTTAAATATTTTAATGGAGTTTTTGAGAGGAAAAAAATACATGTTTCACCCTTTGAGGGGTATAAGTGACTTTTTTTTCTCTTTTTTTCCTCTCTCCTTATTAATTAATTCAGATTCTCTCATCTCTCTTCTTTCCCTCATCTCTTCTCTCTCATCTCTCATCTTTCTCTCCTCTCTTCTCTCTCCTCCCTCCTCTCTCATCTTTCTCTCCTCTCTTATCTCTCCTCTCTTATCTCTCTTCATTAATTAAGGGAGGAGTTATCTACACGCTTCAAAATTTTAATTCAACACCCCGACTGTCACCCATACGCCTCGTAGTGCTACTACGGGGCGTTTTGAGCACAGACTGACAAACCAAACATACTGTGTCAGCTTTTTCGCAGACCTATACGCCACGTAGTGACCACTACGGGGCGTATAGGGTTTAAAAAAAATTAAATTGGGGCGTTTATGGGGCGTTTGAGTGTGTTTTGGGGGTTTGGGTATTTTTTTGGGGTGTAAAAATATAGTTGTTTTGTTAAAAAAAATTTAAAATATAATAGGTTTGTTTAAAAATTATTTTTATATTTTGCGACGTATCTCTCGTTACGTTTATACTTTACGACGACACACCTCGTACGGTAAAAATTTTAGTTTTTTTTAAACGCGTGTTTTTTTGTTTGTAAAAATATAATATTTTTTTAAAGTTGTTTTTTATTTTTTGCGGTCTCTCGGTTCGTTTATTTTTAATTGTTTTTAAAACTTTTAGATTTGAAAGCTAAAAATGTTTTTAATTATTATATTTAATAATAATTTAAATATATTAATTAATTGATGTATAAATGTCGTTATTTGTTTAAGCATATTGATGTTACAGAATAATACGATAAATAATGCATCACTAACCAAAACATATTTAAATAATAAACACCCATCACCAACCAAAACAACCAAATATATACATGCATCATCAACCAAAACAACCAAATATATACAAAACATAGACATGAATACAAGTGTGTGTTTAACAAATACAAATATAACTGAAAATAGTAACTAGCCATCATGAGGTGGAGGGGAGGAGGATAATCTCGTGGCTGCGGAACTGTAGGGAGCTCGACACCCTCAGCATGAGCGTGCCTAAGCTCTATATGCACCTGCCACGAGATCAAATCCTCCAAACGATCCATACGTCGCGTCAGCTGCTCGCTGGTTTAAGCGAGCCGCTGACCGAGCTGGAGCTGCTGCTGCTGTATCTGCGCCTGCTGCTAAACGAGTTGCTGTGTCGCATCAGCAATAGTCTGCAGCATAGCCTCGACACGAGCAGGAAGCCGCATGGCTCTGTATATGCGCTCAGGATGCTGATGTGGCACATCCTGATGCGGCTCCCCCTCGCCATGTGGTGACGGCGGCTGCTGTGGCTGCTGCTGGGGCTACTGGGGCATAGGGTGCTCGTCTCTGTAATGGAGATCATTTGGCCCCGCTGTCAAATGACCCCCCTCTCGAGCGAAAATCGAAGCCCGAGCTGTGGGAACTTCTGCACGATACGCATGCCCTGCACCGTCCGTCGATATAAACGAACAGGATGAAATGCCTCCATACCGGCAGGCTCCAAATCGATAAGCCCGTTAAAACGAGCAATACGGGTCACATACACCCCCTGTAGATCAGCCCCCTCTCCTGTCGGTGGTAATATGTGCTAAAATACTCCGCCAGACACCGTGCAAGGTTGCACGGTCTCCCACACAATTTGCAATACAAAAAAAACAAATCCTGAGACGTGCACCACTCCTGGCTCATGCCACGTCCTGTAACAGACGAGGCAATGCACCGGTGCAAATAACTAATGAGCGGGTCACGAATACGCGTGACCCGGGCGCTGCAGACAAACGGCTCGTCGCCGATTCGAGGCCACCAAGCACTGACGACGACGTCGTCAGCTGTATGAATAGCCGTCGTGTAGATCGGCATATGAGTCTCCTCCTCGATGTATAGACCGAGCACACTCCCAAACTCTGCCAATGACAAGTGGTAAGGGAATCTGCAGAGTCTGAAGGATATCTCCGCCTGCTGCGGCTGACCTGGCTGTGGCTGGAAATCAAGAGCCTGAGGCATGTACCTGAATGTAGAATGAAACTCAACAGTGATGAGTCGGTACTGTGGAGCATACGTCATCTCAAACAGAAGAGACCATGGCATGTCCTCGCCAATGATCGCTGTCATATTCTCCTGCTGGCCAAGCTCGGCCAGCAAATCGTAGTCAATGGCCTTCTGGTTGCCCATCTCCTTCTTCAGGAGTCGATCGCGCCTCTGACGTGCGGTCGTCCCCTGAGGAAACTGCAACCAGGGGTGGTCCATAAGCTCGTCGAAATGCTCGACATCTAGATCATCAACATGCGGCTGTCCCATATCGTCATCAACAAACTCCATCTCATCAGAAGAAGACATGTCTGAACAACAAAAAAAGTAAAACAAATTACGATAATAACAATAAATAACAAGAATAATAATAACAATAAATAATAATAATAATAACAATAAATAATAATAACAATAAATAATAATAACAATAAATAATAATAATAATAATAACAAAGTTTAATAATAACAATAAATAATAATAAGAATAATAATAATAAGAATAAGAATAATAATAATAATAATAGCAATAAATAATAATAAGAATAAATAATAATAACAATAATAATAACAATAAATAATAATAATAATAATAATAACAAAATTTAATAATAACAATAAATAATAATAACAATAAATAACAATAACAATAACAATAATAATAATAATAACAACAACAAAGTTTAATAATAACAATAAATAATAATAAGAATAATCCACTTTAACCCTAATCGATCACATGGTCGGAAAACTAACCTGGAAGTAGCAAACGAGGATCAAACGGGTGTCAGCTACCGTGGTCGGCGGAGGTGGCGTAGAGAGCAAACGGGAGCAGGGGGTCGTTTGTGGGGGGTCGTTTGTGGGGAGCCGAGTTGGTGTTTGGGGGTTATTGAAGATCCATACGCCACGTAGTGGGCACTACGTGGCGTTTAGGTTTCGTTTTTTTTAATTTAATGTTATATAATTATATTAAATATAATTATATTATATTTAATTGTAATATAGACTATTGGTTTGAAACGTTACGATTAATTATAGAAGGTTACAAAGTTTTGTTGGAAACAATGACAGATAAATACAAATTGTCGTTGTCACAAAGTTTCGTTGTGATAATATACTTGTTTGTTTGCTTTTATAATCGATTGATACCGTTGGATTCGTTCTTGATAAACCATCTCCCACGCACCGACCGCATCATTTCGGTAACGTTTCCAGACCGCACTTAGAGTTGGAATCGGATAATCCCCCTCCAACCTTAGGTTGACGAAATGCATGGGCATATGAAGAAGACAAACCACATTATGTTGTGGTATTGTCGATGGAGCTAACCATAACGGGAAAAACGTGATACACCCTTCTTGACTGATAAGGTGAACTATCACGCCAAATCTTTGTGCAACAACAAGTCCCGTATAAGGCATAAGCAGCCAAAGTTCTTCTGGTGCAGGTCTGATATCAAACCAGTTTATGCTATGACGTAATGCGTCATATAAAGTTGGGTCCATGGACTTAAGAACATATTCGTATGCTTCACTATTGGTGTCCACCTCTTGTAATAGTTGTTGGCAAACGAAACCCCATTGATTTTCGTCGAACCCTAACCCAACGGCTACGGACCTGAATCCACAATTACAGTCTGGCATAACATCTTGTACGTTGCTTACATAACAATGAAGCATTGAAGGAATGTAACCACCAAATCGTTTAAGATTGTTCATTCCTTCTGGTTTCACAGGCGAAGCAACTACCGAGTCAACTTGACTTGTCTCAAGTCCTTTTTTCCCTCTAGAAGACGTTGAACGACTACGTTGGAGGGCGGGTCTTTGCTGGTTTGACATTGCTGGAGTGAATGAACTATGCCTTAGAAGTTGAAAACTACTCTCTTGTGAGTCGACAACTGCGCTTTGTATAGATTCATTCCCCCTTTGTTGTTGAATCTTCAATGTCGGACGTCCGCGTGTATCCTTCTGAACCAATGGCGTTTTCTTTTCACTTTTAAACGGAAACACTTGCGAAAGTATTTTTTAACCAGAATCTTTTTCACTGACTCAGGTTTTGAATTTATTTCCTGCGTCACCAGACCCATTTGACCTGCGACGTCGATTTCTTCGTCTTCTAGAAGTGTCGGGTACATAGTATCAAGTTTTGTCCAGAAGATGTCTATATCAGAAAGCGGGATAATCGTGTCTGTATACAAATGAAAGGAAAATAATCAGTTTACAACAAAAAATGTAAAACACAAACAAAGAAGAATTGGTTACAGTATTTTAATACCTGTATTTTCGTATGTTGAGATCCGACAGGCACATGGCAAGCCACAACTTGTCCACAACTGGTGGCCGCATGACATACTACCTTGACGCATAACCTTGATCTTATTTATTTCATCAAGTAGTAAATTAAGAACTTTATGTGAAATGTAACACCCCGACCGATGGCGGAAACGTCGGGATGCCACGAGGGATGTGTAGATTGTTCAAAAGCTCGTGGGCATCTAAATCAAATCATCATATATCATTCAATCAATCAAAATAAGTACACACAAAAATCATGTCTAACATGAATTAGTTACATCAATTACAACAAGAATTAGCTATCTAACTAAATTCAATTCGCCAGAATTTCAGTTAATTAGCTAAATCCAAGATTCCTATATGATGACGTCCAAAAGTTTGAGTTCTTCATCCTCAACCTACTTTGCTTCATTACCTGAAACATGTAGGAAATCAAGTGTCAACTACAAAGTAGTTGGTGAGTAATCATAAGTTTTTATACTTAAAAGGTTTTATAAAATGAATTTAGGAGTTTAAGTTTAAAAATTGTTTTATAAAAGGTTTAGATAAAATGAGTATAAATGCTTATGATTTTCTGAGAAAGTCCACAAGAATACCTGTATGAGATAATCCAACCAATTTCCAAACTCATCAATCAAACACATACACAAACACATAATCACATATCCAATCAGTCATAGTCAATCATAGATAATCATAGTCAATCATAGATAATCAAACCACAAAACCAATCAACCAATCTCAACATCAATATTCTCAAATAATATCTGTGACTATACATGGTCATTATGTAATTAACATAAGTTAAAAACATGATCCATGGAGTGGAAGCTATCCACGTGACAATACATGAAATCAATGCAATTAACCAAGGTCAAAGGCATTGTTTCACGGAGTTATGATAATCCAAGTGGCTATACATGTAATCTTTGTTATTGACCAAAGTCAATAACAATCTTTACACAGATGTCGTAACCCACGTGACAATACATGTGATCATTGCGTATAACCGAGGTCATCAGCAATGCCACACGGAGTTTTAATAATCAATGTAATTCCATAATATAAATATCATGTTGATAAACAGGTATTATCCTTGTGTTATCAAAATAGTATTTGAATTTGGTATACATGTTTAACCTCCGAGTTTTAAAACAAAACAGTTTAAAAGAAAGGAAGGTTATGAGAACTCACCTGAGTCCTTTAGAATTAGTGATCCAGTAATATGCGCGCTCGCGTAAGTGAACTCAAGGTCAACTCAAAGATCTGTAATTAATGTGTATTTATATTCATAAGTATGTGCATTCCATTCCAAGTCAAATTTCTTTCTAATTCTCTAGGTGTTTAGTCATTCCGTTTATTTATCCAAGTTAATTTATAACATCTCAAGTTTATCGACAATTAGTAATAAAAGGTGATTTAAACTTGTTAGTGTTACTCTTCCAATACATGAAATCCTTTACATTGTGTATATAAAAGATGTATGAATTGTAACTATTTTGCCCTTATTAATTTGTGTGTATACATTCATAGTTGCATGCATGAAACCCTAATAGAAAAACTATTATAACTTAATTTGTAAAATTTAATTAAGTTGCATAAAGAAACCTTAAGTCTCCTTCACAACTCTCTTATTCTCATAAATTATTAATTTTAAGGCCTTGTTCATATTAGAAAAGGTGGTAACCCTATTTCCTCATGCATGCACTAGTATATGTATATCCATAGTATATCTTGTCTCTCCCCTTTATCCATAATTCGAAAGTTATGTTTTTCTAGCAAAGAAGCAGCGAACCTATGGCTTAAACACCCTTAGGTTCGGCCACATGTTAGAGGGTTTGGCCATGCAAGGGGGTTCGTTGAAAAGGGTTGGCAGCCATGGTTCGTGGCAACCGAATGGTTCTAGGTTCGCCATATTAGGGTTCGTGGGTTGTGCATGGATCGGCTGGAAAGTATGGTTCGCTCCATGGTAGGGTTCGGCTGTCATGGTTCGTGAAGGCTACAAGGGTTCGGTGACCAAAAGGTTCGGCCAACCTTGAGGAAGAAGGTTCGGCTCCCGGCTAAGGTTCGTCCCCAGAAAGGGTTCGGCTAGGATGTTTCCCGCCCAACATCTTGAAGGTTCGCCACCTTATCCTCTCGTGAGTGAGGGTTCGGCCAATATGCAGGCCACCCACGAACCTGAAGCTTCTAACCGATCATCACCATCTGCGTTTTCTGTTACAGATTTGAACCAAGAAATCCTTCCCCACTCATATCAACTTCGTTTTAATGTTTTACAAGTTCCAAGATCGATTATAACACATAGTAAACTAAAGGTTCATGATTTGTACTAAAACCGAATATAAAACTTCAGGTTTACCTCGAATCTGCGGTTAAAAGCTTGATTCCTTCGTATCTACTTGTTCCTCTCGATCACACGAACGAGTGGACACCAAAATCTCTTGAATCCGTCGAGTAACGAGAGAGAAAAGTTAGAGAGAAGGTAGAGAGAGAGAGGGTGGACGTTTTTGGTGGTTTAGTGAGAGAAAGAATGTGGTGAAATGAAGAAGAAAGATAGAAAATTTCTTTCTTATAACGCGTATTATTCCCCCGTACTCAGTCTCGTTTTTATCGCGATATAATAATATGAATGTTCGGTTTTGATCGTAAATTGTATTTAAAGCCCAAGTCTTTTAAATAAATATGTTTTATTGTATTAAAATGATTTTAAGAAAATCGTTTAAATAAATTGTCTCCGTATATTTTTTATTAAATCAATTATTTAAGTAAATAAATTAATTTGTTCGAAATCGTTTTAGGTTGTGGTTCCTAATAAACGTTTTAAGTTTTCATTTATTAACCTAATATCGTTAGATATTATTTAATTATCTCGTCGAAACACGTTACTCGCGTACGTATTCGTAAAGATCGTCACCTTTGCGAATCCAACGCTCGTATCGTATTTCGATTTGATTTATAATTTAAGGAATATTATTTCAGAAGATTATTGTTAATAATTATATTCGTGTGAATCGTCACCCACGCGAATACCTTTATTAAGTTAATATTTCTGAATTTATATTCGCGTTTAAATTGTGTTCGTAACCTCACCATCGCGTAATTAATTCCAATTATACCCCCATTATTTATTAACTTTAATATTATCAATTCTCAATCCAAAACCCACTAAACCCAAGTCACTAACACATCCATGATAGACCGAAATATGCATATGTATAGGGCATATGTAAGGGCCAGTCGCAACTGCCCTAGCCACCATCCCACCGCTATTTCGATAAACCATGACCATGTGTCCTTGACTATGTTTAGTAACCAACAACAACCAACTTAAATCCTCTTTCTATTTCCAAACCAAATCCATAATCATCAACAATATAACTGCGATAAACTCTCTGGTTCTGTTTAGTTGAGTTACAACTAAACTTCCCATGGTTTACGCGTATAATATGTTCTAAACATGTATACCAGTAACATTGATAATCATTAATAATATCAGTAAATAATTCATTTAATAATAATAAATCTCAGATCGTAACAGTAATCGTACGGATGTACGGACGACCGGAAGTACAGTGATGTTACAGTCTCCCCTAGTTAAGGGAATTTCGTCCCGAAATTCAACTTGGAGTGACCTTAGTAAATAAGTGTGGGTACTTAAGCTTCATCTGATCTTCCCGCTCCCAAGTGAATTCTGGACCCCGCTTCGATTCCCAACGTACTCTGACAATCGGAATTCTACTGCGTTTGAGCTTTTTAACCTCACGATCCATTATCTCCACTGGTCTTTCAACAAAATGCATGGTATCATCGATGCGAATGTCATCGAGTGGTACCTGAAGATCCTGATCAGCTAAGCACTTTCTTAAGTTGGACACATGAAACGTCGGGTGCACGTTACTAAGTTCAGTAGGAAGTTCCAACTTGTAAGCAACCTTCCCGATCCGTTCAAGGATCTTAAAAGGGCCAACATACCGTGGAGCAAGTTTACCCTTCTCAAAAATTGCACAACGCCCTTCCAAGGCGACACTTTAAGCAATACCATATCTCCCACTTCAAACTCTAAAGGTTTTCTTCGTTTATCCGCGTAGCTCTTCTGTCGACTGCGAGCAGCTAACAGATTGTCGCGGATCTGGCGGATCTTGTCAGTCGTTTCCTGAATAATCTCAGGACCAGTAATCTGCGAATCGCCGACTTCGGTCCAACAAATAGGTGACCGACATTTCCTGCCATAAAGTGCTTCAAACGGTGCCATGCCAATGCTCGCGTGGTAACTGTTGTTATACGAGAACTCAACCAATGGTAAATGGCTATCTCAATTGCCACCGAAGTCGATGACACAAGCTCTCAACATGTCTTCCAATGTTTGAATCGTTCGCTCCGTTTGACCATCCGTTTGAGGATGGTAAGCGGTGCTAAGATCCAATCTTGTTCCAAATGCTTCGTGAAGTGATTCCCAAAATCGTGCCGTGAAACGAGTATCACGGTCCGATATTATGCTTAAGGGAATACCATGTCGGCTGATAATCTCATCAATGTAAATACGAGCTAACTTCCGCACAGGGTACGTCTCGCGTATCGGTAAGAAATGAGCCGACTTGGTCAATCTATCAACTATTACCCAAATAATATCCTTGCCGTTGGTGGTTCGTGGGAGTTTAGTAATGAAATCCATAGAGATATTCTCCTACTTCCACATCGGTATTTCTGGTTGTATTAACAATCTCGAAGGTCGCTGGTGTTCTGCCTTGACTTTGGCACAATGAAGGCACTTTGACACATACTCAGCAATATCCTTCTTCATTCCAGGCCACCAGTATAAGCCCCTAAGGTCTTGATACATCTTGTCAGCACCCGGATGAATTGAGTAACGAGACTTATGAGCTTCATCCATAATCACCATCCTAAGATCACCCCCGTTCGGTATCCATAACCGATTCAAATAATACATCAAGCCATCATCCTTAGTTTCCAATAAGATTTCAGCCCCATAAGACATCTCATTCTTCAAATTATCTTGAGCTAATGAGTGTTGTTGGGCTGTAAGAACATCATTACGGAGACTAGAGTGCACTCGGACACTATGGATCTGAACTTGACTCTTGCGACTAAGCGCATCTGCTACTACATTCGCTTTACCAGGATGGTAGCGAATGTCACAGTCATAATCGTTTAACAGTTCAACCCATCTCCGTTGTCTCATGTTAAGTTCTTTCTGATTGAGAATATGTTGTAAGCTTTTATGATCAGTGAACACTACACACTTAGTGCCATAAAGATAGTGTCTCCATATCTTCAAGGCAAACACGACTGCACCAAGTTCCAAGTCGTGTGTGGTGTAGTTTTTCTCATGAATTTTCAGTTGTCTTGATGCATAGGCTACAACCTTTCCCCGTTGCATGCGAACACAACCGATACCTAGGTTGGATGCATCACAATAAACCACGAAATCATCATTTACATCAGGCAGTGTCAAGACAGGAGCATCACATAGCTTCTGCTTTAAAGTCTGGAATGCCTCTTCTTGTTTTGGTCCCCACTCATATGGCTTATTCTTTTATGTCAAAGAAGTGAGAGGGACAGCAATCCTGGAGAAATTCGAAATAAACCGCCGATAGTAACCGGCAAGTCCAAGAAACGATCGAATCTCCGTTGGTGTTCTCGGTGTACTCCAATTCTTCACAGCTTCAATCTTTGCAGGATCCATGTGAACACCATTTTCATTGACTACGTGTCCCAAGAATTTAACCTCCTTAAGCCAAAATTCACATTTAGAGAATTTAGCATACAGTTGCTCTTTTCTTAGGATCTCCAAAACCAACTTAAGGTGTTTCTCGTGCTCTTCCTTGGTCTTTGAGTATATCAAAATATCGTCAATGAACACAATCACAAACTTATCCAAGTATGGTCTGCAGACACGGTTCATGAGATCCATGAAAACCGCAGGTGCATTGGTAAGGCCGAAAGGCATTACCAGAAATTCATAATGGCCATATCTTGTTCTGAAAGCCGTCTTGGGAATATCATCATCATGTACGCGAAGCTGATGATACCCAGACCTCAGATCAATCTTTGAAAACCATGCCGAGCCTTGAAGCTGATCGAAGAGATCATCGATACACGACAGTGGATATCGATTCTTAATCGTGAGTTTGTTCAATTCGCGGTAATCGATGCACATTCGGAATGACCCGTCCTTCTTCTTGACAAACAAGACCGGTGCACCCCATGGCGAATGGCTCGGGCGAATGAATCCTTTATCAGTCAGTTCTTGCAGCTGGCTCGCCAATTCTTGCAACTCCAAAGGCGCAAGTCTGTAGGGAGCTTTGGCAACTGGATTTGCACCATGTACTAAGTCAATTCGAAACTCTACTTGACGTTCTGGTGGAAGACCCGGCAAATCATCAGGAAATACTTCTGGAAAATCTCTGATCACAGGAACATCTTCAACTCTCTTTCCTTTATCCTTTTTCTCCACAATATGAGCTAAAAATGCTATACATTTCTTCCTAAGGTACTTGTGTGCTTTAGTGCATGCCATAAGCTTAAGACCTTTGCTAGAAGTTTCTCCAAAGACTCTTAAAGTTTCACTCGAAGGCAATGGAATACGTATGTATTTCTCATGGCAAACTATCTCCACTTTGTGGGTGGCTAACCAATCCATGCCTATGATAACATCAAAGCTACCAAGATGCATAGGTATAAGATCAATCGGGAAAACGTGATCATTTAAGTTCACGGTACATCCGATAATAACAATGTCAATATCGATAGTGTTTCCATCAGCCACCTCCACGTTAAACGGTTTATCTAAATATGTACGTGTTCTACCAAGCAAGCATTCAAAATCATATGAAACGAAACTCCTATCAGCACCTGAATCAAATAAGATAGATGCATAAGAGTTGTTGATCAGAAATGTACCGTTGACCACATCCTGGTTGGCTTGAGCAGCTGGAGCATTCAGTTGGAACGCCCGGCCCCTTGCCACCCTCTGATTATTTCCAGTCAACTTTGGGCATTGATTTCTGAAGTGACCCACTTCACCACACTCATAACAGGCTCTTGCCTGTGCGGGTACCTGGCGAACGGGTACAGCTGGAATAGGTTGTGCGTGTGGAGCTGGCAGTGCAAGCGGTGCATGTTGCACCCTTTGTGCTTGCGGTGCACTCCGGCAAACATTAGCAAAATGGCCATACTTGTCGCAGTTGTTGCAGACGCGACAAGGTAAGTTTGGAATGTGATGTTATCTGCAAGTATTACATTAGGGAGTATTCCCAGTGTAATTCCTGGCAGTAGTGTTGTTTGAAGATTGCTGCGCGGACTTAGCAGCAGGAGCAGTGACCATGAAATTCTTGGTCTTTCTCTTTTTGTTGCTACTCTTTGATGAACTAGCAGCCTCAGTCTTGATCTCAGTCTTTGCTTCCATTATGGTATTCTTCGCCTCAGTCTTCTTCGTTCCTTTTCTCGTGAGAAATCCAGCCTTTACATGGTTATCCGTAAGTGTAGCAGACAAACGGATGGCAGCCTCAAGTGTTTTGGGGTTGCTCCCATAGACGGTGTCTTGAATCTGCATAGGCAACCCGCCTATATACTTCTCAATAGCTCTCTCCAGTGGTGTAACAAGATGAGGCACCAGCAGACTATACTCATGGAACTGAGTATTGTAGATTACATTCTCCCCGCTGTCCTGCTTGAGCTCCCATAACTCAGTCTCAAGCTTCCTCATCTCACTGCGAGGGCAAAATTCAGTGGTCATCAGATCCTTAACCTCTTTCCATGTTAGCGCTAGGGCGGCATCAACTCCCTAGTTCGCTTCTCGCCATTCCACCAAGTCAGTGCTCTCTTTTGGAAAACACTGGTGGCATAGCGCACCTTCAAGTCCTCAGGACAATCGCTGTTGATCAAGGTATTCTCCATGCTCTCAAACCACTGCAGTAGACCAGTGGCTGATTCAGCACCCGTAAACTTCAGAGGATTACAGGAGTTGAAATGCTTGAATGTACAAGTTGGCGGATTTACACCTCCTCTGTTTTGATTGATGTTCTGATTGGCCTGAGTCAATTGGTTCACCAATCCAGAAATAAGTGTTGCTAACTCTTGAATGCCGGAGTTGGCATTACTGTTGTTAGCATCCCCATTGTTTGAGTCATCTTCGTTGTGACGGCGCGGCGACATGTTTATGAGAAATTAGAAACATGTTACTACCGTTTACAATGTAAGTCATACAAACAATGGTCAAATGAGTTCATTTAGACAGTTAAGATTACATATAGGAACTATATTTCTCTCCTATCTGTCATTAAACTCATAAAAATTTTTAAATTTCCTAGAACTATACTAAGTGTCCTAGTTGGTCATAACTAATATTAACTAACTATTCCTAAGTGCTATACATTCCCCACCCTATACCAACACTGACAACCTCCCGATGCAATGCAACAAGCTTATATATAGGGCATATGCAAAGGTAGATCGCAATCTCCCCTACACCGTCCCACCACCGTTTCATTGCATCATGATTATGCCCTTGTTAGCATTTAGAGTGTATCATGTATCTCACCATAGTCTCACTTCACAAACCCTATCCTAGATAGGATAATTTTGAGTGAAGTGATCTCTAGTTCCCTTGGACAATTAGGTTCGCCTAATGTCTAAGTTCACCTGACATGTAGGTTCGCCTATTTCTAAGTTCACCTAATGTCTAAGTTCACCTGACATTAAAGTTCCCCTAATGTCTAATTTCACTAAATTCCATACCAAATCTCAATGTCCATAATCATCAATAAGGATCCATATCATCACTGAGTGCTCTTATTGTCACTAAGTGTTCATATCCTCCCTATAGTTTATTCTCATTAAGTGTCCATACCATCACTAAGTGTTAGTATCATCACTATGCGTTTATATTATCACCAAGTGTCTATATCATCACCCAAGTCCATATCCCATCACTAATTGTTCATATCGTTCGTTGATCCTATGCACCCTACGTGTCCAATCTGTGTGTTTCATGAGTGAATTTATAAGTGTTTATCAAGTGTGATCATCCATGAGTCAATCCAAACCACTCCAACAAACATACCATCAACATTCATATCCCATCAATCTCAACATTACAACAATTCCTAATAATATCCTAAGTTCCTGACACTGACAGACCCCCAATATACTACAAATGGTATATGTATAGGGCATATGTAAGGGTCAGTCGCAATTGCCCTAGCCACCGTCCCACCACCTTTGTAGTATACCACGAGTGTGTCCTTGCCTGGAGTTTATAGCTCAAACAAACAATCCCCTAAAACAGATAATTTCCTAAGCAGTTAATTTCCTAAACAGATAATTTCCCAAATGGGTAGTTCCCACATTCTTCAACACTGACATCCACCTAACGTACCGTAAATGGTATATATATAGGGCATATGTAAGGGTCAGTCGCAACTGCCTTAGCCAACGTCCCACCACCTTTACGATACAACACGTGCATGTCCTTATCGAATCATTAGGGCACACGTAAGCAAGAAATTAATAAGCAGTATATGCATATCAGATGTATAATAGGAGTTCAGATAACATGTAATAAACACATAAGCATGAAATCCTGAATATACTAACTAGTGTATGAAATTGTTCATACTAGGGTATCCTACGGTTATTGACTAGGTCAACCATTTCTAGTAACCTAATTCCCTATAACCCAGGCACTGATACCAATCTGTAACACCCCGAACGATGGCGGAAACGTAGGGATGCCACTAGGGATGTGTAGATTGTTCAAAAGCTCGTGGGCATCTAAATCAAATCATCATATATCATTCAATCAATCAAAATAAGTACACACAAAAGTCATGTCTAACATGAATTAGTTACATCAATTACAACAAGAATTAGCTATCTAACTAAATTCAATTCGCCAGAATTTCAGTTAATTAGCTAAGTCCAAGATTCCTATATGATGACGTCCAAAAGTTTGATTCTTCATCCTCAACCTACTTTGCTTCATTACCTGAAACATGTAGGAAATCAAGTGTCAACTACAAAGTAGTTGGTGAGTAATCATAAGTTTTTATACTTAAAAGGTTTTATAAAATGAATTTAGGAGTTTAAGTTTAAAAATGGTTTTATAAAAGGTTTAGATAAAATGAGTATAAATGATTATGATTTTCTGAGAAAGTCCACAAGAATACATGTATGAGATAATCCAACCAATTTCCAAACTCATCAATCAAACACATACACAAACACATAATCACATATCCAATCAGTCATAGTCAATCATAGATAATCATAGTCAATCATAGATAATCAAACCACAAAACCAATCAACCAATCTCAACATCAATATTCTCAAATAATATCTGTGACTATACATGGTCATTATGTAATTAACATAAGTTAAAAACATGATCCATGGAGTGGAAGCTATCCACGTGACAATACATGAAACCAATGCAATTAACCAAGGTCAAAGGCATTGTTTCACGGAGTTATGATAATCCAAGTGGCTATACATGTAATCTTTGTTATTGACCAAAGTCAATAACAATCTTTACACAGATGTCGTAACCCACGTGACAATACATGTGATCATTGCGTACAACCGAGGTCATCAGCAATGCCACACGGAGTTTTAATAATCAATGTAATTCCATAATATAAATATCATGTTGATAAACATGTATTATCCTTGTGTTATCAAAATAATATTTGAATTTGGTATACATGTTTCACCTCCGAGTTTTAAAACAAAACAGTTTAAAAGAAAGGGAGGTTATGAGAACTCACCTGAGTCCTTTAGAATTAGTGATCCAGTAATATGCGCGCTCGCGTAAGTGAACTCAAGGTCAACTCAAAGATCTGTAATTAATGTGTATTTATATTCATAAGTATGTGCATTCCATTCCAAGTCAAATTCCTTTCTAATTCTCTAGGTGTTTAGTCATTCCGTTTATTTATCCAAGTTAATTTATAACATCTCAAGTTTATCGACAATTAGTAATAAAAGGTGATTTAAACTTGTTAGTGTTACTCTTCCAATACATGAAATCCTTTACATAGTGTATATAAAAGTTAGAGAGAAGGTAGAGAGAGAGGGTGGACGTTTTTGGTGGTTTAGTGAGAGAAAGAATGTGGTGAAATGAAGAAGAAAGATAGAAAATTTCTTTCTTATAACGCGTATTATTCCCCCGTACTCGGTCTCGTTTTTATCGCGATATAATAATATGAATGTTCGGTTTTGATCGTAAAATGTATTTAAAGCCCAAGTCTTTTAAATAAATATGTTTTGTTGTATTAAAATGATTTTAAGAAAATCGTTTAAATAAATTGTCTCCGTTTATTTTTTATTAAATCAATTATTTAAGTAAATAAATTAATTTGTTCGAAATCGTTTTAGGTTGTGGTTCCTAATAAACGTTTTAAGTTTTCATTTATTAACCTAATATCGTTAGATATTATTTAATTATCTCGTCGAAACACGTGCGGAAAGACCTTACAACATGCATTCATCAGAGCAAGGTCTCTGTCGGTTATTATCACGCGGGGCTCCATACACTTATCTAACATATCTTTTACCCGTTCTAGAACCCAATGATAATTTTCCTCTTTTTCTTTACTCACGAACGCGTGTGCAATACAAAACGTATGGTGTGTTGAGGTAACACCAACTATCTGTACAAAAGGAAGTTTGTACATGTTAGTCTTGTAAGTCGCGTCGATCATAAGAACATGTGGGAACGCACGCCATCAGGTGTATGATTTTTTATGACAAAAGAAAATCTCCACCACAACATTTGTTTCGGAGTTTTCGTGGGTATAGTATACGTAATTTTTAGTATGCAGCAGGTTATCTAAGACTTGCATTGGGGATGATCCGACTTTTTGTTTATTTTTAAATTTTTGCTGCACATTGTATACGTTTCTACGGATGGAGACGTTGTCGGGATTCTGCTTCTTTAGGTTGGAAAGTATGTTGCATGGCTCCATGTGTTGCTCAGTCAGATGATGTACCATGTTTTGTTCCTGCTCGGACATTCTTCTAACAAACGGGTGCCCCTCAAGATTTTGAGCAGGTTCATGGTTGTGTTTGTCGTTTCTGACCTGAAGCTTCCAACCATAAGAATCGGTGTCGTATATCCCTATTAATTTAAAAGGACAGACGATTTTTTGCTACCGGTATGCCTTAAGATGGCTGTACTATTGTGTTCATAACCACGATCACACACAAGCCACATTTTGTTGACCTCATCGGTCCCCTTCTTTTTCTTAGATCGTCCGGTAACTACGACGTATCCATTATCAAGGGCTCTACTTTTCACCCATGCCATCAACTCCTCCACAGAAATGAATATCTGAAAACAAT
This sequence comes from Mikania micrantha, assembly GCA_009363875.1. Lineage (NCBI taxonomy): Eukaryota > Viridiplantae > Streptophyta > Magnoliopsida > Asterales > Asteraceae > Mikania > Mikania micrantha. The sequence goes on from CM018683.1 coordinate 75,498,669, forward strand.
GTTGTCATTAAATTAATGTCCATCTAACTAAAAACAAGTGAAAATATGTTACCTTATTGGTATTCCAGTCCATATTTTGGTATACAATGTCAGCTTCTTCCTTTTTAACCTCAACTTGGGGTGGTGTGATTGTTCACCAGCGTAACATTCCCTGTTAACGTCTTCATCAACGCAAGGTTCCTGGTTCAAATCAAACTGCCAGTACGAAGTTTGACCCGCAACCTCTTCGTTAAGATCTGGCAATACTGGTCTATTTGTGGCCTCAGACGATAGCACACCAGTCTCATCCTTAAAAACATTATGATTAGTTTGTCATTTGATTAACAATAAAAACAAGTAAATACAGTTTCGTACCTGATAAGTTTTAGCCACACGCGAAACGTCGGAATATTGACCGAAGAAAAAGTCTCCGTCCCACCAAGACATATTCAAATCAAAAATATGGGTGTAAAATGTAAATATTTAATAAACGAAACAAGAGAAACTAGATCAACTATACGTCAAGTGATTCGAGTGAACGTTTAATATTGTAACGCAATATGTGTAGTATATATGGACGATGAATTCGTAAGTTACAAACTATTTGGCACGTTTTAAACATTAAACGCGACGTAGTGGTCACTACGGGGCGTTTAGGGCCCTAAACGCCCCGTAGTGACCACTACGTCGCGTTTGGGTCTAATCAACTGACACTGTCGGAACTTTTTCAGAACATCGTTCCAATACGCCCAGTAGTGGGCAATACGGGGCGTTTAGGTCTAATCAAAGCCCCTGTCGTTTGACCAAGAAAGTACAAGCCATACCCAAACGCCCCGTAGTGGCCACTACGGGGAGTATGAGGGGTGTGCAGACATTCTTTTGGGGTGTAAGTTTAACACCACCTTTAATTAATTCAGATTTTCTCTCCTCTCTCCTCTTTTCTCTCTGTTTTTTTATTTAAGTTTGACTAACAAAATAAAAAAAAAGTGATTTTTTTTAAAGAAAAACAAAAAATATACACATGTGTTTTAAACAAAAATTTTACCACACAAACACAATATTATATATTCTCAACCATAATAAATATTACACGTGTATTTTACATATGAAACAAAAAATTGCACATGTGTAATTTATAAAAAAAACATCAAATTAACCAAAATACCAAAAACTACACATGTGTAGGTGTAATATTTTATAAATATTAAATATATAAAATATACACATGTGTATATTTCGAGTAAAGTGTACTTTGTGTATTAAAACTTGTACATTTTTATTTATACGCATGTGTAATTTTTTATATCTTTTTGTAAATTTTTTTTTATTTTGTATAAAAAAAATATACATTTTTGTTGTTTTGAAATTTTAAAATTTTTTTTTAAATGGATGGAGAGAGAAGAGATAGATGTTTGATATTAATAAATTATTATATATATTGGTGATTTTAAATGAGAGAGAAAGAGATAAATTATTATATTTATGGGTGAGTGGTTAAAGACTATTATACTTTTTTTATATTAATAAATTAAAAAGGAAAAAAATTGATCTAACGGCTGAGATAGGGTTTAAGAGTTTTCTTTTAAGGTCGAGTTTTTATTTGATTAAAATCCTGTAAACACAAACAAACCAACTAGGTGCACATCATACACTCTGACAAATGACAAGTGTGTTTAACAACTATGGTGTGATGTATAAATCAAGATGTAGGGTTTCTAAGAACTTAAAAGTTTTACAAGTTGGAATTAAACAATCCACAATACCCTTCCCACATGAAGGGCGGGATCTGACGGTGACACAAGGCCAGCCATAACACCGCCCTCCTGACGGCTTCATTTCATAACAGCCCGTGGCCCCCGCTCCCCACTCTTCTCTTCTCATACCCTGCTTTCTCCTCTCTCACAATGGGGAAGGTTTTTCTAGTGGAATAACCATTGCAAGGTTTTAAGATTTTTAGTGAAATGACCATCGTGGCAGAAAATTTCGGTAGAGTGAGATTTCAGTGGGTGAGTACTAAGGATGGTCTTAAAGATATAGTTTGAAAGATTTAGGCACCTGATGTCTAGACTTGAGGTAAAATTTAGATGAAAGAGATGTAAACAAGTTTCCTCATATTAATAGAATCAGCAATAGTCTTTATAAAAGGTTTTCTAAAATGCATAGAATTCTGATAAGTATTCTAATAAATATTTAAGTCTCAATAATAGTCCTTAAATATCAAAACATAGCTTTTTATCGAGGCTAACTAGGCCTTAAAGCAAACATGTAAATCCAAAACTTCGGATATATTTTCGCATTTTTACACTATGACGTAAGTTTTGTTTGAATAACTGGTTTAAAAAATGAATTTATGATTTTTCATATCAAAAAGAAATTCCTTGAAATTTTTATATAAGTTGCGAAATTAAATATGGTTTAAGTAATTTTATAAATTATTTATAACACTTTAATAAAAGTTTTCTTAAAATTATATAAAAATTTAAGAATTGTTTTAAATATATTTTTAGAATTTTTTGTATTTTTTATAAAGTTTTAAAGGGTTAAAATGCAAAAATGGCAAAAAAAAAAAAAAAAAAACCCGGTAGAAGACTGCACCTGTGAGTTTCGAGCCTGCATGCCCTATGCGTCTTACCGCTAGGTAGTCATAATGACTCGCTGATGATTCTTGGTTGCAATTGATTATAACTTATCCAAGTCTATTCCTAAAATCGTTAAAACCCTAACTATCAAACCGATCTAAATGGATGTATATGTTGATCATGAATTCCCAAATTGAAAGGACTTTTGATTATCTATTAAAACTGGTTCTAATCGAACGGGTTTGATTAGAAGATTAGACATGTATGTTTTGGCTTCTGATTCAACAATATGTCGGAAACACTTCACAAAAGTTTATGAATATCCAATTTGAATTTTGATTCTCGTTTGACCGTTACGAGTTAAGTTTTGACCGAAACAATTCGGTTATGGTCCACACCTTTAATGAGGATTGATATTAAAATTAATAACGTGTTTGCGTTCTAGCTTGTGATTATATCCCATATACGTTGCTATTTTGAATTTAGAAACGTTCTGAAGTCGAGTTTAAAAAAACCAGTCACACTGGTCTAAACTCGAAACCCGGTTTGAGAGCGGTGAAGAAAGCATTTATACCAATTGTTTTTTTAGCCCTTATGGTTTGTATAACCTTACAATTTTTTTTAATATCTTGTGCTCAAATTTCCAATTTTGATTTTGGACATAAATGTTCCCTCAACTTTATATTTTATTATTTTATGTTATATAAAATAGTATTAAGTATTTTTAGTTTAATATGCTTATAAAAACTATATAGATTTTAATTTTTGCAAAACTTTATTAATATTTATTAAAAATGCTTTATTAATGGCATTTATATTTTAAAATTTTAGATTAAGTTTTATTAAAAAATTATTAAATACATTTGTACATACATACATACATACATACATACATACATACATACATACATACATACATACATACATACATACATACATACATACATACATACATGTTTAATCAATCTTGTAAAAGTTTTGTTGAACTGGTTTACTCAATTAATATTTAATTTATTTATTTTAAATCACTAAATCTAACTAACCCCTTGAGTTAAAAAAAACCCTTAAAAAACCCTATGTAAAAAAGGTTTTTTTTTAATTTTTTATACTTTTGTAACATTATCAGGACATTTTTATAAAAAATATAAAAAAAGCGCCTACAAGAAATTAAAAAAAAATAATAATAAAACAACAATGTAACATTGACGTAACTTCTTCTTTTAGGCATGTACCGTACTTACTGATCAAAAGAGTCTGTAACATATCTTTGGTCTGAAGGAACTCAACATGCGACAGCGCCGTTGGGTTGAACTTCTGAATGATTATGACTGCGTGATTAAGTATCATCCGAGTAAGGCAAACGTTGTAGCTAATGCCTTAAGCCGAAAGTAACGAGTCAAACCCTTGCGCGTAAGAGCTATGAGAATGACGGTACATACAAGCTTACGAGACAGGATCATGCAGGCTCAGCAACAAACAATAGAATAAGGAAATCTGAAGAAGGAGTTCGACTGTGGAGCCGAGCGTCAGTTTGAGACAAAATCTGATGGAATCATCTACTATCAGGATCGGGTGTGGATTCCTGCAGTAGATGAATTGAGAAAACTGATTTTCGATGAAGCGCACAAGACCAGGTAGTCGGTGCACCCGGGAGCTGATAAAATGTACCAAGACTTACGAGGATTTTATTGGTGGCCAGGAATGAAGAAAGACATAGGCGAGTATGTCGGTCGATGCTTAACGTGTGCAAAGGTTAAGGCAGAACACCAGACAACGTCTGGTTTACTGGAACAACCTGAAATACCGATTTGGAAGTGGAAACAAATAGCTATGGATTTCATTACCAAGCTACCCCGCACTTCTAGCGGTCATGATACCATTTGGGTTATCATTGACCAATTAACTAAATCTGCTCATTTCTTGCCTATGCGTGAGACTTTCACTATGGATAAACTGGCAAGATTGTACATTAACGAGATAGTGGTACGTCACGGTGTACCATTTTCTATCATCTCCGACCGAGAAAGCATATTCACTTCAAGATTTTGGCAATCATTACAGAAATCTCTAGGGACACACTTAAAATGAAGTACAGCTTACCACCAACAAACGGATGGTCAAAGCGAACGTACAATACAAACCCTAGAAGGCATGTTGCGAACATGCGTTTTGGATTTTGGTGGGAATTGGGACTCCCATTTACCACTAATCGAATTCTCCTATAACAATAGTTATCATAGTATCATCGGATGTGCTCCATTCTAGGCTCTTTATGGCAGAAAATGTCGGTCACCGATTTGCTGGACCGAGGTATGAGATAATCAAATAACTGGGCCTTAACTTATTCAGGAAACCACTGTTAAGATCGCCCCAGATACAACAAAAGGTACAGGCAGCTAGAAGCAGACAGGAAAGCTATGCCGATAAACGGCGCAAGCCGTTGGATTTCAAGTGGGAGACCGAGTCATGCTAGAGGTTTCTCCTTGGAAGGGCGTAGTCCGTTTTGGAAAGAAAGGCAAACTCGCACCACGATACGTCGGACCGTTCGAAATTGTGCAATGGATTGGTCCGGTGGCATATTGACTGAGATTACCTGATAAACTCAGTGGTGTACACGACGTGTTCCACGTCTCGAATCTCAATAAATGCTTAGCAGATGAGTTTTCAGTGATACCAGTAGAGGAGATATTTGTCGAAGAACCATTGGAAATTATGGATCGTGAAGTTAAACAACTGAAACGAAGCTGTATTCCAATTGTTAAAGTTCGATGGAATTCCAAGTGCGGACCTGAGTTCACTTGGGAGCGCGAGGATCACATGAAAGCTAAGTATCCCCAATTGTTTCTAGAGGAAGTCATACCCGATAATGACTCTTAAATTTCGGGACGAAATTTCTCTAACAAGGGGAGATTGTAACATTAGTGCCCGAACAGTAGTTCAGAACAGTGAAATTTACAGTAGGATTTTGTATGAAACTATGTGTAATGCTTATTATATGCTATTAATACTAAATGCTTATGAAACTATTTCAGAAACATTGTGTAAACTATGACACGACAGTCAGATTATGTCTGACAACACTGAATTATGCTATGTTTGTTAGTTTAGGATTTATTATGTGTAAACGTATGCGAGGAACGATTAAAACAAAACAGTAACAGACGTTGTTACGCGAGCATTAAACTAACGGGTTATTCGTGTGAATGACGATTTGCACGAGTATATCTGTGGGTTTAACGTTATGAATGATGTCTGATAATTAGATAATCAAATCGGAAAGTACAATTATCGTCGTGTTTGTCGGGTGACGATCCGAACGAATACGCGCGAAAACCGTATAATTCGATTAAACAGTTAAATTAAATATTTTGAAATATTAAAAATAAATACAAGATAATTAGTTAATTTACTAGGAATTACCAAATAAAATAATTTAGAAATCTTATTTTATAAGATCGTAACGTTTCGTTACGAGAAAACCGAAAACCGACATGTACGAGCGAAACCGAACGAACCCGAACACGTGCGAATGATAAAGAGGATAAAATGACATTAAATGTCATTTATTACACACACCAACCCATTCTCTCTCTCTCTCTCTCTCTAAAACCCGGTACTTTCTCTCTCTACGTTACTCTCTTACTAAAAACCACATAACTTTATCAAATCTACACCAAATTGGGTATTTTGGTGTCAAAACGACCGTGGGAACGTGTAGATCGTGAAGAGACAAATAAATCGAGCCAAAAACGAGGTAGAATCAAGTGAGAAATCACTGAATTTCTGAAATGTGTACTATTCATCATCTTGTTCGAATGAAGTGAACATTTCAGCCCGATTTTGACCATTAAAACCCTTAGGTTGTGCACTAAATCGATCTATGATGCTAAGGAACATCTTAGAATGAAGATTGGAACAAGTTCCATCGAGTTTAGACCTAGGTATCTTAGGATAGATGCAAGAACATGCAAGAAGGAACTATATCGACGGCTTCATGATTCAGCAACATTCAACCATCGAGACTAGCAGTCTCGATGGGCCAATATCGATGGAGCCTCTTCGAAGATACTAGGAACGACAGTCTCCAAAACCTGAATACAAAGGGCTATCGAGATTAGCAGAATCGATGGCTCGAGGAGCTGTGCAATGGGCCTGTCGATATTGGTAGTATCGGCAGGGCTGGTTTCAACTTAATGTCGACACTGGGGGCTTGTGGTCCATCGATATTGTTCAATCCCAGTCGATACTATCCCTTAAACAAAATCCAAGTGTAATGAACTTGAAAACAGGCTTAAACACTTAGGAATAAAAAGCAACGTTTTATAAAATGTAATCATAATATTAATTTATTAAAGCACTTTAGAATAAATTAAATGATTTTAGACATAAAATTTGTTTAATAACTTAATAAGGTTTATAAATGATGAATTCTAAAACGCAATGCTTTGATTAGTAAGCCTTATATAATATTTAATTGCTATTAACTAATGAATAAGGGTCATGGGAAAATACTAAGCTTAGAAATACTTAGTAAAATGATAATAACTCATTAGAAAGTATTTAGGACACATAGTTGCACACCGAGACCAAACCCTTATCTACGTCAATTATAAATGCTTATCGTGTACGAACCACAATAAATCAACTCAGGTTCTGAAGCTACATAAACTACAAAGTACGAGAGCGCGCATATCTGATTCTTAGTCATACAAGCATACCACAACACAGGTGAGTTCATTTGTCCCTTTTCAAATTATTTTTTGGGACTGAGAAGCATGTTTACATATTTTCAATAAATGTTAAATGTTTCTTAAACACTTTTATACTTATTCATAAAGCTAATGATATATACACTATTTCTTAATGCTAATGTTTTATACACTTATACTTGGTTGCTTAAAACTCATGATGCTTTAAATGCTTTGGAAAACAAATGCTAAAACTCTGAAATGCTTTTATAAACTATACTTTTGAAAGCCCATATACTTAAATTCAGAAAGACTTATATGGTTGAAATTCTAGAATGCTTGAAATGCTTGAAATGCTCGAAATACTTGAATGCTTGAAATGCTAAAACTAACGGAATGGGATTCCGGTAGTGAAGCTAGTACTTGTGCACATGATACGTAAAGGCTAGACTATTTGTATGCTATAAATTTGTATGCTAAAGCTATTGAGTGTTGATCTATAGTGTCAACCCCTACTAGTCATCAGTGATCTTCATTGTCAGAATCTTGTAAGACAGACTGATTGGCCCTCTCATACTTGCCTTCAGTGTTCTTCTTGATTAAACTCTGATTTGGTAACAAGTGACTAGGATGATTCTGGTTTTCACTAGTTGATTTTGTGTCATCTTGAGAATTCCTTTATTAAAACACCGATGTTGCAAGTCACATTTAGTTCCTTTATGGATTGATATTGGACTACTTAGGGTGTTCAGTTGTCCATAAAGGTAACTCTCTAAACTTGATTTTCAAATGCTATTGCGTGTGGTTGAAATTCTATAACAGAATGCTTGAAGATATGATGGAAATGGAATTGGATGGTAGGTAAAACGCTTAATTATCATTAACAACAATGTCATATATAGTTTAGTATGTGGTGGGCTGACAGCTAGGCGGGTTGTAGGCTCGACCTACGTATGCCTTATATATAAGCATACCGAACTGGATAGGATAGGTGGTTATTAATGAGATTAAGGTTGTTACCGAAAAGGTTTGCAAAACTAGTTTTCAAATACTAAACTATATGAACTCACCAACCATTATGTTAACTTTGTTTTCTTACATGCTTTCTCAGGTGATGTACAGGAATAGGCTAAGGTTCATGAATGCAAACTAGGATGCCCAGTTAGAGGACCTAGTAGCTTTTGGAAAACACATACTTTAGTTGATTGACTCTGAATCACTTTTGATATCTTGTACAGTTACAAGATAGAAAACTCATAATTCTTTTGATAGGGTTTACTTAGTTAAATTAACAAACATTGACAAATTGTAATTTAACTTTGTAATCCTAGTTTCATGCTATTGTGCTTTAGTTATTCTCAATGTTTATGCTATGTATACAATCTGATCATTCCGATTATCACACGATATTGCGTCCCGAGAACCTTTCACCCGACGGGACATTCAATCCGGCCTGCCGGCTCGGGGTGTGACACTTAAACACTTCATTCTTAGTATTTTTCAATGTTATTATATTTGTTGAATATATTATTATTATTATATATATATATATATACACACACGATTTGAACATTAACATATTTTTAAAATATAGATACAAGTTGATATATAAATGATAGGTGGAGAGATTCATTCCCCCTACGAACTTTAATAATGTTTATAATTTTGTTTGCAAATATAGGGACCCATTGAGTATTGCAGTCCACTCTATGATTTTGGTTGGAATCAGAAGCTGGTTTTATTTCAATTCTAGTAGCTCCACCGCTTGTCTTCATCCTCAAATTAGTCTTCATCCTCAAATTAGTCTTCAACACCTTTTAAATGGTAATTAAAAATTAATTTTTCATACCAGAAATGAACATTTATAATACAGATTTATTTACACATGGGTGCTTAATTTATATCGGCACACAGGTTACATGAGTACCCAAGTTACCCTCATTCATTCATTTTCTATTATTTTCTTAAACTAAAAATATATAAAAAATAAATGTTAAATCAAAGTTATGTGATATAAAAATAATCTATGCCTTTACACAAATACCTTTATTTTTTATGTAATTTAATTTGTATATTTAGTATGACTTGCATGAACCTTTATTTTTAACATTTTTTTGTACAATAATATGTCTTTAATGGAGCTCAAACCCTAAACATTAAAATAAACAACAAATAATAAATAAGCAAAGCTTGTATAAGTTTGAAAAATATAAAATCTTAATTATCATAGTAACTCTTTCTTGTAACATGATCATGATGATACATGACAAAACGTTATAAGAGATATATAGAGAGATAAAAAGACAGCATGCATGCATCGTAGTCTTTTTAATTACAAGGAGGGGTTTTACAATATTTTTTTTCTTTTATTTATATAAAATAAGTTAATCTTTGTATTGGTATATAGTTATAATCTATGATGTCTACCGTTTGTTTTATCGTGTGTTAGTGTCTACAATAATTCATAATTTTTTTTTAAGTTGCCTTGTTAGATAATAAAAATGATTTAAGTTCAAGCAGTCAGATACATGAGACATCGTATAACCATACCATGTGTGTAAATCATCTATCATAAGATTATGATGATTATTTTTGAAAGTCAGATACATGAGACATCGTATAACCATACCATGTGTGTAAATCATCTATCATAAGATTATGATGATTATTTTTGAAAGCCTTTGTGTGTGTAATTTGAAAACTGTGCGAAAACCATGAAAACCATGTAAAAAACGTATTTTTTTTTGAAAATTTTTTTACAGGTTTGTAACACTATTAGGCACATTTTTATAAAAAAAAAATCAAAAAAGCGCCGATCATATATTTTTTAAAAAAATATTTTATAAAATCATGTAAAACATACGTAACAAAACGTAAAAAAATTTCGTCAGATTTGACGCAGCGTTACGTATGTTTTACATGGTTTTATAAAATTTTTTTCTTTAAAAATATATGCTCAGCGCTTTCTTGATTTTTTTTTTTATAAAAATATGTCCAATAGTGTTACAAACCTGTAAAAAAATTTAAAAAAAAAACGTTTTTTACATGATTTTTACATGGTTTTCACGGTTTTCACGCTAAGGAGGGGTTTTTAAATTATGTATTCCCTATATATATATATATATATATATATATATATATAATATATATATATAACTTTGACAGAAAGTATTTGTTAAATTGAGTATAAAGTTGGATTAACTCTTGACAAGATATTCAGATACAAATGCTAATAGATGCGCAATTTCTATTAACCTTTTCTTAAAATTTGTTAACCTTTTAGGTTAATGATATATATTGGCTAAATTCGAGGTCTTGAAAATAACTAGAAACTTTTATGATTAAATTGACCTGCAAGCAAATTCCTAAATTAGATTATTATACATTGGTGGTGTTTAATTGTTGCATGATGTGAATCATTGCATTATAGGTAGGCCTCAGTGGCGGACCCAGAAATTTTTTTCATGGGGGGCGAAAACTTTTTTATATTTATTTAAGAATCTAGCTTAATAATTTTTTTTATCTTTTGTTCAGATCTATTCGGTCGAATCGGGTCAGGTCATGTTAAAATAAGAAAATTAAACTAAATTTCAGATTTAAAAGCAATACATCTAGGATGAGCGCATCTTATAATGAGTTTTAATCAAAATCAGTTTGAATTAAATCAATCATTTTAATAAACATCAATTTTTTTCAACTTAAAGAGAATTGTAACTAAACAAATAGTTTAATTGAATAATTTTTAGTTATTTTCTCATCAAATTTATTACTGATCATTCTTATCTGTTTGAATTCATTATATTAACTTAATTTTTAAGTTATCCATCTTGACCTTTATTTTGTTAAGGTGTTACCATCTCAACCCATTGTATGTTATAGTTCTGTACATTTCTATCTAAAATAGAATATTTGTTTACCCAATCTATGCATTAATCTTGTTATGAGTTAATATTTTCAGACCTAGTTGATCTCTACTTGGTTTTATTTTTTAAAATCTATCCAAAACAATATATATGGAGACTTTTTAGGTAACTTTTTTTCCAAAAAAACAAGTATAACTATCACTTAAATTCACATCACAAGTCCAATTATACAAATTTAAGGGGGGCGATTGCAAAATATTAAGGGGGTCAGTCAGAATTTTAACATATATATACCACTAAAATTTTTTTTTAAGGAGGGCGGCTGTCCCCCTTCCCCAAAGGGTGGGTACGCCACTGGTAGGCCCGCTCAAACATTTTTTTGTGTCCTAAGCGTAATAAAAAGCCGGGGTCTTTCTCTAACAGTTGCTTAAGAATTTCCTTTTCTTTTACCCGGGCTTAAAGCCGACAATAATAAACTAAAAGTTTATATATGACGTCTTTGAAAAAAATTTGTTTCTATTTACATGTATAAATTGTTTATATTAAATTTATTTTCTAGTTTCTTTAAATGCAAATTCTTCAATAGAATGTTCATACTATATTTTTTAAAAGCATTTTTCAATTGAATATTAGAAGGTTTTATGTGATTTCATATGTCTTTCAAATCCCACAAGCTAAAAAAAGTCCATATACTAAAAAAAAACTCACTACATATATATTTTTTATTAGATGCCCTATATTTTTGAGTGTTTTAAGGCTTTGTTTGAGCTGTTTGGCTCATTAGGCTGGCCTTGATTATAGGGGTTATTAGACCCTTAGGATATGTCAAGACACTTTGGACAGATAAATGCACGATTATGGTAATTCAAAATTGGCTTAATGGTGCAAAACTAGAAATTTGCAGTTCATGTACGGAGGGGCCGTAACCTATGGTTTTAGGCCATAAGTTACAACCTACTGGCCAAAATTCTCTGTTTTACGGTCTGGTCGTAGGTGACGACCTTGCTTGCAACCTTGACCAAATAGAGATTAACTTACTTAGTTCCTATTGAATTATAAATCTTTTTATGTGTGATGCACGTAGGTTAGACATGATGATTATGGTTGTAGTGATCAAGGTGGATCAAGAATCGAATCGAATGAACTTAGACACAATAAATTGTAACTTTTGTTTTAACTTATGGTGTATATTATTGTGACATGTTAATATTTAGGTTAATTAAGTCGTTAAACTTTATGATAGTTTGTAAAGTTTAAGCAAGGGCTTAAAACGTAAAACCTTATGCGACCAACTCTGATATTTTGAGAATTAAGTTAAAATGCAAATGAGGGTTACAATACTTAACTGCCTAATCTTCCCGACACTCGCTAATTTCGATCACAGATTCCGTTTTAGAGATCCACTGTTAAGTGGTAGCAACTTCATTCTTTCCGTCAAGGGACGGAGAGCCACATCCGTTAAAAGCGCGATAAGTGCACCCTTTGACCTTCTCTTGCTCGAAGTCCTCATCACTTTCTTCCACCTCAATATGAACTTCTTCATCCACGTTAGCCTCCCTTTTCGAATCCTTTAAATCATTGGCCAGGATGGCAGGCATCACTGTTTGCATGATGTGATGAATCTCACACTCCGTAGAAGCCTTACTCGTTGTTAGAGGTGTGCAAATCGGGTTTTTTTGGAATCGGTTTTAGTTCTGGTCAACAAAGTCAAGACCCGGTTCCGGTTCCGAGTTTTGACCGGTTTCAACCGGTTTTTGACCGGTTCCGATTCGGGTTTTGGCCGAGTATAGGTGAAACCAGTTCCGGTTCTAATTTTTCTGAAAAACCGGACCCGTTTGTACATGCCGGCACGGGTATGAACGGTTCCAGTTCCGATTCGGGTTGTTGGTTCCGTTTTTTTGCCCACCAATACTTGTTGTATTTACATATCACATACATAACTGGTAAATATATCAATAATCTCATCTCAAATAGTGTGCTTGAAATTTAGACTGAAAACACTGTTGATTGTTATGGGCTTAGTACTAATCTCATGTTAGGATATTTCTCACAAAACTGTGTGCTTAATTTTCTGTATAGTTCATTTTATTTTGAAAAATCTAAAAAACCAAAAAGAATTTTATTTTATTCTTTGTTTTCTAATCAACTTGATGACTCGACTGTTTGTTTTTCATAATGAACCTGAATGAACAAGATAAAATTCATAATTTAAGTAGCTCATGCAAGACCTTTCTTCAAAATTGGTCAAACCTAACCATGAACACTCAATATTGAATGATATTTTGGAAATCATATCAATTATCAAATCATAACCTGGGGTTCGTTGGCTCGTCTCACTAACCAGGTACCGAAAACCATTAAACCAAGAAAGAGAGAAGGCAAACATCAACAGTTTCCTTTAAGCATATATATATATATATAGGGTAAGGAGTGAATAATAACCCACCTTAATTGAGGTAACCCATTAACCCTGGTAAAAAACGCTCAAATCGCAAAAAAAAAAAAAAAATCATGGTTTTTTTTATGCAAAAATAGGGGGCTCCTTTTTTAAGCCTTCGCTAATTCACAAGCGTTAAAAAGTTAAACGAAATGTAAGTTTGCGTTACACTGCGACACTTATATATCTTCGCAGTGTAACGCAAACTTACATTTCGTTTAACTTTTTAACGCTTGTGAATTAATATTACTTACGTTCATGATTTTGAGGAGCTAATGACTTTAAGGATAGAGACGTATAGTAGTGATAAATAGAACAAATATAGTGGGATTTGACTTCGAGAGCAAACTAATCCAAACAAATTTATAAACATTTTTATTGTAAAAAATAAATTCAAGTCATAATAAATAGTCATCAAACAAGATGGCACCATCATGGGTTTAACATAACTTTATGATAAGTTAGAAATAAAAAAGTTTCTATAAAATGGTAACATATTGTTTGTGAATAATATTGAAGGGCGTATAAATTATGTTAAGAGAATGAAATCATGAAATGGTTCGTTCGATTATCGTAGAAATTTTAAGATCATGAAAGGCATTAAAATTAACATTTGACATGTTAATTCTCAAAGGGGGACACTTTGGTTATTATGATTCGATTTTTTAGGTTATTATGTATTATGTGTTGTTATTTAGCTATTATATTTTGCATACTAGGTTATTGACCTGTAAATTACACGGGTTTGCGAATAAAAAATATGTAATTTTATAATTACGTCTTCGTAAATTTACATAATTAAAATAATTTTATTGCATCTTTTTAAATTTACATGATTATATTAAAACTAATAATATTAGTTATACCTTTTTATATAGAAAAAATTTAAAAATTAAAATTTATAAAAAAAATTTCTTAATATGTATGTAAAACATTAACATAGATGTATTACACATTTACACATGTTATATTTGAATTTTAAATTTATTTGTTTAAAATAACATAATATATATTTTTCAAAGACGTTTTATAAAAAAGTAAAGAATTGATTTATAATTTAATCATATTATTTACTAAGTTAAATAAAATCATTAATATTTAATACAAGAGAGAAGATGAATGTAACACCCCAACCTGGTTATGGCTGACGTGTCACTTATACGGAGACCTGAATTAATGCAACAATCCAAAATTGATTAAAATGTAATAAAAGTCTTACATACGTCACCTAAAAACATGAATCAAAGTCGTATGATAAAGTTTGTTACATTAATTGTAAAATAAATCCTTGATAATCTCTTGTCTCTCGTTTCTCAATTCCCAGCCTGATTTCCTGAATGACCTATACAATACCTATAAACACCACGAAAACAAATACGGCTGAGCTAAAAATGCTCAGTAACGGATAATCAACAGTAATTAAAAGAAAGTAAGAAAGTGGTGAAGGTAATGAAAATAGTAATCGGAACAGATTCCAAGAAAAGAACAGTAACAAAAACAGAAACGGTAAACAGTGGTCTGACTTGAATAAAATATAACATTTCAGAAACAACAATATATGTTATAATGTAAGTCAGAAATAGTGGGAACTCACAAAATATACCATGAGCCGACTGTACATATAATAGTGTAAGGTTCACAGATAGCTACTCTCGCTTACTAGACACATGGAATAGTTAGTGTTGGCATACACGTCACTATCCTCCAGAAACCAGAAAGTACAGTTAAAATTATCCTAGGACCAGTCCAGACGCCTCTTCAGAATTCAGTAGGTGCACAAGTGTACTATCATAGTACCAAATAGAGACGCCGTGAACTCAACTAACTGTCACGGGTGGTTTCACATCATGGTTGCCGCCATGAAGGGCATGTAGTCATCCTTACAGGTAGGGACATGCTTGGGTAATAGATCAGAAGTCAGTAGGTTCAGTAGGGTAGTTAAACTACCAAGTTCAGTCATATATAGATCATGCAATAATGAGTACAATATAATCCAGATATATTGCATGATAAACGAAACAGAAAAACACGATATTATATCGTGGCTGTATGAGGTGGCTCCGGTGATCTTTGGTTGGTGGTTGTATGTCAACCGAGAGAAAAGGAAACTCCAAAAGGTAATTGAGATCGATATCGGTTTGTGTTCCTAATTAACTCATTATTTTTTGCTATAATGATTCATTCATTTGATCGGTTTCGCTTTAAATGTTAATTCAATTAGACTTTCCAATGCCCTCAGTTATAATATTAATTTGGGAGCCAATAAAATGGTAAAATTAATGAAATGGGTTGAAAATACAATGCATTTTTCCACTGTATCTACTCTTTTAATTGTAATCTAAATGAATGTGTATCTATATATATATATATACATACATACATTTTTTTTGAACAACAACCGAGTGTAACGTCGTTGGATATGCACCACGCCAGCAGGCATCGGAAGACCCCTTCCTCAAAGGAGCGAAAGCCTGTTTTACGAGGCGCCACCCTCGGAAGAGCTGCACCTGATGCGCAGAAACCAGCTTATTTGCTGCAAAAATTGCGTCCCCCATCGGTTCATAACCCCGAGATTAAGCTCAAGATTCTTCCCCTCACCTGATATATATCCATCAAAGTGTTTCAAGTGGAAGTTGAACCATTGACCTCCACATTGAAAAGTGGGTCTTCTACTATTAGGACAACTTATTTGGATACATACATACATGCATATATACATACGTACATATATAATTACGGAACTACATATATATGAGTATCTTGATCGATCAATAACGAGTGTGTGAAAATATACTATAACCACTAGCGATATGAATTGGGTACGAGTCTTTTTTTTTAAAATAAATAAATCTCTAATTTGTTCGGACGCGGTTAGGGATATTTGGCTAGTGGTATTTAAATAAAACTTTCACCTTTATAAATATATTAGATATATAATCAGATCATTATTTGTAGTTTGTTACTAAAAATCATCTACTATAAGTAAATTAATCATAAAACAAAATTTTGATTGTACGATAATCAACTCGGTTATTAATTGGTCGAAACTTGTGATAGATTAAAATCGAATTGTTAATCTTTATTACTATAAAACTCTATTTATTTTACTATTATTATCTGAGTAATTGAATTATATATTTTTACATTTTTTTATGTATTTTATTTATTTATTTATACGGGTATTATAATGAAAAAAAATTAAAATTTAATAGAAAGATGACATAAAAATATTAGTTATGAGAGAGATGCGGGAAAACAATATTTAAGTGGTTTAGAAAGTTCACAAGTAACGTATCAAAACTTTTATTTATTATATACACTATAGTATATATATATAGATTAGAAGTGGAAAGTAGTACTATTTTTCACTATTGCATTTTCAGAAGTGATTATTTTAAAAACAAACATTTTAGGTTATTATATGTTACATGATTTTCTCATTATGTTATATTACATTATTTCATGTTATTTTATCACTGTTTGTGCTTTTTATTATTGTGCTTTGCAAACTAGAATACATATTGGTGTTATTTCACCATTATATTTTTTAGACTAATCATTTTAGACAAGATAATCAAATAAAATAAAATGACGAACAAAAAATTAGTGATACACTAAATTAAAAACAAGGAGCTGCAATTTTTTTACAATGTAATTTTATTTAATAATAATATAATATGTAAAGGTTATAAATATATAAAAGTTAAAGAATTTGTTAAAAGTTTAACAAAAGTAACAATATTTATAATTCCTTTTTATTAACCCTTTCTCTTCACAATCATTAATTACAAATCTATAGATAAATCCTTTTTAGATTAAATATCATTTTAATAAGATCAACTATAAAGGCTACAGCTAACTTATAGCCAACTTTTTATTTTTTTTTTAACAGCAAGCGCCCGGTCATCCGGGATCATCCTGGCAAACAAATCACCATTCCATCTAAATAACAGAGTGTGGTGACCTGACCTGACCTACCCGTCCAGGAGGAAACCTACAACTAGGAAAACCCTATGGCTCAACCCAGAGCAATATTTGCTCTAGGTGAGACTCCAACACAAGACCTTTTATAAGAGAAGTCAATATGCTACCACTAGGCTAAAAACCCTTTGTTAACCACCTTTTTAATTGATCATTAAACAATTCTATAATTCGGTTAACCGTTTACTTTGGACATAGACAGATTCAACCTAATTTTAATTAATAAATTCAAAAATCATTTAGATCTAATAATTAAATAGCAACGCATTCATTATAATTTACAAAAAAAAAAAAAACAATTGAAAACTAATATGCTATTTATTAAAGTTATAAAAACTAGAGTTAAATGCAATTTGTAATCATGTGGTTTATTTTTTACTGGATGTTGCAACCTTTATTTTTTACTTTTACAACTTGTAACCCTATGTTTTTAAAAAAACTGCAACGCGTACCCTTTCAGTTAAAATTAAAATAATTCTGTTAGGTTATGAAGGGTAAAATTGTAATTTATTATTTAAAAGTTTGAACCTTTAAAAAAATAACAACAATGATAATAATGCACGACAATTAAAGGGGCTAGATAAAACTTTTAAATTAACTCCTTAGTGCTCCCATGTTGCAAACCCTACATACAACTGCATTGTTCTTTTCGTCTATTAGAATGACAATTGGATCCAGTTTTTTTTATATGTTGGGAGTTGCAGCCGTTGAGAGACAAGAAGGTTTATCATTCACGCATGATTACAGGTAACATAACTATAAGAATTAAACTCTATCTTGGTTTATTCGATCAAATTAATTCGCTTGTCATGATGCCGCTTTAGGTATATTGAAATTTGAAACAATGTCTCTAAATTTGTTGTTGATTAAACGGTACATGATAACCGTTTGCGATATGTGACATGTCGTTTAGGTTAAGTAGGAAGTCAATGTGGAACAATGTATTGATTAAATATTTAGAATCATATCAATGCATCAAACTTATATATTGTTTGTTTCTTTGCATCTCATATATTAGCTACTAAGTTAGTGCCCCGTGTATTACATGGTTTGAATAAAAAAAGTATGATAAATAATTATCAAGTAAAATTTAAATGCTATAAGATGATATTTAAAATGACATGTGATTAATTTTATATATTTAATACTTAAAGTAATAAAATATTTATATTTTTTAATTAAATACTAAGTTTTTTAAAGAGTATTTTCTTTAAACATGTCATTTTGAAAAATTGTTTTTGAAATTTTATATTTTATAATAATTTAATTTTTTTAAATGTTTTTTAATATTAATATATTTTTAATATATGAAAAAAAACTTTTTTTAATTTTAAAATATATAAAAATATATTTAATATTATGAATTATAGTTTAATATAAGATGTATTTAATAGGAGACAAACATAAAAATAAAGTTGATGTGCTTTAAGAAGGTGACATGCGTCCATAAATACAATAGATATTTTGTTAAATCGTTTATTTTTTCTCCTATTATATTGATTGAATAAATATAAGTTATTGAGTTTCTAATTTTATATTTTATTATTATTTTACTTTCGTTAAATTTTGTTACAATTGATACTTTTATATTTTAACTTTACTTTTCAGTTATTTATAGGTAGACAATTTTATAATTTTAAACATAATTTTCTTTTTCCATTATTTAATAAGATGAAAACATTAATTAAAGAGAGAGAGACGGGAAATTTAGAAGTTGACTTAACCAAATATTGACATGAGACATAAGAAAACTTTTATTTATTATAATAGATAGATAGATTCAAGTTCTATTTGTTTTCTTGCATTATTCATGGAACGATGGTAAGGTCGTATTCGATATTGGCAATCTCCAAATGAAGAATAAAACAGATGATTGAACGTAAAGAAATATATGCTACCAATTTTCTGATATTCTCCTTTTTAGCAAGCAAAGTGCAATATAAAAGAATGAAAACTGCATGCAAAGTTAAACTGTGTGAGAATGTGGGATCATGCCTCATGGGTTTATATGCATGACTACTAATTAAAGTAAGTTTGCTTTAATGCAATATTGCAATGTAAACACTAGATTGAATGGATCGTCACCCTTGGATTCCACTGGCTTATTTCTTAAATAGGTCAAGTCAAGGTGGCTGGATTGTATCAAACGATCATTTGATAAATAATAAATTACAATTTTACACTTCATAAACTAACAGAGTATGTTAATTTTAACTGAATGGTGCAGGTTGCCGTCTTTTTAAAAACATAGGGTTGTAAGTTGCAAAAATGAAAAAGGAATGTTGCAATATCCAATAAGAAATAAACCACAGGGTTGCAAATTACATTTAACTTAAAAAATTATTTCAAAATTATTAGATCTTATCTGTAAAAAATATATAAATGATACTTAAAAGTCGATTTGGTTAATTGGAGTACACGCATGCAGTAACAGAAAAAGAAAAAAAAGAAAAGCCTGTGGTGAAAAATATATTTATTAAAATATGTAATTTGAAAAGTATTTACAAAAATAATTATCTTTATCTATACTACCATATAATACATATAAGAATGACAAAATAGTAATTTGCTTAAAACTCTTAAAATTAAGAGTTTTACAACTCTTATAACACATTGTACAACTTTTTAATTCTAATCTAAATATTTGTTTGTGTTTTCAATTTGTCCCACATTGGTAAATTTTAAGAATTTAAGTGAGATAGAGTGATTATAAAAGAAAACCCTTCATAACAAATGAGTCACTTCTTGACATTTTTGGGGCATTTGACCTTTTATGTTAGGAGTTAACATCACTTTTAATTCAATATATAATTATTTTACACTTATTTTTCTAAAACTCTAAAAGTTTACAGTTATAAAGTTTGATTTAAAAAGAAGTCTCATAGCACAAATTGATTCCATATAAACTCAAACTCAAGGTCTCTCATAAAAAATGTTAAGAAAATATCACTAGTTTAGAAGCTTTTTGGTGTTACCCTTTTTACTAAAGCAATTTTAATTTCTTTTATATTCATAATAATCTACCTGCTAATTAACTCCAAAAGAAAACAAATGTCAATATCACAATTTCCCTTGCAAATTTTCCCCACACAAACCATTATAACCCAAATATCTTAAAGAATGATCTTTCTTGACCCACATAGTATTACCAATTAATCTTATTGACCCATTTAGCAAACCCCCTGACAAATAAAATTTTACATGAAACCATAACCACTTTTGAATTTGCTAATGCTCAATGTGAAACCTCTAACCACATATGAAAGATGGCAAATGTCAACATCACAATTTCCCTTACAAAATTTTCCCACACAAACCATTATAATGCAAAATTCTAAACCGCAAATCTTTTCTTGACTCACATAGCGTTTATCAACGGATCTTATTGACCCATTTAGCAAACCCCATGATAAAAAAAAAAAAAAAAAAAAAAAAAAAAAAAAAAAAAAAAAAAAAAAAAAAAACACTATACTTCAAAGTTCAAACCCTAATCATTTTAGAATTTGCTACCCCTCATCTGAAACCTCCAACGACCTACATTCTTCATTGCCTCTTCTTTTATTTTCTTTGAAATCTCTATGATTATTCTATGATCGTGTGAAATGTTAGTTTTATTCCTTGTTTGATTATGCATGTCATTTTTTTGTCTTAAGATTATGACTTCATTTTTGTTCAATTGTTGAAATCGACCTATTCACTATTTTCATCGAAGCTTCATTTCATTGATTTCATCCACTACTATTTGTCCAATTGATTTCATTAGATTATATATTGTATGTGTTTAATTTATTGTCATTCTATTTCAACGTCTTATTCTTTATTTGTCAAAAGTTGTTGGAAGGGTCTCATCCATACGGGTTAATAAAACTCGAGGTTAACACCTCGAAAATACATTGTCTTTTGTTCGGATCTTTTAATTTTTAGGCATAGAAAAATGTTTATGCATTATTCTTTACTATTATAATCATCTTAACAACAAGAAATCATCGCCTATGGTTTTGTATTACCATTTAGGGATATTCTTCTTTGTGTATAATTTAATTTTTACCATGTTATTGAGATTTCTACATGTGTTATTCATCCATAATGAAGTTTGATAGGGTAACATGTTGTATCTCTCAAATCCACCACAAAACATCCAAGATGTGCCGCAAGTAAAGGGTTCCTAGAAGCCGTAACTCAAAAATGAAAACTCACGAACAATTTTTCCAATAAATGGATAACTTTCACACCCCAAACGATGACGGAATACGTTGTACTATGATTTGTAATTGTTAAAAATCTCATACTTTAAAGTTTACATATTTAAACATCAATATTAAATATTTGTTCAAACATCCAACATTTAAAATACAAAATAAAATATTTAATGATTTATGCATGCAAAGAAGTCACAATATTGTTTGTTTCTAACTTTAACTAGGTCTACTACCCTAGTCTAGTCTTCTTTATGTCTTCATTTATCCAAATACATATGTAAAATACAATTGTCAATTATTTGTATAGTTTGTAAGACTCGTACAAATTTAATATGTGTGTGTATGAATAAAATGTAAACCTTAGTCTAAATAGTATTGAATTAAAAGTATGCATTCAACAAGTTTGCTAGTACAAATAGGCTCCACAATAGTCTTGCTAATATGTTTTCAAGAATCAACAATAGTCTTGATTGCGGGGATTAATGTTATATTTTGAAAAACTAAGAGAACAAAATCATATTTTACCTAGTTCAGTAAATTTAAACATAAAAAGTTTTGATAGTAACACTACAAGAAAAAGCCATTTTTTCCGACAAAAATTTGCTACGCAATTTTTTTTGTCACAAATTGCTACCCAATTGCGACAAAATACCGACGAAGTATGTGAATGTAAACAAAGCCTAGGTTTCGTCACAATTGCGTCAGAAATTGCTACAAATTTCTGACGAAAAAAAATTAATTTAAAAGAAAAAATATTTCGTCACAAATGTGTCGCAACTTCCTACGAATTTCCTACAAAAATAAATTAAATTTAATTAATAAAATATTTTGTCGTAAATGTGTAGCAAGTTGCTACGAATTTCCGACAAAAAAAATTTAATTTAATTAATTATTTGTTTTGTCACAATTGCGTCGCAAATTGCTACAAATTTCCGACGACAAAAAATTAATTTAATTAAAAAAAATATTACGTCGCAAATGTGTCGCAACTTGCTACGAAAGGAAATGTTTCATCGGATTTGTGTCGCAAAAATAGAAATGTCTCGTCAGATTTGCGTAGCAAATAACATAAATGTTTTCTTGGATTTGTGTCGCAATTGTCAGAAATTTCTTGTCGGAATTGCGTAGCAAATTGTTTTGTCGGAATTGTGTGGCAATTTATTTTTGTCGGAATTGCGTAGCAAAATGTTTCGTCGGAATTGTGTCGCAAATTATTTCGTCGGAAATGTGTCGCAATATGGTTTGTCGGAATTGCGTCGGAACGATTTGCGTCGGAATTGCGTCACAAATGTTAAATACATGTATATCATAGTAAATAAATAAATATTAATTTGTGTCAGAAATAGGTCGGAACTTCCGATGTCTTGTTTTCGTCGGAATTCTGTCGGAACTGCATTTCCGACCAAGGATTTTCCGATAACCTATTTCTGTCGCAAATCCGTCGGAAATCATGCATTGCGACCCATTTGCGACCCAAATTTGCGTCGCAAATACTATTTTTTTCTAGTAGTGATATAATTGTAAAGATAAACTTAAACTTCAAAAATATCTAAGTTAACATATATCTTTACCAAGTTTGTAAACTTAAACTTCAAAAATAATGTGTTTTCAGTTGATCCTCCAACCATACTTGTTAATCCAACTGCTCAATCTCCTGGAGTCATCGATAAAAACGAAGAACAATCAGTTCCTTCACCACATCAACTGAGGCCAATGCTATCGTCGGCTACCACTATGCCACCACTGCTTTCATGTTAATTGCATCGATATATTGTTGGAATTTTGTGTGAAAAGAAAAAGGAAAAATAAAATACAAACATTTCATCTACTAATTTATTTGTCATGAATTAGTTAATTAACTAAGCCATGAATTGGCTAGTTAGTTGGCATAATGGTAACTTTTGATATGCCATGAATTCATGTATAAATAGAGACATTTGGTCTCTTGTTTTCTTTGCTAGAATTTGAGATCACTACACCACTTGAGATATATACATACAAGCTCCAAAGGTTCCAAATTTGTTTTGTTGAATTCTCAACAACCTACAACGATCGGTTCTCGTGTGAAACACTCTTGTTTCAGGTGAAGTTTCGGGTTTTCGGTTAACTCCGGCAGTACACACTGCTTCGGCTGTTGTACCCTGGGAAACAGTCGGGTTCACCTGGGTGGCCCGAAATCTGTTTTATGGGACCTCTGTTGAACAGAAATCCTCAGCCACCGAATTCATTTCAATTCGTTTCATCTTGTTTTATATTTCTTCTTGTAATTTCAATTTTAGCATTTTTATATTTCTTGTATTACTTTATTTTAGATTTTGTATTTCTCTGAATTGTAATTCGAGTAATTGAATAATAAAAGTATTTGTTTATTTTGTGAACGGTGTTACTACAAACTTAAAACAGATTTTAAAAACCACCGTTCATAAGTTTGTGTTGTTAAAATTATCGGATTACAAAACAGAAATATAAACTATTTAGTTTCGTACAAATGTTTATTTATCAAGAAATTTAAAATATGTTTTTAAATTTTGTTTTTGATAAACAAGTATTTTTTTATTAATAGGAAAATTCATACATTTTGTTTTGGTTTTTGTAAACCATAACTGATTATTTTCTGTTTTGATGATTGTTAACAAAGTTTGGTTTTATATAATTCAATTTGTTCTTGTGTAAACCAAAAGTTTTATAAACCGTTTTGTTAACGTTTATTTAACGAACATATTCGAATCGTTTTTTTTCTACGACTTTTATAAACGATAGTTATAATAGTTTATTTCTAACGAGCGTGTTAGAAAAAGGTTTTTGATGTAAAAACCGAAAATTATAAAACGTTTGATGCTTTAAAAAAAATCAATTCGACTTTGGGGTCCGTTTTGTGTAAACCATTATTCCACAATTAAGTGTCAAATTTTAGTAAAATTTGATTTTGGTTTTGTGTAAACCATACGGTTTTTTGTAAACCACAATATTTTGATAAATTAAGCTAATCAAATTTTAAGTTTTAAGTGGCGGATTTGTAGTAACTGGAAGGGTGGACATCGTTATCTGACTATCCTGTCTAGGAAAGTAATTTGCATACATCCCAATCAGCCGAGTGACCTGTCTTGCTTTCCTGGGGATTCTTGATGATCAGTTACATTTTATTGAAGAACCTTTGGAAATTATGGATCGCAAGGTTAAACAACTGAGGCGAAGCCGTATTCCTATCGTTAAGGTTCGATGGAATTCAAGACGTGGACCCGAGTTTACTTGGGAACGCGAAGATCACATGAAGTCAAAGTATCCCCAACTGTTGAAGAGGAAGTTGTACCCGATAACAACTCTTAAATTTCGGGACGAAATTTCTCTAACAAGGGGATACTGTAACATCAGTGCCGGAACCATCGCCGGAACAGTGATCTCTACAGTATATGAACAGTAAAACAGGTACGAACCATATACATTTCAGTACATTTCATATTCATATCATTTATCATTATCATAGTGTGTTATCATAGAACAAATTCAGAAACATTTAACAGAAACACAGTTCAGAATAATGGTTCTTGAGTCAGATAATTATTTGACAATACAGAACCATCATGTGATTATTTGTTTAGGATTTATTATGTATAAACGTATGCGAGACTTTAAAGAACAAAACACACGAATATCGTTACGTGAATGCTAAATTGACGGGTTATTCGTATAGGTGACGATCTGTACGAATATATCTGATAGATTAACGTTCTGAAAGATATTCTATAACTAGAAAACAAGATTGAAAAGTATAGTTATCGCCGTGTTTGTATGGGTGACGATTCGAACGAATACGCGCGACGACCGTACATTTCAATTTAAACAGTAAATTAATATTCTAAATTAATTAAATAGAAGATATTAGTTAATTTATTAGGAATCACAACTTAGAATAATTAAATGATTTCTAATTTAACAAACAGTGTCGTTTCGTCGCGAAAACTACGCGAACCGGCGTGTACGCGAAACCGAACGAGACCGAACGAGTGGGTATTTTTCCCCACATTTATTGTGGCCATTTAATGCCACAACCACCACATTTCACCCATTTCTCTCTCTCAATTTCGTCCTACCCTTTCTCTCTCTAGTTCACATTCAAGAAACAACAATCTCTCTAAGTTTGGAAGCTTAAATCTTGGTGGATTCAAGAAAATTTCGTGCCAAGACGATCCTTGCATCTTGTAGATTACAGAAGTACAAGTATTTCGAGCTCCTATCCACGAGATCTAAGGTAAATGACCCCTTTAAATTCGGTTTTAGGGTATTCACGAGCCCTTTTAGTTGTGGCCATTATAATCAGCTAAAATCACTTAAGGATGTTAAGATAAGCATTAATGAACAACTAGTAGCATGTAGAACTAATGTGTAACAGGTTTGGATCGAGAAAGGTAATAGAAACTGCAGGTTCGTGGGTGAGAGCTGCTACAGGTTCGTGACTGGCGGCCGAACCTTACTAGGTTAGAGTCGAACCCTACACGAACCAGTCACGAGGCAGCCGAACCTACCTTCTAAGCCGAACCCTGCACCGAACCTGTCACTTCTGTAGCGAACCTGTGATCGTACCTGCACCGAACCCTGTGACATGCACCGAACCTTATGAACAACAACGAACCCCATTAATCACGAACCCTCATGAGACGAACCCTAGAGGCCGAACCTACGTGCATGGCGAACCCAAGAATCTTAACCGAACCTTCATTTGCTAACCGAACCTTAGGGTGACGAACCATGGGCCAACGAACCCTTCTTTTACACGAACCATGGGCTGTTACTCATAGCCGAACCTCTTACTTAGTCGAACCTATCTGAGATCAAGCGAACCTTGTTACTATACTAGCCGAACCTTTTATAAACCTTAATAGGTTCGCTGCCCTAGGGATGTTAGAACTAGGTTGGGCACTAAAATCTTACGTTTTCATGGCACATAGAATTGGTATACATGGGCATACATGAGATAAAGTTTATGTGTGTGCATGGGTTAAGGTTATGTGTGTGTGCATGGAAATACACGTAAGCTATGCATGGCATAAACAAATTTAGAAGTTGCATGGGAGCATGGAGTGGGGATTTCCATATCAAGATATTTTCTAACATACAATAACAACTTAAAATGAGTTGTTAATATGAATAACTTGGACATCTATGTCATATGGTTTAAATAATTTTGATTATGATCAAGAAAGAATCAAAAGGTTAATGTTTTTATTATAAAAAAATTGAAAGCTTGTGGATTTATTTAATTAAAGTTAGTAATTTTCTAAAATTTTGTTAAATTGAAATGAAATTTATAATTGTCATCGGTTTCTTTTAAGTTTATTAAGTTAATTGTAATGTTTGGTTTAAAGACTGATTGTGATTTAAATTGTTGGGATTTGATTGTGAAGAGACAATATAATTGTCTGGATTTGAACTAAATACAGAGGAAACTCTGCCGAAATTTTCAAAAATATAAAAGTAAATTATTATAACTAACCATGGGAATTGGGATCATTAAAAAGGGTAACTAAGTTAGATTAGATTCTAGATACACTTATTACTAGGACACTTAGTTGCACACAACAAGACTCAACCTTAGGCACAACGACTACTACGCGTACTTATTGTATTCGAATTTTTATAAAATAACTCAGGAACCGAAGATACTTAGCTTACCAACAAGAGCGCGCATTTTGTGTTAAATCAATTACATAGCAGCACAGGTGAGTTCATTGCCCCTTTTCTAACATTTTTGTTTTAAAACGCGGGGCTGAGAAGCATGCGTAAACTGTTTTATTTAAACTGTTTATTTAAATGCTTTTATTTATTATACGTTTTACATATATATGTTTGTTGATACTCCTAGACTCCTGTCTAGGTAATTATTAAACAGATCAAATCATCAAGTTAATTAAATTACTCTTATGAGTAATACTTTAAATTTAAACTCTAAATAAACCCTTAGTCCATCAAGCTCAAATTCAAGAATCTAAATTCAAAGTGAAATCAAAGGAACTAAATCAAAAGATCATATTCAAAGGAAATCTAATTCAGTGTGGAATCTGAGAACAAAGAATCATAATCAAGAATCAATTATCATTGTGAATCATGGAAATTCTAAAGATCAAGATCAAGAGACTCAAGGAATCAGAAATCATAAATGTGTGTGAATCATGGAAATAATGAAATCATTATAATCTAATGAAATCATTAATATTCAAGTTAAGGTGGATGTCAGTTGTATAGGGAATCAAGATCACGTGTAACACACATATAAAGTCCCCTTCAGGTATAGAAGACTCTTGTAGTCAGGCTATACGGGCAATAACATTAACGATCAAATGAAATCAATATCAAAGTCAAATCAAGAGAATCAAGAGATCAAGAATCAAAGGATATCCTTAAAGTCCCTTTCAGGTACAGAAGACCATTTGGTCAGGCTGTAAGGGCATCATTAAAATCCCGCTCAGTTCAGGTATACTCCTTGTGAGTTATGCCTGACATGGGTCACGTGTGAGAGGTTACAACTTGGACAGCCACCAACAACTAAGTCTAATTGATTGAGCCAAATAAGGCCCAATCATCATGTCTTAGTTGTATTTAAATGTTTTATTTAATTATTTAATTAAATATTCAACATTTTATTTCTATCACTGACTTTTGGGAAATCATATATCTATGAGGAACTTAAGAGGATCAAAGGTAAATCAAGTTTTGGAAAACATAATTCAAATCAGAGGTTTGTAGGGTAAAAATGCTTAATTATCATTAACAACAGTGTCATATGCGTATTAGTATGTGGTGGGATGGCGTCTGGGCGGGCTTGTAGGCTCGACTCAGGGGTATGCCCTATATATAAGCATACCGATATGGATATTACATTGAAGTTAATGAGGTTAGGGTCTTTACCGAAAGGAACATTTTCAAATCATTTTCAACTACTAAACTATATGAACTCACCAACCATGTGTTGACTTTATTTTTGCATGACTTCTTAGGTGACGAACAGGTCAACTGAAGAGTTGTTTCTTTTGGACTAGGTTACAGATAGAGGACCTAGCTTTTTGGACCTGCATATTTTTGGACATCATACACCATTATTTTGTATATCTTGTGCAGATACAAGATTGAAGATTTATGATGTTATAGTAGATTTACATTGTTAAATTATAAACTTAACTGATGTAATTTAACTTTGTAATTCTATTTTATTTTAGCAAGTTTCTCATTTATATATATCATGTGCAATGTAAACAATCTGATCATTTCGATTATCACTAACGATATCGCGCCCCGGGAACCTTCCGCCCGTCGGGGAAACCCGATCTTACCTCGCCGGCTCGGGGTGTGACAGATTGGTATCAGAGCCATGGTTATAGAGAAATATAGGTCACTTATTTAAACGGTTTGGCCTAGACTATAACCTAGGGACCCTGCATGTAGAGAACATAGGAATTAGGAATATACTTGCATTGTGTCTTCTGCATTCGATCATTGCACTAACCAATGTTCTATTGGTTATGATTAGAATGTCACCAAGAAGACAACCATCACCGCCTCTACCTTCGCAAGATACGGACTCAGCAGTCGAGGTACTTGCAACCTGATCACTGAACAGTTGGTGGAAGTTCTCCCTGGAATCATCACCCAGATCAGGAACAGTGAGGAAATTGCTAGGAGTTTCCCACTACTTGCTGCAGAGAAGAAGGAACCGGAAGAAGGAGAAACAGGCAGGAAGCGAAAGCGGTGTCGTTCTAAGAAATCAAGAAATCCTGTAATTTACACCGAGGCCATTCCCCTTCGTCAGATGGCCGTTGCTCCGGAGTCAGAGAATCGTGGGCGTCATGCTGGAAAAGCTCCTCTTTGCGCTAGCTGTCACTATCATCACCGCGCTGAGATCTCATCTAAACAATGCACCCATTGTGGTGAGCCAAACCATGGGGATCATCGATGTATACCCTCGATGGAATTAGTATGCAAACAGACTGCTGACAAATTTCCTTTATGTGCCACGTGCGGTCTTCACCATGCTAAGAATAAACAGTGCAAACATTGTCTGAACTGCGGGGGAAAGGGACACTGGAGTCGTGATTGTAATAATCCCCCGACTCATAACCAGAATCCTGGAAACACTACATATCCCCTTCCTCGACATAGCAAAGATTGCTATGTGTGCGGACTGTCCGAACACATTGCACGAGACTGCCCCGTGAGGATATCTTCCACAAGTCCTGCACTTTCTAAGGGAAAAGCTCCCCTCTGTTCGGATTGTCACTACCATCATCAAGCTGAACTCTCATGTGTACAATGCACGCACTGTGAAAAGACGGGACACGGGATGCAGCAGTGTAGGTCATCAACAACCCCTACTCCCCGGCAATACGTTGGTACATTTCCTAAATGTGCCAAATGTGGTTTTCACCACGACAAGGAGAAACCTTGTAGGCACTGTATGAATTGTGGAAGATACGGACACTGGATCCAACAGTGTCGATTTATTTCCACTAGGAAACGGGAACAAAGAGCGAACACCTCTACTTCCTCTCACCATAACAACAATTGCTATACGTGCGGAACGCATGGACATTTCGCAAGGGACTGCCCTAGGAAAAAGCCTCCAGCAGACCCAGCAGTCACAGAGGAACTACTTGCCTTACCAGCTCCAGGGGAACACTCGGAGTCTGATGACTCCATAGGTATGCAAATTTCAGCTTAATACCTTAAATTATTTATTGGTGTATTAATTAGAACTACATAGTCTGTTGTAATTTTAGGAACAATAAATTTAAGCTAGCCGTAAGCAAAGTCAGTGCAAAAAGGTAATCAGAATAATAACTGAAGGAACCTTTAGGTTAAATAAGGGTTAAATGATTAAATGAAGATAGAATAATCATTAATGCCGGCTTAATTACTGTAATTTAGAATAGGACTTTATCTAATTAGAACACTAAAAGCCTTAGGAATTCAAAATGTCAAAGCTAGTGTGTAGACTTTCATTTTCTACCTAGATCTCCTAGAATTTGAGTTACTTAAGTTTGAGAACTCCGGTTCTAGGATGTTAGGAAAAGTAAATATGAGAACTGTGTTAGGTTCTTATTTAGACTAAATAAGTAGATCAAGGGAAATCATTTGTGAATACAAGATGAAGATACGCCAGAGAAAATATTCTGAATGAATTATGGGCATTCCAAGTTATGGTGATGCTTTTCGGATAGAAGAATGCACCTATGGTTTCGTGGACCTCATGAACCGAGTGTGCAAACCGTATCTGGTTAGTTTGTCATTACTATTAGAGATGACATACTGATTTATTCTAATAGCAAGACAGAACGCGAACGACATCTCAGGGATATTTTGGAACTGTTGAAGGAAGAACAACTTTATCTTAAATTCTTCCTATTTGAAATTAGGATGAGAATAGGTAACAGATGGAACAAAAGTTACAATAAGTTCCATAAGTTTCATGACTTTTGGGTAAAAGTAAGATAGATATACACCATCACGCAGATGGGTATAGGATTACTGAGAAGGTAAATCATTACCTTTATCCTAATAGTTCTACCAAATTTTAGGTAGACCTCCCCGCTGTATAATGTACACTTTCAAGCTGAGAATAGATTAAACAAATGGTGAAGTATGTATACGGTTATGTTAAATAACCTAAGTATTCACCATGGGTGACTTAAGGATCTCGATCCGACGATCAAGACCTAGAGTTGTGAGAGTCACCTACGAAAACTTTAAGGAGTGTGTCAGATTGTAGAGCCGAAAGACAGTTTGAGATAAACCGGATAAAATACCTATTACCAAATTAGTGGGTGAATTCTGGTGATAAGTAAACCGATGGATTATACATCAATGAGATAGTGGTGCGCCACGGTGTGCCATTGTCTATTATTTCTGACAGAGACAGCAGATTCACATCAAGGTTCTGGCAATCACTGCAGAAATCTCTAGGGACACAGTTAAATCTGAGTACAGCTTACCACCCACAAACGGATGGTCAAAGCGAACGTACTATTCAAACCCAAGAGGACATGTTAAGAACCTGTGTAATGGACTTCGGTGGGAACTGGGACTCCCATTTGCCACTGATCGAGTTCTCCTACAATAATAGTTATCACAGCAGTATCGGATGTGCACCATTCGAGGCTCTTTATGGCCGGAAATGTCGATCACCGATCTGTTGGACTGGAATTGGAGACAATCGAATAACTGGGCCAGTGCTTATTCAGGAAACCACTGATAAGATAGCTCAGATTCAACGAAGATTACAAGCTACAAGAAGCAGACAAAAGAGTTACGCCGACAAACGGCGTAAGCCGTTGGAATTTCAAGTGGGAGACCGTGTCATGTTGAAGGTTTCTCCATGGAAAGGCGTAGTCCGCTTTGGAAAGAAAGGCAAGTTAGCACCGCGATACGTGGGACCGTTCGAGATCATCGAGCGTATTGGTCCTGTGGCGTATAGACTGAGACTACCAGATGAGCTCAGTGGTGTGCACGACGTGTTTCACGTCTCAAACTTAAAGAAATGCCTTGCTGACGAATCACTCGTCATTCCAATCGAAGAAATTCAAGTTGATGATCAGTTACATTTTATTGAAGAACCTTTGGAAATTATGGATCGCAAGGTTAAACAACTGAGGCGAAGCCGTATTCCTATCGTTAAGGTTCGATGGAATTCAAGACGTGGACCCGAGTTTACTTGGGAACGCGAAGATCACATGAAGTCAAAGTATCCCCAACTGTTGAAGAGGAAGTTGTACCCGATAACAACTCATAAACAGGACCGAACACATATGATGGAGGATGATATGCCTTTAGTTGCTATGGTCTCTGACATCACTACTATGATGGAGGAGATCAACTTGGTGTCAAATGACCCTAAGGGGTGGTGGGTTGACACTGGTGCTACCCGCCATGTGTGTCCTGATCGGGCCCTCTTTAATACGTTTAAAGAGGTGGTGGGTGACTCTAAACTGTACATGGGGAATGCAACAACTGCCGATGTTAAGGGTGAAGGTAGTGTGATCTAAAAGTGGACTTCGGGGAAGGAGCTCACTTTGAGCAACGTGCTCTATGTTCCTGACATACGCAAGAGCCTCGTGTCAGGATGGTTGCTTAACAAACATGGTTTTCGTTTAGTGTTTGAATCTGATAAATTTGTTTTAACTAAGCGTGGAATGTTTGTTGGTAAGGGTTATGCCCAAAATAGAATGTTTAAACTCAATGTAATAGCTAAGGTTGAGAACATGAATGAAAATGCTTCTGCTTCTGCTTATTTGATTGAGTCATCTAATGTTTGGCATGGTCGTTTAGGTCATGTTAATTTCAATTCGATGCGTCGTTTGATTAAATTAGATTGCATTCCAAAGTTTGCCATTGACTCAAAATACAAATGTACAACATGTGTTGAAGCAAAACAAACAAGATCATCTTTTAAGTCGGTTGAAAGAATAACCGAACCCCTTGACATAATTCATACTGATGTGTGTGATTTAAAATCGATTCCCACAAGAGGTGGAAATAAGTATTTCATCACATTTATTGATGATAGTACACGATATTGCTATGTATACTTACTTAAGAGTAAGGATGAAGCAATTGACAAGTTTGTCTTGTATAAAACTGAGGTTGAGAATCAACTCAACAAAAAGATAAAAGTTCTAAGGAGTGATAGAGGCGGAGAATATGTTTCACCATTTGCCGATCTTTGTGCACAAAATGGAATTATCAATGAGTGTACCGCTCCTTATTCCCCACAACAAAATGGTATTGCGGAACGAAAGAACCGTACATTGAAATAGATGATGAATGCTATGTTAATTAGTTCTGGAATGAGCCAGGACATGTGGGGGGAAACTATTTTTTCGGCTACTTATCTTTTAAACAAAATACCTTTCAAGAAAAAGGATGTAACTCCTTATGAGTTATGGATGGGAAGAAAGCAATCTTACAAATACTTGAAAGTGTGGGGGTGCCTAGCAAAAGTTCAAAGAATAGGACCCAAAACCGTGGATTGTGTATTCATTTGTTATGCCCATCATAGTAGTGCATATCGGTTTCTTGTTTATGATTCAAAGAATCCTGAAATATACAAGAATACTATAATGGAGTCAAGGAATGCATCATTCTTTGAAGAAGTGTTTCCTTGTTTGAAAAAGGAACTCCCAAGTTCATCAACACCAGTTGATGAGATTGTTCATGATGAAGATCAAGAACAATTAGAGGCTGAAGAGGTTGAGCCAAGAAGAAGTAAGAGGCAAAGGATTGAAAAATCTTTTGGACCTGATTTTCTTACTTATATGGTTGAGGGAGAGCCCCAGACCTATCGTGATGCAGTCACCTCTTCGGAAGGACCTCAATGGAAAGAGGCAATCAAGAATGAAATTGATTCGATCTTACAAAACCATACTTGGGAGTTAGTAGATCTTCCACCAGGGTGTAAACCACTTGGATATCGGTGGATATTCAAAAGGAAGATGAAAGCTGATGGTTCCATTGATAAGCACAAGGCAAGGTTAGTGATCAAAGGATTTAGACAAAAGGAAGGAGTAGATTACTTTGATACTTACTCGCCTGTGACTAGAATAACCTCGATAAGATTGGTGCTTGCAATAGCGGCTTTAAGAAATTTGGAAGTCCACCAAATGGATGTTAAAACGCTTTTCTAAATGGGGATTTAGAAGATTTACATGGAGCAACCTGAGGGTTTCTCAGCTCCACGCCAAGAAGGGAAAGTGTGTAAATTAGTCAAGTCGTTGTATGGCTTGAAGCAAGCTCCAAAACAATGGCATCAAAAGTTTGACCAAGTTATGCTTAACAATGGTTTCGAAATTAATGAATGCGACAAGTGTTTTTATGTGAAAAACACAATGAGAGGTTATGTGATATTATGTCTTTATGTAGATGATATGCTTATCGTGGGGAGTGATGATAAGATGATCAAATCTACAAAAGACATGTTAAAAGCAAGATTTGACATGAAAGACATGGGTTTAGCTGATGTGATCCTTGGTATAAAGATCAATAGAACCCAACATGGTCTTGTGTTGAGTCAATCTCACTATGTGGACAAAATCCTTGAAAAATTCAATGAGAGGGATACGAGTGTGGCTCAAACTCCAGTAGATACCACCCAACATCTATCAAAAAATAGAGGTGAGGGTGTTGCTCAGTTAGAGTATTCAAGGATTATTGGCAGTCTGATGTATCTGATGACATGTACACGGCCAGACTTAGCATATGTTGTGAGTAGGCTAAGTAGATATACTAGTAATCCGAGCTCTGAACATTGGAAGAGCATGACAAGATTACTAAGGTACTTAAGATACACAAGAAACTATGGGCTGCATTATGACCGAGATCCAGCTGTTATAGAAGGATACAGTGATGCAAACTGGATATCCGATATGAAAGATTCCAAATCCACAAGTGGTTATGTGTTCACCCTTGGTGGAGCAGCTATAGCCTGGAAATCGTCCAAGCAAACTC
The DNA here is from genome assembly GCA_009363875.1 of Mikania micrantha. Lineage (NCBI taxonomy): Eukaryota > Viridiplantae > Streptophyta > Magnoliopsida > Asterales > Asteraceae > Mikania > Mikania micrantha. The sequence goes on from CM018683.1 coordinate 75,533,883, forward strand.
TTATAGCTTGATCTACGATGGAATCCGAGTTTATCGCGTTAGATAAAGCTGGAGAAGAAGCAGAATGGCTACGTCAATTTATGGAAGACGTTCCAGGATGGCCAAAGCCTATGTCGGCTATTTGCATACATTGTGATTGCCAATCGGCTATTGGTAGAGCTCAAAGTGCAATGTATAATGGCAAATCAAGGCACATTAGACGTAGACACAATACGATACGACAACTACTCTCAATGGGAGTTATCTCAATTGATTATGTGAGGTCAAAAGATAACATAGCGGATCCGTTTACAAAAGGCTTAAGCAGAGAGTTAGTGCACAAGTCGTCAAGAGGAATGGGACTAAAGCCCTTTGAACAAGTTTGTACAAAGGAAAACCTATCCTAGAAGATTGGAGATCCCATGACCTAGGCTCAATAGGACAACCTAATTGTATGAATTAAGGTCACTGTGAGGGAGTACCTCAAATATAAAAAGGGAGTTGAATACTTCCTAGTTCATTCCTTTATCAAATCAGTGATAGCAATGGAGGATAAGCATACGGCTTTTAATGATTTGTGTGAAATCACCTATGTGAGAGAGAAGTGGGGTCGCTTTGAATGGATTTGTGGGGGGCGCAAATCTTAGAGCTCTTGCAGAACCAGGCTAGTGTTCCATGACCATAACGGACACGACAATGAGGGGTTAACCATACCAGGAAGAGTATTGTGTGACATGTAATAACGTCTACGTAAACAGGGATTAGTTCAAGGACATCACGTCTACTAATCGCTAGGAGACAAAGTGCATATCACAAAGGAGGGTTCAAAGGGAACACCTACTTCTCTTGCAATACTCAACCGTTGAAATTTTATCGTGACGCTTGAGTGTAAGGATCGATTTCTTTTCATGTGTGGGATTGTTGGAATTTTGTGTGAAAAGAAAACGGAAAAATAAAATACAAACCTTTCATCTACTAATTTATTTGTCATGAATTAGTTAATTAACTAAGCCATGAATTGGCTAGTTAGTGGGCATAATGGTAACTTTTGATATGCCATGACTTCATGTATAAATAGAGACATTTGGTCTCTTGTTTTCTTTGCTAGAATTTGAGATCACTACACCACTTGAGATATATACACACAAGCTCCAAAGGTTCCAAACACAATCATTTGTTTTGTTGAATTCTCAACAACCTACAACGATCGGTTCTCGTGTGAAACACTCTTGTTTCAGGTGAAGTTTCGGGTTTTCGGTTAACTCCGACAGTACACACTGCTTCGGCTGTTGTACCCTGGGAAACAGTCGGGTTCACCTGGGTGGCCCGAAATCTGTTTTAAGGGACCTCTGTTGAACTGAAATCCTCAGCCACCGAATTCATTTCAATTCGTTTCATCTTGTTTTATATTTCTTCTTGTAATTTCAATTTTAGCATTTTTATATTTCTTGTATTACTTTATTTTAGATTTTGTATTTCTCTGAATTGTAATTCGAGTAATTGAATAATAAAAGTATTTGTTTATTTTGTGAACGGTGTTCCTACATATATAGCTTCAATACGTTATCTATATGTTCTATGTGTGAAAATCCGATCCATCTTCATATTCATTTTTATCCTCACCCAAGAAAGCAACTCACCTGGCTCAATTCCAAAAATGCTGAGAGAATGGCCTTCGGTGATGCAGATAATGGTGGTAGCTTGGCATGGTGAAAATGAAAGTGTTTTCTCGCAATGATGCTTTAACATCCGGCCCCGTCTACCACTCGGAACTCACGGTTTTGACTTTAGTTGCAGGTTGAAAACTTCACAGGGAGGTCACCCATTCCTGGATTGCTACAACCCAAGCACGCTTAAATGTGGAGTTTTCATGTGTTTCACAGCCAGTTAAACCCAAAACACATTGCTGATATAAGAGACAGATCATTACTTATGAGCCATCAGTTTCTCCTATTCACGGCCAACTTGGGATTTGCTTAAGATGTTACATGCACCCCCCTTCGGGACCCATCGTTCTCGTTGAGGTTTTCCCCATCATAACGTACATAACATGAGTGGCTCTGATACAATTCCGTAGCATCATGCCCCGTCTACCGCCAATATTGTCGTCTTTGCCCACTTGGAGCTCACATTTTTGCCTTTGGTTGCCCATCCCTAGATTAATTGCTGCAACTCTATCACATTTAACCATGGTTGTAGAAGTCACTAGGCGCTAGTCGGGCGGCGAGGGACCGCCTATGGATTAATCGGCGCTAGGCGGATTGGAATTTTTATAGGTAATTTTACAAATATATATTATATACACACATTAATATCAATAATTTAATATAATACTTCAAATAATTTAAAAAAATAAACTTAAATATACTAAATAAAGTACTTTAAAGTGCAAACTTAAACACTGAGTTCAAAGTTTAGAGATGAATTTCGATGTTAACTGGCTGGATTCGATGTTTCAGAGACATATTAATGATTTTTTGTTGAGAAATGTCTAAATAATCATGAAATTGATCCCTTTTTACAAGAAAAAAGTCGAAAAAAGTCAAAAAAAAGTCAAAAAAGTAAAAAAAAAAAAAAATCTGCCTAAGCCGCCTAGGCCAAAATTTAGGTAGTTCTCGGGCGCCTAGGCCGATTTTTACAACCATGCATTTAACTGAAGTTTTCATGTGCTGCACAACTAGCTAAGCTCAAAACGTGTTGGTGATATAAGAGACGGATGATGACTTATGAGACATAAATCTCTTCTATTCACGACCGATGTAGGATTTGCCTAAGGTGTTAATGATGATGATGGCCTACTGTTGTGAACATGGTGATAGGGGAGACGAATAGATGATGGTGTTGATGAACACTAATGGTCACTACATGTGATGGTGGTGTAGGTGAAGGTGATTATGGTATTCTATTGAAGTGGGAGAAAAAAGGCTTTTATGATGAACCCCATCATTTCTTATTTAATCTATTAGGATTATGAGTTAATTTTTAATATTATTAGGGATATTTTGAATATTGTATGTGCATTTATTGGCAAAATTTATCGGTCACCACTATAGGTACCACACATGTTACATTTTTGCAACGTATTCGAACCATCAATGTTTATTATGAAGCAATAGACTATTTAATGGAAAATCGACATTTCACCGAATCAACCGTGTAATTAACTCACCATTCTATAGGTAACAAAAGAAAATTAATAGTAATTTAATATGAATACATGTAAGAAAAGAAATATGAGCTTTTTTGCAAACAAAAAAATTTTAAAATTAAATATGCTATTTTGACGAATTATAAAAGTAAGAATCAAAAAACTCAACAGCAATAACAAATAAAATGATGCATTGCCCTTGTTTTCAGAAGACACCATAGTACAATAATATATTATACTGGATGCGCAAGAAACATCACCGACACAATTGTCTTCAAATCTTTAAAATCATCCAACCACCAAAAAATAATATGTGAAAAGTCCAAAATAACAATAAAGTGATCTACTTTTTTTTGTATTTTGCATTTATATGTGATAGATGGCCATTCTGGATACATTCATTGTATGAAGCTAGTTTCATCAAACCAACATTAGGTAGATCTTTAAAAAAAGATATTACATAATCGTCTGTTGATGTTTGTTGATGAGTCATAGTGCATTGCGAATGACAAAGTGACATGTATGATCAAGATTTTTTTATAAATGTGTTGTAAACTTTCAAAAATTTCTAAAAATGATTCTATCCAAAATTTATATGAACGGTCCTAGAGTAATTGTGATCAAGCCAAAATAAACGATAGTAATATTTGATAAAGTATGGACTCATTAAAGTTTGTAAATATTTAAAGTTATTTGGTAAAGCAAAAGAATATTTTATAAATAGGTATATAAACCTTATAAGGGACTTCATAAAAATATGGATGACCATAAAGCCTTATTTCTAGAGTTTGAAAGATATTCATGTACCATATTGTTCCTCATCCTTGACTTTGTTGGTGTTGAGCTTGAAACCTCCGTTGATGTTTGTTCATGAGGAATTGCATTGGCCATCATTCAACAGTCTATGCCAGGTAACTATCTTTTTTATACATGATTTCCATGTGTGATGTAGATCAAGAACTATGGTTGTAAACGAACCGAACGTTCAGCGAACAATACCGTTCGGCGGGAAGTTCGTTTATGTTCCTTCGTTTAATAAACGAACGAACATGAACAAGAAATTCCGTTCGTTTAGTTAAATGAACGAACATGAACATGGGTCGTGTTCGTTCATTTGTGTTCGTGAACGTTCGGTAACATGTTCGTTTATGTTCGGTTAAGTTCATTTATTATATTTATTCATTAAATGTGTTCTTTATTTTAATTTTTAGTTTAATAACATAATACTTAAGTTATTTTTAGTTTAATACTATATCTTAATTTATATATTTATAAATGATTATCTATATTGCTTGAGATTAAAAATGTTGATTTTTATTGTTTAAATAATATGTGTACGTTAGCATTCGTGAACAAGCTAAATTCCTTAATGAACGAACACGAACAAGAATTTTCGTTCGGTAAGCGTTTGTGAACCGTTCACGAACAAGTTAAAAGTTAAACGAACGAACACGAACAAGGGCTCGTTCGTGTTCGTTCGGTTCGTTTACAGTTCTATCAAGAACCACCCCCGATGACTTGGCTACACGTATCCGGGCATATGACAAGGTAAAACCCTGATTGGATTTCTATGTCACTTCATTGCCTGAGGCAGAAACACGTGAGATGCTACGAAAATCATGTATCAAGAACACACTATTCACATGAGAATACTAAAGTTGCATTACATTTGCAAGCATTTAAAAGATATACAAAATTGGGCTTATTAGTAATACAATTGTCTTGATTTAAGCTTAACGCCATACATGCATGCGTGTTGAATACTTTAAAAATTACATTAAGTTGTGAAAATCATAAAAACAATGAAAAAAACAAGTTAAGAAAGTGTTTTCTAAATATTTGTGATAATGATATCAAAAGAAAAAAGATTTGATCGAATTGGTCTTACCAGAGTTACACGAGTTAGCACAATAAGAATGAGTTATTATTTGATCTCAATTGTGTGTGTAGGGATTATATCTTGTGAATACTTGATCTTTCAGAAAAAAAAAAAAAAAAAAAACTCTTAAATCATATATGGGACATCCAATTGAAATTTTGAACATAAATATAAAGTTGAATAAAAAATCAAGGTTTATTAGAGTTAAAGATAAAAAAAATCACCGTTATTGTGCATTTTCATTTAAAGATGGCCACTTTTACAATAAGGTACGTGTCAGGGTTTACGTCCTACTAAGAACAACTATAACTAGAGGTGCGCATTTCAGGTTTTTTCAAGAACCAGGTTCGGGTTTTTTTTAAATCGGGTTTAACTGGGTCCGGGTCCGGGTCCAAGGTATACCCGGTTCCGGTTTTGGTTCCGTGTTGGGTCCACCAAGCGAAAGTCATACCCATGTGTACCCGGGTAGGGTCCGGTCCGGTCCGGGTATGAAACCAGGTATAATCGGGTATGGGTTAAAAATATTTTTCTTTCTTTCACAAAATTAAATATTTAATATTTAAAATAACATAAAAATCAATTATATGTATATACTAAAAATAGAATGGGTAATGAATAGGAACGTATGGTCTTTTTTAATGGAGAAAAGAAAAAAACAAGAAATTGTACAACAAGTAATTATCATTTGATCCATTTTATTATTGAACTTGAAGTCAATTATATGCCCTAATATAATTATAATCCATAAAAAAAAAACAATTGTACAACATATTGAACAACCATCACAAAATATTAGACGCAAAAACTTATACAACTCAAAATTTTAACTATTAAGACTGATAATCAAATTATAAAGTTGCTTTGCTAATTAAATATAAGGTTACTTTGCACCAAACTTTCGGGTTCCTATTGTTAGGTAAAACCCGAACAACGGTAAAAGAAGCTTCTTGCCCAACGGACGATTGCGATTGAGCCATAGTAAGAAAATAAGAAAGATTAAGAAGAGATTGAAAAAAGTTAACATGAGAGTTTTTTGCGTTTTGAACGTATGGATTAGTGTTTGAGAGTTGTGAATGCACTAATTCATCAAAAACCTTTATATATTTGCTTATAGGGTTAAAACGGTCAAAAAAGTTCGAAAAAACGGTCACAAACGGCTAATTTTTTGAAAAAAACGGCAAGTTTTATTAAAAAGGTAAAATTTAGGTAGGGTTTTTTCGAGTCGGGTCCGAGTCAGGTAGGAACCGTTTAAAAATTAAAAACCATACCCGGGTAGGAATCGTAGGATTTTTTCCGGTACGAATCGGGTATGATCGGGTTCGGGTATAGACCAGGTCCGGATACAAAATCGGGTTCGAGTCCAAAACCAGGTATTTTTGCACCTCTAACTGTAACAACGTTTTGATATTCAAGAAGATGACGTGACACTAGCTTTCGTAGTGCATGGAAGGGTAGTCCTTCTAGTTTATATTATTTAAATCTCTAAGTTTCTGTTTTATTCTTTTACACTTACAATCTGAATAAAATTAATGAAAAGGTTAGCCACATATCAATGAATTATACCTTGACCAAAGAGTGGCCTTGAGAATTTAAGTGCCTCGGACGTACTGAGAAAATAAGGCCCATAGGAAATTATAAATTTGTGTTTTTTCGGTTTTGTATTTGGACATATAAGTAAATATATATACTTTAAAAACGATTTATAAAATTTTTGTGTCCTTACAATAAATGGGCCCTGAACGGAGGTCAGGTTTACCCCTCCTCAAGGCCTCCCATGACATCTTAAAGTTGAGATTAAAATTGATAAAGAAAGGAAGTAATTAATAAAGAAAAGGAAAAGAAAATGACATGTGCGTGTTTCAACATATTAAACTTATGTAATGCATATTTTAAACATGTGTGTTTGTTATTACAAATTTTATTATTTAAAATAGGTCATTTGTTTAATTAAACGAACGAACATGAATGAACGCACCCCGCGTTCGTTTTTATGTTCGTGATATGTTTGGTCATGTTTGTTTATTTGTGTTTGTTAATATTTGCTTGTGTTTGTTTAATTAATTTGAGCTGCATATATTTTTATTTAACTATTATTACACGTCTAAGCACGGATGATAATTTTTATGGTGAAACATGGACGACGATGGATTTTTGGATGGAACATGGTTTAATTGGTTGTTTTTTAGAAGAAACGTAATGTATTTTTGGATGGTTCACATAATTTTGATCACAAAATTAGGTGGGTTCTTAGATGTTGAATTTATAGATGATATGTATTTATTTTCAAGTTTTCGTTTGTGTTCGTTTATTCTTGTTTAATTGTTTTCATTTATATTTGTTTAGTTATGTTTGTTCATTTATTTAGTTTTGTTTATGTTCATTTATATCTAATAATTTTTTTTATTAAGTTTATTAGAAGTTTACTCGACTTACAATATATCTAATAATATTCTATGTTCATGTAACAATGATGAAGCTTGAAAAATTATTTAAGACGGAGAAATTTTAAAGTGTGCGACGCTAATAAAAAAATCGACCGAAAAACTAACGCTACTAGTGGGAAAAAACAGGACAGTCGCCACCCCTACCCTACCCAACAAAACTTTGCCCATGCATATAAGACAAAATAAAGAGAAATTAGTTAAAATTATTTATTAAAAGGATGTATAGTTTGTGTAGTAGATAAATATGGATTTGCTACTGTTAGTGATGAAGATGTAATTGAGCATTTTCAAAGCATGAATACACATAAAAAGATAACCTAAGATGTAAGTATGACATTTAATCAAGTATAGTTTTTTTGTGTCATGTTAAATAATTTCATATAAGTTGATTATAGTTTTCATAATAAAAATTACTGTTGGAAACAAATAATCACATCCGAAACTGAACACGAAATATCCGAAATTTCGAGTTCAAAATATTCGGAAGTTCAAATTCGCATTTGTATAACTGTTTTGATAAAATATAGGATATCCAAATTATCCGAATAGATTTTTTCTTTGGACAATTTTCTGATAATTCTGTTAGTTTTCGGATATTTGGGAAAATCAGATATTTTATTTTGAAACTTTAATTTTTTTTTCTTCTAAAATTTAGTTAATATTTTTTTCTAGATCAGATATTAAAATTCACTATTCAAAATTTTCAAACATTAAGAAAACAAATATACGAATTACCGGACATTCGATTTTGAATACACATGTTATCCATTTCATGTACATATGGATTAGCGCGAAAACGAACTTATTTCAAAATTAGAATTATTTGTTACGGTTAATTAATGTAAACACTTTTGTTCAATAAATTTTGTTTTATTTAATATTTATTGGCATCATCCTATCCAAAATTATACTCCCTTCGTCACAAAATTATTGCAAAGTTTCTATTTTGATTTATATTTTAAAATTAGATAGTCTTAATTTACTAATTTTCTCATTTCTCCCATATTTAATCTATCATTAAAATTTATAAGTTTTCCAAGCCTAATGCTATCTTATATTCATAAAGAATACAATTTGCATATTTTTTAATTAAAATATGGACTAAATATCAATATCTTAAATGATATGTATTTTTCTTTGTGAAGAGTTACTTTATGATACATGAACTATTGATTTAACAATAATCTTATTTTTTTTTTAAAAAAAAGAAAGGTTGCGGAACAGATTTGATTACCCTATCCAAAACTGTAATCAATTTTAACATAACCGGCAGGTACATGTAGTTTTAGTTTCTAAAATAAATCATAACCGAAACCGAACAAGAGTTATCAGATATAGTTTCAAGTATACCTTGACAAACACATGAACGGAATCAGCCATAAATCGGTAAAATTTGATCAAAATCCATCAAAACGTAGTCAAAAACCAAAACCTAACCAGAATCGGTTATATATCTTATTGATTCTTAAATTTATTGAACAAAACCTAAACCGTTTCCTCCTTAGAACCAATTCTTAAAAAAACTCGGTTTGCTAACGTCTATATGAATATCAAATATAATTCAAAATTCCAAACACATGTAAATGGGCTGACAATGGGCTGAGAGAGATGATCTCGGAAGTCGGAAGTAACAACGGGGCAAATTTTTGTATGGATTTCGTCGGTTCTACATCGAACAGGTCCTAACTTCCAAAGTCCAAACATGTTTGTCCAAATATGCTACATCTTTTTATAAACAATTATGATTACAAAAATAAATTTTTATTCACAATAGACATTTTAATAAAGTGATATGTGAGTAAATGCATCAAGGAAAAAATTTATAAAAATTCAAGACTTTTTTTTATATCTTTCGCTATTTTTCTTATTTTATGGTGTTTGATCAACTAAAGATAATAGAATATGTTATTTTATAAAGAGATTTTATCGTCTGAAACATACAGAGGATTTATGTGATTATCTAGTATACTCGCGATGATGGCATGGTGGTATGGGGTAGGAATCTATAATGAAGGTCTAGGGTTCAAAGCCCGGCACCACCCAGTTTTCTTGGGCGTCAACGCGATTTACCTCTTTCATGTTGGCCTTGGGACCGGTTTTTATGAGGGGCGTCTAATGGTGATGTTTACTAGTTTTTTTAGTATATTTGTGTTATTATCTCCTTAATTAATACAAATTGTAAATCATGCAAGTTGGATGTGGTTTAAAATCGAAATCTCGCATTATCTCACTATATGTAAATTATGTAAATGTGATTTTAATAAAATAAAATATGCAATGGAAAACACAAAATCAAGCAAGTTGTATACATGTTTAAAAATATATATATGCAAGTTCTTATCACACGATTGGAAACAAGAAATCACACATTTTAAATATATATTTGAAAGAAAAAAAAACAAGAAGACACAATTTATTACTTGAGATTGTACTTGAAAACAAATATCAAACAAAAGAAGCTAAATTTGTTGAAAACATAATCACACAAATAGAAAAGATGTAGCATACTTGAAAACAAATATCAAACAAAAGAAGCTAATATCAAACCATAGTTAGGTTTGAGGGGCCAAAACCGTTAAAATAGTTAGGTTTGAGGCCACTTAGTGAGTTGCTTAAATCGCAGAGGCGCTGCATTGTTACAATATTTTACTTTCGATTGAAATAGTTAAAACACTAAAATCACATGTACCAAAACCGTAATTTACTCTTGTATTTAAAGAACTAGGTTAGTTAAATTGTGAATTATGATAGTCTTAGTAAGATTTACACCTTTTACTTTTAGAATATAGCAGGGGCGGCCCGGGGAGGGGCAAACCCGACCTCCGTCCCGGACCCGTTTTTTAGAGGGGCACAATTTTTTTGTATATATTTATATATATATAAATAAATAACTAAATAAAATGCTTGTTTGTAAACTCATTTCAAAAAGAGACACAATTTGTATTAAAATGAGTCTATTTTCAATTTTTTGTATACCCAACTTGTTTTTTAAGCTCATTTTAAAATTTTTTATTTTAATTATTTCTGTTATTTTAAAGTCCATTTTCAATTTTTTTAAGCTCACCACAACTCTCCAAGTTTGCGGTCCTCATGTTTTTTTCTTTAATTCACACTCAAAATCCCAAATCTCAAATTAGGGCCCTTGTCGGACAAATTACGCGTCACCGTTCCAGCCTCCAAAAAATTACCTCCGCCCGAGACCACCGGCGACCGCCCCCCTACCGGCTAGTGCTCGACCCCACGAAGGCCACTTTCTGGCTACTAATAGACCCCTTTTCCGGCCGTGTGCTGGCTGTGACTGCCGCTACCCCTGCGCACGAGCTTTGACGGTGTGACCTTTCAACAGGTAAGAATGAACCCTCAAAATCTTCTATTAGTGTTATTGTGTTAGTTGATTATACATTCTTATGTGTTGTTACTTGTTAAATTAGGATTTAGAACCAAAATGCCAAATGTTGTGTTTTCTTGTTGGATTAGGATTTAGGGCCAAATTTTGTGTGTGTGTGTTTTTTTTAATTAGGATTTAAGTTATTGTGTTGAATTAGGATTTACTGATTTAGGGTCAAATTTTGTGCGTTTCTCTTTTTTTTTTTCTTCTTGAATTAAGAATTTAGGGCATAACTTGTTAAATTAGGGTCATATGTGTTTAATTACTTAATTTTCATCCCTAATCTTTAAATTAAGGAACTATGCCTCCTAAACAATTATCCGGCAGTCAAGAGCGATATACTAGAAAGTATAGACTGCGCAGAATACTATTGTTACATGTATATGTATATAACAATACGTATAATTTGCTATGAAGAATGCTAGGCGAGCTTCACGAATCATCGGTTAATTATTGTTATATGTATTTGGCTAAACTTGACACTATGATTTATGTTTATAATTTATTTGTATAATTAGTCGTCCCTTACGGAAAATTTTTATATACTTGAATGTTTTAGGGCCTTTTTCCCCGACTCGTACTGGCCACTCGATTTCTCAGGGCTGCCCCTAGAATATAGATAAACACCTTATAGAATGGTAGATACAAGACCCATTATGGAACAATTTAATGAATTGCTTCATATTCTCGGTCAATTCTCACAACACGAGATGCATATGGATGAGTCTATATCGGTGTCAAGTATCATAGATAAACTTCCACCACTATGGAAAGATTTTAAACACACACTTAAGCACCAAAAGGAAGATTTAAATCTTGTTCAATTGGGTAGTCATTTGAGAATTGAGGAATCTTTACGGTCACAAGAAATTGGTAAAGGGAAGGGTAAAGTTGACGAGAACCAATCCACTGTTAACATGGTGGAGCATGATAAAAAGAAGAAAAAGTTTGAAAAATTCCAAAAAGGAAAGCGCAAGTTTAAGGGAAAATTTCCAGACTCGAATAAGAAACAGAAAATGGTTTGTTGGAAGTGTGGGAAACCGGGTCATCTTAAACGAGATTGCCGAGTGAAACAAAGTGCCGGGAACAAGTCGACTGATGGTGCCGGTCCAAGTGGGTCTAAGGACCCACCAACACTGAATGGTATGTCACAAAACCTTGTGCTAAATTCAGAAGTTAAAATTATTGATAATAACAAATTATTAGATATTAACCTCTGTGGTAATAATCTGACAAATGAACTAAATACTGATGATTCTTTGAGCATTGTTTCTTTAAATAAGAAACACGTGGATTTTGAGAAAGTTGGAACATAAATAAATTATGGAACAAATTCTGTAATCAAAAATCAATTAGAAATGAATGACATGGATCGAAATTTGCATACAAATGTTGGATTGAGCCGTCTTTCCAAAACAGTGGATAAATTGGGCTACGGCCCACATCCTAAGCAAGTTTCATATATTAAATATGATATTACTCGGTCCAATAATGTCAGTCCAAACACAAGTCAGCCTTTTAAAGGTAGCTATAATTCAATTTTGAATTATGTTTCTTTTGTGTCTGAATCACTGTATGTTCAGGATGATTCGGTAGCATGGTGGGTGGATTCTGGAGCTACTATACATGTTTGTAAAGATTTAAGATGGTTTAAAAGTCTTAGATCAATTGAAGATGGTTCTGTATTACGAATGGGAAATGTAGCTACTGAACCCATCAAGGGAGTATGAATTGTTAATATGATGTTTACTTCTAGAAAGAAACTTGTATTAGATAAAGTGTTGTATGTACCTGGAATTCGAAAGAATCTAATATCTGGGATTGTACTAAATAATTATGGGTTCAAACAGGTCATAGAATCCGATAAGTATGTATTATCTAAACATGGTACCTTTATAGGATTTGGCTATTTGTGTAATGGAATGTTTAAATTGAATATTCATGTTCCATTTGCTTATGAATCTATATGTATGACATCTTCATCTAATGATCCAATTGACAAAGTTTCTACATTGTGGCATGCTCGTTTAGGTCATGTTAATTATTTTAAAATGGTTGACATGTCTAAATTGAACCTAATACCGGCTTTTAACATGCATAAAAATAAATGTCACACATGTAATTTAACAAAAATTACTAGAAAACCATTTAAAGATGTTAAAAGGATATCTAGTAAATTAGAACTTATTCACTCAGATTTGTGTGATTTTCATAGTACACCTTCTTTAGGTAATAAAAAATATGTTGTGACATTTATTGATGATGCCACTAGATATTGTTATGTGTATCTAATTCATGCCAAGGATGAAGCATTAGAAAAGTTTAAAATATTTAAACAAGAAGTTGAGTTATTTCATGGTGATCTAATCAAAATACTTAGAACAGACCGTGGAGGTGAATACTATGATCCAGTGTTCTTTCAATCTTCTGGTATAATTCACCAGACCACAGCACCTTACACACCACAGCAAAATGGTGTTGCTGAAAGAAAAAATAGGACATTAAAAGAAATGGTAAATTCCTTGCTATCATACTCTGGTTTGAGTGATGGGTTTTGGGGTGAAGCAATGTTAACTGCTTGTTATATTTTGAATAGAACTCCAAATAAAAGAAACAAACAAACACCTTATGAGCTGTGGAAAGGAAAACCTCCTAACTTGTATTACTTGAAGGTTTGGGGTTGTAAGGCTGTTGTACGCCTTACAGAACCCAAGAGAAAGAACATTGGTGAAAGGGGAATTGATTGTATATTTATTGGATATGCTGAAAATTCCAAAGCATATAGATTCTATGTATTAGAATCAAATGATTCAGTGTCTGTAAATAGTGTTATAGAATCTAGAGATGCAATTTTTTATGAAGATAGATTCACATCAATGCCTAGACCAAGGGATACTGGTCTGAATTCAAATAATAGAATTATTAACTCAACTAATAATGCTTCTACTAGCGTGAATAACGCACTTGTCTCATCAGAGCCAAGGAAAAGTGTTAGAACAAGAAAGGCAAAGTCTTTTGGTTCTGATTTCCATCTCTACTTGGTTGAGGGATCTAGAAATGACATTGAACCAAATTTTCAGTACTGTTATAATATAGAAGATGATCCAATAAGTTACAAGGATGCTATGGCTTCTAGAGATGTGTCATTTTGGAAAGAGGCCATACAAGATGAAATGGATTCAATTATGCAAAATAACACTTGGAAACTGACTGACTTACCACCTGGTTGCAAACCACTAGGTAATAAGTGGATCTTCAAGAGGAAAATGAAAGTGGATGGCAGTATTGATAAGTTTAAAGCTAGACTAGTAGTACAAGGCTTTAGACAAAAAGAAGGAATTGACTTCTTTGACACATACGCACCTGTTGCTAGAATATCAACCATAAGGTTGTTAGTGGCACTTGCTTCAATTCACAATTTGATAATTCATTAAATGGATGTGAAAACAGCTTTCCTAAATGGTGAGTTGGATGAAGAAGTATATATGAAGCAACCTGAGGGATTTATATTGCCTGGTAATGAACATAAGGTGTGTAAACTCATCAAATCACTATATGGTCTAAAACAAGCACCCAAACAGTGGCACCAAAAATTTGATGAGATAATTCTATCAAATGGTTTCTATTTGAACCAAGCTGATAAGTGTGTTTATAGCAGATTTAACTCTTCAGGACAAGGAGTCATTATTTGTCTGTATGTAGACGACATGCTTATTTTTGGTACTGATCAAGTACAGGTTGATGAAACAAAGAGCTTGTTATCTTCTAAATTTGATATGAAAGATTTGGGGGAGGCTGATGTTATCTTGGGAATAAAGATAAAAAGAAATAATACTAATATTTCTTTGACACAATCTCATTATATTGAGAAGGTGTTAAGAAAATTCAATCATTGGGATTGTTCATCAGTAAACACCCCTATAGACTCAAACTCCAAACTTATGCCTAATAAAGGCAATTCTGTCTCTCAGCTTCAGTATGCAAAAGTTATTGGATGTTTGATGTATGCTATGATTAGTACAAGACCAGATATAGCATATGCAGTTGGAAAATTGAGTAGATTTACTAGCAACCCAAGTACACAACACTGGCAAGCTGTAAATAGACTTTTAAAGTACTTGAATGGAACTATGAGTTATGGATTGACATATTCTGGATTTCCTTCAGTCATAGAAGGTTATTCTGATGCAAGTTGGATAACCAATATGGAAGATCACTCCTCTACAAGTGGGTGGGTATTTCTGCTTGGTGGTGGAGCCATTACATGGGCTTCAAAGAAACAGACATGCATCACCAATTCGACTATGGAATCTGAGTTTGTAGCCTTAGCAGCGGCTGGCAAAGAAGCTGAATGGCTAAAGAATCTGATTTATGAGATTCCATTATGGTCTAAACCGATATCACCCATATCTATCAGATGCGATAGTGCAGCTACATTGGCTAAAGCTTATAGTCATGTGTATAATGGAAAGTCAAGACACTTGGGTGTTAGACATAGCATGATTAGAGAGTTAATCATAAATGGTGTGATATCTATACAATTTGTCAAATCAGAATTTAATATGGCTGATCATCTAACCAAAGGGTTAACTAGAGATCTAGTGAAAAAATCAGCCATAGGGATGGGTTTAAAGTCCATTTAAATTTGTCTTATGACAAGACACCCAATTCCCATCTAATACAATGTTAGATGTTGAATTCAATGTGGAAAGCTTGTTGTAAAGACATTGGAACACTTCATTCAAACATCCCAAGGTATGTGTTCAGACTGCAAGATAAATTAGGTTGAAGTTTTACTTCTTAATAGTTCTTTGAAAAATTGCATTTGCAGGTGCAAGAATCTAGAGAACTACCTATATGAATATGAAGTTTAGCTGCTTCAAGAAGCTGTGGACTTGGCTTTGATATACTCATTGAAGGATTGGGACACAAGCTAGTAAAATATAGTGTCAGGAAAGAACAATGAATTTGTAAACTTATGTGTATATTATCTTCAAGTATTCAATAGAATAGCAATGGTTCAATCCTTGTGACACCATTGAAATTCGAGTATTTGAATCGTGTAATATACTAAAATGAAAATTCAATCCATAGGACATTTTTATTTATGCAAAAGTTTGTCTAGTGTGAGAATAACTTTAAGTTAATTATTGATATTACTAAAATGGGGGAGGAATGTTGGTAATTTTATTAATTATCAATATGGATTTTGTAATATTGAATTAACTTTGATCAATTGGACATTATTAGTTATTAACAATGTTAGGAGATGATGAATGACTTGTTTAAGCTAATAATGTGTGTGCCTGTTTTATATATTTACGTATGTATGAGTTCAACAAATATTGAGATTATGGGCCATAAGATTGTTGGCTGCAAATGAGCCCATGATCAGATATTAGTTTGTTGACATATGAAGATATAATTCTTGAATGGTTTAATTATTTATTAGCCCAAGAACTGGCCCATGTGTATATACGATTGGAAGTTACATAACTGTAGGGCACAAGAAAATAAAGAAGGCAGATAACTTTTGATCAGCGGCACTTTTTACGAAAAAGAAGAAGACACGAAATATTCTCCACTTTGTTCTTCAACTTCGTTCTTGTTAAAATTTCTTGATTTCATCCGATAAAACAATTGTGTGTCTCAAATTGGTTTTATCTGAAAGTGATTTAATCACGACTTCAAGATAATCCAAGTTTTTCCTTAAATTTCGGTTTTCTTCTTCTTGTTCTTACGATTTACAGTCCGTTTTTATTCAACAGTTAGGAGCTATATAATATATAAACCTTGTTCTTATATATGATTTGCGCACCAATAATAAAAACCAACTCGAAATTATCGGCAAAGAAAATAATCATCAGGGTTGTAGCTCAGCAATCAGAGACATCAGACAATACCTTTTTTTAAAGGTACCTAGCTATAAATCTGATAAATATGAAGTTAAAAAAAAGAAACTATGTAGATTAAAAGTAGAGTGAACAAATATGCGCTAACCGGTAAAAATTTAACCAACACAAGTGATTAAGCCCGTCAATTTCATTTAGATCATAACTATAACAACAACGTCCACGAGCTAAAAAGTGTCTTGTCCAAATAATTGTATGAATAAAATTATTTTTCTCTTCCGATTTTTCTAACATTTTGAATGACAACACTCGTTTGGGTGGCAAATACGTAAAGAGAAGCTTATATGTCAAATGACACTATATACATCACCAATTTAAAAGAACATCAACACTAAAGAATCATGTCAAGAGTAATTACTCCACAACATAACTCAAAACTAAATCTCATGTAAAAAAGTCAAAACCTATCATAATGATAGAGGTTAGTTGCTAAAATTTTGAATTTTTATCCTTCAGGATTATTATATAAGTTGAAGAAGGCTCAAATAAAAAGAAATTTTAGTCTAAAAAAAGTAGAAACCAATAGATGTTTTGCATGTGACATGTTAAAAAATTTAATGAATGTTAATTTAGGCATTTAATATTATTTTTTGTACTAGATTTTTATTTTTTTAAATTGATTTTTTTTTGTTTTGGATTTTTTTATATAAGATTTTTTGTGTTAGATATTTTTACTAGATTTTTTCTTTTTTGTATTAAATTTTTATTTTTTGTATTGGTTTCTGTTTTTTGGTACAAGATTTTTGTTTTTTGCATTGAATTTTTATTTTTTTACTGGATTTTGATTCTTTATACTAAATTTTTATTTTTTTACTATATTTTTGATTTTTTGTACTAAATTTTTTTATTTTGTACTAAATTTATGTTCTAACATGACACATATCAAATTCATATCAGTTCCTACTATTTTTAAACAAAATTCTTTTTCTAATGGATACAGCTCAATACAAGCCATGTGATTAACATTGTTAATCTTTGATTTACAAGCAAAACGTAAACACTGCTCTATGTGACGTCAGCAGCCGGCCATGAGTAAACATACTTGACGGTGGAAATCAAAGCTGTATATTACCCCTCAATTTTGGACAAATGGCAATTTATTTTTCGACTTTCAGAAGTCATAACAATCAGAAAACGTGAATATGCCGTTACGGTTTTAATTTAAGGTTAAATATATCTTATATTTTAAAATAAAATGTTTGATCTTCAATTAGCTAGTTTATAATTATTAATGGAAGTGTAAAACAATATTCAAAACACAAACTTGAAATTAATGGTAAAATAGACAAAATCAAAGGCCGAGCAAATGTTATTATTCTTATTTTTGTTTTCTAGTTTACAATGATTCCTCAAAATAAGACGTGACGTAAAAATATAGTTAGGGCCGTTTGGTTGGATCTGAATCATTAAGTGTTGAATGGTTAAGATGTCTGAATGATTAAGAGGGTCTGAATCATTAAGTGCTGAACGAGTTCAGACTGTTTGGTTTCCACATCTGAATGGAAATAACAAATACCTTTTTTTTTTATTTCTTGAAAACCCTAGATACAACCCCCCAGCCCCCACCCCACGATCGGATGTTTCAGACATAGCCGGCCTCACCACCGCCCCCAAAGGGGCCTCCGCCTCTGCCTCCGCCTTCCCCTACCATCACCACCGCTGTCTACATATATCGCCATCACCACCGCTGTCTACATCTACATCGCCTAGAACCAACTCCCCTGTAACAACCTCGAAAATTCAGGTCCAATTTGAACTTTTATTATTTATTAAATCGTCTAGAATATTTCGTAAGTTAATTTCTAAGTTAGAAATGTATTTGATATCCTATGGATCAATTAAAGGAATATGTTATTTCGAATAACGAACTTAGAACCAAACACGAAAGGGATTCGAATCGACATTAGACAGTTAATTGAAAGTCACTTTACTCGGCCCAAACACCTTAACAATTTAATTACGACAATTGGTAAATTCAATGCCAACATAATTATGTTATACAAGAACGTATATATATAAATTACTACAATCATACACATAAAAGTATATACATGAAATCATTTATGTAAAACAACTAATTTATTTAACACACATAATTAATTATAAGAAAAATACAATATATATATATATAGACATGCAACATTTATATATATATATATATGGGCGCGTATATATATGTATAGACAAGCAACGTTTATGTATATGTATATATATACAAAATGCACACATACATACACTTGTTCATACACATGTAAACAAATACATGTACATATGTAAACAAAAGAAATCAAACAACTATAAAACACATAAATATATATGCATGTTACACACATGCATGCATGAGTATGAAATCTATACATACATACTTGCATTCATACGTATACACATACATGTATTCATACATATAACACACACATGCATGCAAAAGATGCCATGCACACTAACAAACAAATATCCAAATTCAAACACACCACCCCCATGCCCAATCCACACACTCCCTCTTTCTCTTTCTCTTCCCTATGCCCCTTTTACTTTTCTGCTTTTTGACAGCATTCAGTTGTCAACTTCCAACAGCTATAACTCGTTCCATACTTCACGAAATCACTCCATTCTTTTTCCATAATCAACTTCCACTTACTCCAGAAAAATCCCAAGTGGTATCACTCATTTTCATCAAGATTTCGACCTCCAAACAACCTTCTAAACTCAGGTGCGCAGAAACCGACCAGCTTTGCTATCTTCACTTCTTCATCACGGTTAAGGTACCAAATGAACTCCAAATCACCTCATTCTTTTTTGGATCTTCTTGGACTTCAATTTACTTTGTTTGGTAAAAATACCAGGAACTTTTAAGACCCAGAACTAAGCTTAAAGTCCTTGAAAATGTGGAACAAGTGCAGCAACATTACATGCAAAGGCTTGCATCTTCATTCTTCCTTGATTCTTGAAATTTTGAAGTCAAATCCTTGCAACAACTCCTCATAGAAGATTCTTTGTTATCATTTGAAGGTCCTTACATCTAATAATCCATATCTCTTCATTATCCTTCAAGAACTAGGTACAAATCCTACAATCTAAAATCAAAAACTCACTTTTATTAATGTTTTTGCACACTATCATATACTCTTTCAAATCTATGACCAAGACCTATTTTTAAACAGAAAACAAAGACCATTTAACATCCAAAATTTTGTGGTTTTGAAGCCATGGTCAAAACTCTTACATGCAACAAGGTTGCATGTACAAAAAGACGAGTTTTTGAGTTCTAAAAACAACAACTATGTATTTTTATCACTACTTCTTGTTGACCATGATCAAGAACTTGTTTTGGCAGTAAAAATAAATGTTTTAACTAACAAAATTTGTTGGTATAAAATCTTGGTCGAAAGACACACATATATGGAGGTTGCATGTGCCTAAACTTAGTTTTTGAACACTAATTCCTTCACCTTTGCTCCTTCACTTCATCTAAAGCCAATACACTTTTGTTAACCATATTTACAGCCCTAAAACCCTCTGGGTACAGCAGCCTCACACGTAAGATTTGTTGAGCAACGGTCAAGGCAAAGCAACATCACTAAGGGTATTCTTTTAACTAGTTTAGTTATGCTTTACTTTCATAGTTTGCATTTAACACTTGTATTAGCACATGAACACATATAACACATCAAACACATGTAATATGACTTAAGATGAGTCAAAGTATCTTAACATAAAATGTAACATAATGCATGCAACGTCTTGTACGTTAAAAACGGACATAACGCGTTAAAATCTCAAAAACCGACACAAATCGTACATGCATAACTTCAAACATTCCAGAAGTTAAAAACATCTTAAATGATGTTAAAAATAATTTAAAGATGTTTTATAAGACATCCCTAACATGGTTTAAGCTTAAAACCGTTGTATTACCGAACCGACCTATTAAAAACTACTAAATCGGTTTATTTTTGTGCATATTTAAATTCTGGAAATTTTATAAGTTTATTTTTGATAAATAATGTATTATATCATATTTTGATGAGTTATGGTGATTAAAATGATTAGCGACGTATTTTATGCAAAACTAGCTACGAAACCGACGTCTTTAAATTGTTGAATGACATAGTCTTGAGCTATAACTTATTTTTGAAATATTACAGAATATATACAAGTAAAAATATATAAAATAATGTTATAAAAATATTTGAGATGATAGGAAATACGAAAGACTCATTAAAAACGAAACTACGTAGATAACCGACACGCGAAATGCGTAAAAACGGGTTTTTATATATATGCAAGCCAATAACTATTTAGACCAGAATATTATTCTTAATATATTTTATATATAATGAAAATATAATTTCTAAAGCTTATGGGCTTAAACTATTTATTTAAAATGGATAAAAACCGCGTTATGGGCGTTACCGGCCCAATTAGCCCACTAAGTA
This sequence comes from Mikania micrantha, assembly GCA_009363875.1. Lineage (NCBI taxonomy): Eukaryota > Viridiplantae > Streptophyta > Magnoliopsida > Asterales > Asteraceae > Mikania > Mikania micrantha. The sequence continues at coordinate 75,555,069 of CM018683.1, forward strand.
AAATGAGGTATTTCTAATCAAAAGATTTTATTAATAAATAGTCTATTTTGAATATTTGAACAAGTATATACTTATTTAGACAAATTATGATTTATAAACGTATTGTTGGGCTTTAAACGTCTTGACGGGCCCAATAGGCCCAATAGTAACTTTACATGTAAAAATAACTTAAAGCCCAATTGTTAACCTATCTAGTTTATTTAATTATTAGTATTTGTATACAATAACCATGTTAAAAATTCTAATTACATACATACAAGATGTTACGTAAATGTTATAACTTACAAAACATCTAAACTGGGCCTGAGTAAAGTATGACACTATGCATAGTGTCACACCCCGGGCCGACGGGAACGGATCGGGCTTTCCCGTCGGGCGGAAGGTTCCCGGGGCGCGATATCTTTGAGTGATAATCAAATGATCAGATTGTTTACATAGCACATGAGACATAAATGAGAAATGCTAACATGACATGACATAGAATTACAAAGTTAAATTACATTGTACATCATAATTTAACTAAGTAAATCTAATCAAAAAGAATCAATGAGTTTATATCTTGATCTGTACAAGATATACAAAAGTGATTCACTGTTTTGTCATTTCAAAAGTATGCAATCAAAAGTAAGCTAGGTCTTCTAAAAGTCCACTAGCTAGTCCTTGCATATATGTAACTACACCTGTTCGTCACCTGAGAAAACATGCATTTAAACAAAGTCAACACTAGGTTGGTGAGTTCATAAGTAAGTAAGTTGAAATCCTTGATTCATTCACATGCACAATCATAATGTTCATATTGTTACTTGTATGTTATTTGTTCACTTGTACACCCAATGGATTCTCCCTAGTTGCATGTGCAAATGATGTGACCCCTGATCAAACATGCTTATATATAGGGAATCACGAAAGGGTCAAGCCCAGACGCTATCCCACCACATGCTCAAACAAAGTTCGCACTACTTGCAATCCAACTATGGATTTTCCATTCCCAATCCAATGTCCATGTCATTCTTGAATCACCTGTGATAACTTGTATAGAATAATATAATGAAGTAATTTCAGTTATCGATCCAAAGTTGAGATAACCATTATATGTTAAGGATATTAGATTTGTTAAATCTGTTCCTTGTATTATTCTATATTTGAGGGGTTAACTGTTGTTACACTTTTAAATATTAAGAGTGCTAGTTAACCAATTGTAATTTGTTCTTGAACTATAGTGCATAGAGCCTAAAAGGAATCCATTGACATCCTCACGTAATCAGATCTCAATGCATCCGATTTACCTCTACCACTTTGTATACCCAGCGACCTCATCGAAACAGTTACTAGTAATATGACATGAGAATATACATTACTCAGTCTACTAGACAACAAGAAACGATGGATTAATTACTTATCACTGCAGATTAATATCACCATGTGTCGCTTACCAGAACCTGACTTGAGGTCGCCCTGTCACTGGTCATACGTTACCGGCCAATGAATCAATACGATCAACATACTAGCCCTACAAGCTAGTGGTTTGTCAAACCTATGGTACCACTATGCTATCATCGGTTTAGTCACGTCAAACTAACTGGTCAGCGAATTAAAGGGGCTTACATGATCAACTTGTACAATTGGCACATGATTGAAGTGATATAATACAACAGATCAAATGTAACTAATTGTACTTGTAATTGTTATTCATACGTGTTATTGTTCTCAATGTCATATGTTCTTCGTGTTATTAACAAAGTTAAATAAGAACTTGTCTTATTAAATTATGTTAATCGTTTGAGTGAATGATGTTGTTATCATGAAGTTACATTATCATGATTATCATTCTTTGTTCCTTGTTCTCTTGTAATATGTGTTGAGTTGTAAACCTAAGTGTTATAAGAACTAGTCTTATTACACTTACTTAACTCTTGTATCGAATGATGTAATGAAGATGTGTTATCTTCATATCATTCTTTAGTTCTGTTCTTGTCATCATGTTCTCATGTTCCTTGTAATTGTTTCTATGTTATTTCTTGTAAGAATAACTAAGTGTTGTAAGAGATAATCATACAACTATGTTATTCTATCGTATTGATGAGTTATGATATTATAATATCATCATCATCTTATTTTTCCCTGTCATAATGTAATCATACAAACAAGCATACAATGATATATGATAATAAACAATTTAATATCATTTAATCAGAGTATAATTAACATGTTAAGTAAAACTTTTAAATAAATAAAAGTAAACATGTTTCTCAGCCCCGAGAGTTAAAATCAGTTAAGATTAAAGTAAAAGGGGCATATGAACTCACCTGTAGTTGTAGGGTTGACTTAGCTTAAAAGGAAAGTATGCACGCGCTCCTTGATTGTTCTTGTTGTTGTGTTCACGTTTCCTGTATTGATTTCATGTTATATTTAACTTATAAGTATAAGTTGTAGGTTTTGTGTGCGTGTACGTGTTAACCCTAACTTGGTCTTCAACCCTTGTAGTTAATCCTCATTCGGTCCTGATCCTACTATTAGAGTTTATTGATCTCATAATTCCTTATGTTATATGATTATCTTTGACCCACTTTTGTAATTTCAAAGACTTGTCTTCACGCTTTGATGAAATCTTTGTCATCATGCCAATTCTTTAAAGTACTTGAAATACATTTAGCATGTGTTTTATGTAACACTTTAGCATCATTAATTTCTATAAAATAGTTTCTAGATATTATGTATGATTGTCCCAAACATTTTGTCGTCTTTTGTAATAGAACATCATCATAATAATTTATTTCACATGTATGGTTTTCGTGTTAGATTTTAAGTATGGGTTCACAATGTTAGTGACATGGACCGAAAGATTAGATCATGGACCGAATGAATTGTGTGGGCCGACTTGTATAAGGGTTTTGGGCCAGTTATAAATGGTGGGCCGAGGATATGGGCCGGGTTAGTTAGGATTTCAGAATGTTGGGTCACCATTGGGCCTTGTTGATTTCGTGGGTCAACACCACCACATGGGCCGAACTAACTAACTTGGGCCAATGAAACGGGCTTAATTGAATGTGTTGGGCTTATTATCTATAACGGGCCGAATGTGTAATTGGGATGGGCTAATCACATAGGTAACAAAAATTTAAGTGGCTTAAGTACATCCTTCTTGGGCCTAAGCTGTGTGAACTGGGCCGGTTGATTGAACGAAATAGAAGGGTTTGGGCCTAGTGTGCAAAGGATGGGTCGGTTAATATGTGTAGATCAGATCATTCACATGGGCCATGTGTATATGTGGCTGATCAAAGTAATTGGGCCAGAACAAAACAGTTGTGGGTTATTACTTGAGTCGTTGGTTTTCGTCTGGCCATCAATTCGAATAACTACTCCCCCAAGGCAGCGAACCTTGGGGTCGACCACCATGGGTTCGGCAAGTGTAATTTGGAAGCAATTGGTTCGGCTACATCTCATCTGTTAGGTTCGTTTCTGGTGATGATCTGGCCATAGGTTCGTCTACAGTAGGCTGTGCATGGCTCGTGACTTTAACAAAAAGGTTCGGCCAAAGTAGCAGCACATGGGTTCGGTGCTAAATGCTCGGCTCAGAGTTCGTTCCTGGTCTCAAGGTTCGTCAGGTGGCAGAGTTCGCCGGGGTTCGGCCAACAAAGGTTCGTGAGACCACAAGGGTTCGGCCATGTATGATCGTGAGGTAGGTTGCAGGTTCGGTGTTTCCCACTCGACCAACAGGGTTCGGTACCATCATCAGTCTCGCGAACCTGCACCTTCGTTTTCTATCCTTCTCGATCATATGGCCACAACCTGGTTCTCATGTTGCGGTGTGGCAGGTAAGGCCGTCGAGGTGTGCGTGAGTTCAACAAGAAAGGTGGCTAGCCGTTCATATAAAGTGATTGAACCAAAACCCACACAAAAACCCTAATTTTCGTGGTCTTTCACGCATTATACCTCACGATTCAGTGGACAAATCTTTAGATCCGTTGTACTTTCATGTAGAGGGCTTCAAGAGCTACGCGTGGGCGCAAGAATCACTGATTTTCGTTAAGAAATGAAGAAGTTATGATCAATTAAAGATCAAACTTGAGGGTTTTTGATTCTAGCCGGAAATGAGAGAGAGAAAGAGAGTTGTAGGGTGAAAAATGAGAAAAACAAAATCTTTAGGCCTTTTATATCACGTGTGGTGTCTAGGTCCATTTCGGTTGCTCGGTTCGAAATTTTGTCGCGTATCCGGAAAATTACGCGTAATTAAATATAAATAAATAAAATGTTATTTTAATTAATTTGATGAGTTTCAAAATTGTAAAAATGTTTATTATTTTATTTAATTAAATTTAAATTCGTTTCGCGTCGTATTTCGTTTTCGTTTCGTCGAATCGCGTCACCATCGCGCGTATTCGTTCGAATCGTCATTCGAACGAACACGACGATGGTTTTGCTTTCCGAATTTTGTTTTCTACTTTCCAGTCATCATTTCAGAACGTTAAACTCACAGATATGTTTGTGTGAATCGTCACTCACGCAAACACACTGTCAGTTCGTTATTCTGAAACAACACTGCAGTTTATGTTTAAATTGTATTTCCTCACTGTCGGACTCCACTAAACATCCTGTTTTCACCTTGATTTCACTTTGAATTGTCGGCCATCTAATTCCTGTCATCTATGGATATCAGATCGCAACCGACTTGTTATTGTTATTCGCTTGAACATCGTTGTTTCTCTTGATGTGTTGTGTTAAATGTAATTAAGTTTTCACTTAATAAACACAACTAATGTTTCAAATGTACGTTGTACTTAATGTATTTAAGTTTACACGAAAATACGTATAACGATTTCTTGTATTTAGACTTCTGATAATACAAACACTATTTACACCCATGTACATACACATAGTTACTGTAGAAAGTACACGTACCGTACGGACTTGCCGGACGGTCAGGTACTAGTTGTCACACATAGAGCACAATGATACTAGCAACTAAGTCTAATCTTAGCAACACGTTTTAACATAGGTATACACCTATCTCGTAAAGGCAACCACGTGGAACACTCAACTCACAACATTGTTTGCAAACCGTAACCTCGATGAGTTTTCGTGCAAACCTTTCCCTTCTTTACTATGTTTTGGGATGGAATACATGCTACTAAAACTTCTTATGTGTACTAATGTTTGAGACTTGTTACTTCCCATATTGTTGTCCCTTCTTTAGAGCACACCATTAACCCTAGTTGGGGCCATTAGTATTATGGGTAGCGCTATCTGAGAAACCATCACACACAGTGGTCTCCCCACTGAGATTTGTAAATCGTTGTGGCATAATTACTAACTATTTTTATTAGTTCATTAATGGGAAATGAACTACACAGGGACGGAACGCTGACATATGGTCTTGTTGCGAGATCATATGGGTGGTGCAGGATTGGCTATGCGACTTGAACATTGTACACGAACGAACAAACAAAGTATTGTTATCTTTGTTTATTACAAAGAATACAAACGGCTTACTTATTAAATGTTTTTAACTGCTCGAGCTCACCAGCTTTATGCTGACCCAAACTCTTTTAAGCATGTATTTCAGGACGTTAAACTAAGAAGGAGAGGTAGACGGGAAGCTTTTGGCGCCTAACACTTTGGAGTCTATCTTAGAGACTTGCTTTGTTATTTCCGCTGCCTAGGAACTAGATTTAAACTTCATCTGTTTTATTATTACAAACATTATGCTATTGGGTTGTTCATGCCCACTTTTGGTTTTAAGACAATTGTTAAGACTATTTTGTACTAGTTGATGATGAATTTATCTTAGTCCTACTTATTTAAGTGTTTTACCAATCTTTCGTCTTGCCCCTACCGGCGGGGTGCGACACCCCCTGCCCCCACCCCACGATCAATGATTCAGACACAGCGGGCCTCACCACCGCCCCCAAAGGGGCCTCCGCCTTCGATGGTCGCGTCGCAGTGGTGGTCGATCGTTGATGGTCGCGTCGATCGATGGTGCAGTCTCGGTCGTCGATTTGCAGTGGTGGAGCGGTGGTGTAGCGGCGGCGGTGGAAGAACAGTCGGTCGAGGAGCAGTCGGTGGAGCAGTGGTGGAGGAGATGTGGTGGTCCGGTGATGGAGGAGCTGTGGTGGTTCGGTGATGGATGAGCAGTCGGTCATGATTCAGAGGTTCACCTTCTCATTCAGACATGAGAACCCATTCAGACGTGTTTTTTTCCCCCAAACAAACGGTCTTCAGATTCAGACTCATTCAGACCCAAACAAACAACCCCTTAGTTTAATTGTAATGTAATTAAAAAAATGTATACGATTGTACTAAGCTATACAGTTAGTGTAACTGTAACGACAATCATATTTTTCTTCGATTTTAGAATGGTAATACACTTCAGGCTCAATACGACCAGTACTGCTTATACGAACCTCTATGATCAAAAGTGCACCAAAATTTATGTCCTTTCCGAGCAAAAAATGTATGCTATTCTATATTACAAACTTGTCTCTATGAGCCGTATAGTATTGATGGTTTGTTACTATATGTTGTTGAGGGATATAAATAGACAATGCCAAAGCATATTACAAATTCAAATCATGAGATATGTTCAATTGATAAATAATTAAATATTGTTACTTGATAACTAAAGTAATCATTTTTAGGCACAAATTTAAAAGATATAATAACAATTTTTTCTATTATAAAAAAAATTATTGCTATACTTCCTAAATCATATGACTATAATTACCGTTTTAGTTATTTCCGGTTTTTTTGGGTTCTTATTAGATCCTTTCAAATAACCTAGTGGTAGCCCATTGACTTCTCTTATAAGAGGTCTTGGGTTGTAGTCTCACCTGGAGCAAAATATTGCTATGGTTTCAGCTAGGGGGTTTTCCTAGTTGTAGGTTTCCTCTTGGACAAGTGGATCAGGTCACCACGCTTTGTTATTCAAACAAAAGAGTGATCTATTTGCTACGGTGATTCTGTGAAGCGTTTGATGGTAAAAAAAAGAATTAAATGCCATTTTAGTCCTTGTGGTTTGACAACTTTTGCCATTTTAGTCCCTGTGGTTTGAATTTTGCCATTTTGGTCACTATGGTTTCATTTTATTGCCATTTTCATCCCTATGGTTTCCATTTTATTGCCATTTTAGTCCAATTAAATTTAAAATTTTGGACTTAAATGGCAAAATTTATCAAACTATAGGGATGAAAATGACAATAAAATGAAACCATAGTGACCAAAATGGCAAAATTCAAACCACAGGGACTAAAATGACAAAAGTTGTCAAACCACAACGACTAAAATGACATTTAACTCTAAAAAAAAATTAGATCCCTTCAAATCACAATGCAGGAGAAAATAGAAGGTTCCAAGGTTAATTTGGTAATTTAATTAAGCCGTCCTGTATAAATTCTGGCGCCAGTACAGTAATCTGGTTTATTTCTGTCTCATTCTTTGTTCTCCTTGGTCAACATTTCAAACTTCAACCCCCGCCGGCCACCATGTCCACCACCACCGCCGACGAAATCCTCCAACAAACCACCACCTTCTTATCGGAAATTCTCTCACAATCAGACCTACGCCGCCGCATCCTCTCCACCCTCCGCACCAACCTCTCCCCCTCCGTCCAACTCAACATCAAACAGCTTAACCTCGCTGGAGAAACACTCGAAAACGCCATAACCACAACCAATTTCTCCGTCAAATCCTCCTCCCTCCGGCTATCTGAAAAACTTCTTCTTTCATACCCACAAAACCCATATTCATCGTTCCTATTATCTCTCATTTACACTCTATGCCAACGACATATCGATGCTTGCATCTCCCTCCTTGATCTTTTCAAAACTCATCCGTCAATTGCAAGATCAGAAGCTGCACCTCAGGTGTTCGAGGAAATGTTTTTGATAAATTTTGTACCGGTTCTTGAATGGTACAACGAGGAAAGATCAAGGATTCTATCTTCTTTGTCTTCGATTTCTGGATATGAAAGTGATGACAATTCTGTTGTTATGGATTCGGTTGTGTCATGCACGACTTTGCTGTCAAATATGAACGATAACCAGGCTTTGAAATTGAAGGATTTAGAGAGGGATTATGAGCAAGTTCTTGATGAAAATTGTAGGGTTTTTGTTGGGTATTTTAAAGAGATATTGGGCAATAAAGATGGAAATCGAGTGATAGATCGACCGTCTGTAGTGCTTGAAGCGGTTTATAAGGGCGATAAGTATGAGTATAATCAAGATGAAAAGAGCACATCTACTGATTTTGGATCTGAAAATAGACGGTATAATGTAATGCTCAATTTCCAGCTAATATATTATTTGATCTTCATGTTCTACAACAGTTTGCAGGCTCAAAAATCATTCCAAGTTCAAAACATATCATAAGTTCAATTTAATTAAATTTGAAATTCTTTAAATTGATCATTAGGTGTATAGTTATCCTTTTGCACTCATACTCACATCAATTATGTATTTTTCAATAATCGATTTGGGAAACTTTTATTTAGATCATTGGGTGCAGCCTCATTGTTATATTTTACTAGTGGTGGCAAATTGGTAATGTAAGATGGTTTGGGCAATGGTTTCATACTTTCATGTGAAATCGACCATTATAAAGTAAATGAGATGAAGACGATATTGGTATTTTTTGGAAGTTGTAGTTTTCATCTGTATGGTCTTTATAATATATTTACAAGCAGCAATCTCCAAGTACCATGGTCCACCACATTTGAATTAGTCAATTTCTTTAGGTATACATCTTTGATTGGGTCAGATATATATATTAGAAATTTAGAACCACCATACATGTAAGTAAAACTTGAAGGACCAGTTGATCTTGTGGATTGTTGTGAGGAAATAGTCAGACAGATTACAACCAGAATCTGAATCAGTAAAATATAGCTCAATCAGACCATTTAAATTGTTTACTGTTGATTTAAATTATTGTTCACCCATTTGATTTATTACAGTAAAATGTATCACAAATTGAATTCCTCCTCTACTTGCTAAACTATAAAATTTATAACATTTTAATTTCATCACATATATGCATCTGAACTATGAATCCATATCATGGGTCTTCAATTTCTTTAAAATATTTGTTATTTACATGAATTTGCCTATCAATTAAACCTTTCCATTTATTCTATTTCCCAATTCCAATTTGACAAAGTCAACCTACTATTATTAGTATGATACATGACCAGATCCAGTGTTTTGTGTTATTTTATGCAGCCAATTTGGACTGACAAGGGAGAAAAATCTATAGAAATCCAAATCAGAAAAACCAAAAATCTCTCAAGGTTTCCCTCTTTCTTCCCAGAAAGAGTCTCTCCAAGGGTTTTAACCAACGAAAGATCATCTTCAAGACCATTAAAACCGTCACCAAATAATAAAGATTCGGGATCAGAACCGGAAGATAATTATCACTCGATTTCTTCCTCTGAATCAGATGCAGAACTAGAGGTACTAATTTAGAGGTGGCAAAAGTCCAAGTTTGGCACGATAGGTAACATTGTCAAAATGGATTCTGTCGACTTTTGGCACGTGTCAAAACTGTTCATTTTGGGTTAGTTGGGTTGGGTGACATGTCAAAATAGATTCCATGTATGTGAGGACTAAATGGAACACTTTGGCCCGGGATGGCAATATATCAAAATGGGTACAGGGTGTTTTGTTGGTTGAGATAAAAACATTTTGTCCAACTGTAAACAAATTATAAGCTATGTTAGATTTGATTACAAAATTTATATTGTTTTGATATTAATCTGATTATTTTTTATACGCATAAAACTCTATAATAGTTTGTACATATTTAATTTGAGTAAAATATGCGAACCAAGGTTTAAAAAAGCGGAAACGAGCCTCGAGGCGTTTTCTGTTAGCCTCACGAGGCGTAAGCCTCGAGGCGGACCGAGGCGTAAGCCTCAAAACAACCTTGAAAAATAATTAAAATTACATATATATTACATAAAAGCCACAATTTAACATAAAACAAATGATAAAAGTATCACAAGGTATAATACAATTGGAAAGGTAGAGCAAATCGAATTCGAAAATGCATTGTATAATGAAATTAAGTACCATCAGCAGTTGTATATTTTTAGTGTAAAATGGATGCAAAGGAATCCTAAAGTATTTGGAGGTGTAAATTACACGCTAGTTAAGATTTCTAAGCTCCCGAACAAGCGGGGGTCAAGGGGGCCGCGCCCCCTTGCGGGGTCCTAGGGGCAGCGCCCCTGGCGGGGTCCAAGGGGCAGAGCCCCTGGTGGCGGTCCCGCTGGCCAGTCAGCGGGCGGGGGTCAAGGGGGCAGCGCCCCGAAACCTAAACGAAATGCTAGATTTATTGTATACGCATGCTTTAGTTCAATTAGGTTTATTATTTTACCTAAACGGGTGAAATAAGGGTCAAAAAACTCAAAACAGGTCAAAAAAACAGCCCAAAATCAAAAAATACCATCTTTAGTGAGGCTTAAGCCTCACCGCCTCGCCTCACCGCCTCGACGCCTCGAACCGCCTCAATCCGCCTCGATCCACCTGAGGCTTACGTTCCAATCCCCCCTACTGAGGCTACGCCTCATATGCGTTTTTTGGACGCCTCGGCCGAGGCGTACGCCTCGAGGCGCGCCTCGGAACGCCTTTTTAAACCATGATGCGAACTAAAAGAATAATATTTACTAAAAAAACTTATTCTTTCATTAAAAAACGATGATGAACTGAGTTTTATGCATAACAAGTAAACTTTGTTTGATTTGTTTCTATCTAAGTTTATTACCAAGTTTTATGTATTATAAGTACACTTTGTGTGACTTTCAGCCTGCTTGGCCCAATTGATTTTTTTCTAAGTTTATAACTTTATTTTACCCTTTCACCCATTAGAGAACACATAACCTTAATTGACAAATTGGTAAGTAAATGGGCCGAACTGTCACATCTATACTAATTGATACATTCAATAACGAAAGCATATTCTTCTTTGTTTGACTGATTTTTCCAAGAAATATTTTGTGTTCAACCATGAAAGCTGTCTTTTTGTGTTTTTACAAGGAAAAAAATGTTGAAATAATGTCGCTGCACTCAAAGAAAACACAATCCCAGAAACAGAAACAACCAATCATAACAGAATCAAGGTAGCAACCCCTTACATTTTAATTACGTATTTTTCTTTGTGTTACATTTTCCAAAATCTTAAGTAGTTTTTTTTTTTTTTTTTTTTTTTAACCAGTTCTTTTGATCTTTTCATGGGAGACGACGATACCCGGATTAATGAAGGAAAGCATACACCTCCCAAAGATTTTGTTTGTCCAATAACAACACACATATTTAGTGACCCGGTTACTTTAGAAACAGGTCAAACTTATGAACGTAAAGCCATTCAACAATGGTTAGAAAGAGGAAACTCAACTTGCCCAATAACTAGACAAAAGCTTCACAGCACTCAACTTCCTAAGACAAATTATATTCTTAAACATCTTATCACTAGCTGGAAAGAATTGAATCCTAGCAATTCCAATCAAGAAAATGAGCAGTTAGATATTCCTCCATTGACTTCGACTTCATCGGATGATGGGACAGTTAATGAGCTACGAGTTGCCATTACTAAACTTTGTACTTCTGAGGTGTTAAAAGAAGCAGAAACCGCGGTTCTTACAATTGAAAGATTTTGGCAAGATTTAATAGAATCCGGCCTGGGTCCTGAAGTTGAAATTCAAAATATGCTTTCACAGCCACCCGTAATAAATGGTTTTATGGAGATTCTTTTTAGTTCAGTTAACACCCGAGTTTTAATTTCAACGGTTTTTCTCCTTTCTGAACTCGGGTCAAGAAATGAAGATGTGATCTTGACATTAACACGGGTTGATACAGATGTTGAATGTGTCATTGCACTTTTTCAAAAAGGTTTATTTGAAGCTGTTGTTTTGATTTATTTGTTAAAACCTTCTATACCAGTGCTTGTTCAACTGGAACTAGTGGAGTCCCTTTTGAAAGTTGTGAATAGTAACGAAAACGAGTTTCATAAAATGTGTGTGAAACCGAAAACAGCTGCGGTTTTGTTGTTGGGACAGATAGTCACAAGTAGTGATGATGGTGCGATCTTTGAAGTTGTTAGACGGGTGATCTCAGGAAAGGTACTTTTTTTTGCTTGTATTTTTTATTTTTTGGATTATATACACATTATCCACCCTAGCACATGAAACTTTTACCAAGGCTATTTGAACAATTCAGAGACCACCCAATAGGCTAAATATCAATTGATTTAACAATGCAACTTTTGGAAATTTGCAACATGACAAAATTCCAAAAATCTAGATCTTTATCTGGAGTTGTTGAACTTTAAAGAAAATGCCTACAAAATTACTAAATCTACCCAAAGAATCAACTCTGTGAAACATGTTTGTGTAAATTCAATGGCATTTTCTCATTTTACAACTCTACGCGTTACAAAAGCTTTAAATTAATGGCATTTAATCAATATCCACTATTCTGGGAAGGTTATGGCCTGAAATTTACATAAACAAGAATAACAACAAGCATAACTAGTAAAAATCCCACTTAGAGTAGGGTCTGGGTAACATAAACAAGAATCAAACCCGCAAATTAGGCTAGCTTCAACCCCACCAAAAAAGGCGGTATAGAATATAATTCCCATTCCACCATATTATCATTTGTTAAACCCATAGTGATTCTAAGTCACAAACCAAATGCCACATTGATAGCTGGGTAACCCTAGTGAAATTTTTTTTAATACTTGGGTGGTCTATTTCTATATTGTCCTTAAAATATTTCAAACAACTACTCACACACTTGTTCTGTTTGGGAAGGTGATTGAATGCATTATTAGTAGTTTGGAATCTGAGTGGATTGAAGAACGAATCACAGTCGTTCGTATATTGTTGAGATGCATGCAAGAAGATGGAAAATGTAGGAATATTATTGCTGATAAGGCTGAACTAGCACCAGTTTTAGAGATTCTTGTTGTGGCAAATGACCAAGATCGATTTGAAATTGTTCAATTTCTGTCTGAGTTAGTTAAATTAAACAGGTATCTAATTTTTCAATTATGCTATAACTAGAGGTGAAAATTTCAACCCTGTTTAGTTAACACTCAAATGGCAACTAAAGAATGGATTTAAAAGTTACCCAAAGCTTGCTTTCAATACATGAAGTCTCCTAAAATAATATATTTTAAATGCACTAATCCTCTTAATTCATTTTATTATTAACATATTTGAATAAGTAATTATTTCTTTAAAATTTAGAATTTTCTTAACAGAAAACTATTTTTGTGTCAATCATACTAAAAGTACATAGTTTAACACAATCCTGCCTAGACCCGTTAACCCGGCTCTCTCTCTTTGCCACCTCTATGATTTGAGAACATATATTTATATGATTATTTAGGGCCTGATTTTTTTATATTTGTTACCATAGGAGAACATTTAACAATCAAATTTTGCATATCATAAAGGATGAAGGAACTTTTAGTACAATGCATACACTCCTTGTTTATCTGCAAACTGCTGAAACTGAACAATTGCCAATTGTAGCTGGTCTCCTTCTCCAACTAGACCTTCTGGTTTGACTCTCTCTCTCTCTCTGCGCATACACATATTACACACACACACATATGTAACAATTATACAAGTTGATTTAAACCTGCGGCCCGTTTGCGGGGCACGCATATAACGTGTATATATGTGTCAACCCTCTAGAGACAAAAGTAAATTGCACTAATTTTAACGTTATTTTATTTAGTTTTTGTGAAAATAACGTTAAAAGCGTTGGACTGGTCGGTTAATCATGCATCATGAGTCGGGGGGTCTCATTGGAAGCAACCTTTTTATTTCTACGGGGTAGAGTTAAGGTTGTCTACGTTTTACCCTCCTCAAACCCTACCTTTGCTTTGCTAATGGTGGGATATACTTATGATGATGATGATGATTCTATTTAAACCCGAGGTGATAAAATGGGTGGGTTAAGGCATTAAGAAGCACGCAAAAAAGCCAAAATTCTTTTATGGGTTGGGTTGAACCAAACACTCTCTCAACACAATTATATTTTTGGGTTTTGACAAACATAGACCTTAGTGTTATAATTTAATAACCTTTCATAATCGATTTTAGGTGGTTAGTTGTTGAATGCTAAAATGATAAATAACAACTTTCTCACATGTTCATTAAGAAATCCAAACCTTTATAAAATTATCAAATGTGATTATAAAGGTTATATAATCAGAATAGTATTATAATTTTTTTAGTTTAGGAGGTTTTATGCAATAAAAGTACATTTTTGGGTATCTTCTACCCATTTCCTTCATTAGTATATTTTTTCCTTTCTATTTTGCCCATTCAATCCATGATTAAACATAACTCGAATCCACCCTTGACCACTTTATGAAAATTTTCTTGCAGGCAGAACCAAGAAAGATGAGTATATACAGAGAAGAAGCTATTGATACTCTTATATCATGTCTTAAAAATTCAGACTCCATGTCCACTCAAATTGCAGCAGCTGAGACAATTTTAGTCCTCCAAGGGCGATTTACTTCTTTTGGGAAGCCCCTTATTCGTGCATATCTTCTTAAACAAGCTGGCCTTGATAAAAGTTATCGATCTACAATGAGAAAAGAACAACTTGCCACCATTTCTGGAGAAATTCAAGAAACTATGGTCTGTGTTTCAAAGATTAATTTCACATATTTTGAAAGTTTTAAATTCCGTATATAACCTTTTGGTTCTCATAGTATCATATTTACCCTTTCAAAACACTAAACATATCATATTCAACCATTTTAGAGTAAACAAAACTAATCCTATTTTGTTAAATAACAAGTAGGAAAACAATGTTAGTGTGTTGAATCATCTCAACCTATAATGGTCTCTTTATTTATATAGTGAAACAGTTTGTCATAAGAATCAAATTTTGTATTTTTAACTATAAAAATTGGGTAAATATAAAAATAGGTATCCCTTGACTTACTGAGAGCTCGTGGGTTCGAGTCTCTCTCTAGAAGCAATTTGCTTATGGAAGAGTAGAATGTTTTTCCAATAGGCATAGCCTACGAGGTAGATTTTCTCCTAAGGAGTAGGAGACCAAAGGTGTCCTTAAGAGACAAAGTATATTGCCTAAAAAAATGCTAGCAGAGAGAGGCCCTGAGGTGAAGCCCAACCCCCCTGCTGCTTAGTAAGTTAACCAGAAAACAACAGGCAGATTTTTGAATATGAAGCCAAGAAAAAACCAGAATTTTATTTAATCAAGAAGGTACAAATAAACCTAAACTTATACCCCTATTTATGCTAAAACAAAACCCAAAAAGTCAAAGGTTTATCCCTACAAAAACTGCTGAAAAAACAAAACTAATCCAAAACCTAATTTAAACTTTTAACTTTAAACTCTATTAGATAAATCTAAAACAACTAGAAACTAAACTTTCTAGCTTTAACCCTTAAACTATTAATTTTACAAGATTAGTCCAACAATCACCCCCCTAATCTTGTAATCCCATTCTTCTTTCAAAGCAAAGGCATGAAATCCTCGTCCACCCGGTTCAAAAATACCCTTTCTTTCTTGTCTTCCCAACAAGGACATTCAGCCACATAATGTTCAAGTTCATTGCACTTGAAACACCTTATACGACTCTTGTCTCTCTCTGTGAACTCTGTTTTGTTGAAACTTGTCCAACCCTATCTTGACCAGCCTTGCGACGTTCACCCCGGTCACTTCCTTGATCATTATGGCTTGAACTTCCTTGACCACCTTGCCCACAATGTTCACAAAACAAGTCTTTTCCTTTCACCTTTGAGAGTAGCAGCTTACCATGTGATTCTCCTCCTTGATCTAGGCCTTTGATGCGCTCCTCATATGCCTTTAACCTTCCAACAACTTCATCAAACCTCATGCTATCCAATTCAAAACATTGTTCAATTGATGCTACGATTTGAATGAATGATCTAGGCATCGAGTCCAATAGCTTCCTCACCATTTGTCCTTCTTCAAAAGTAGTTCCAAGACCCTTTGCCTTAGACACCAACCCACTCATCTTTCCAGTGAAATCATCAATTGATTCATCCTCCTTCATCTAAAGATTTTCGAATTCCCTTCTCAAAGTTTGCAGTCTTGCTGTTCTTACTCGATCCACCCCCAAAAACCTTGTTTTCAAATCATCCCAAACCTGTTTAGCTTCACCATAACCTGCCATCTGTAAGACCGAATCTTCTGGTATTGCTTGGAACAAGAATGCTAGTGCCATCTTCGACTTTCTTTGATCCACATCAGCCCCGATTGTAGGTTCCACCGCTTCCCACAGCCCGTTTGCATCCATGATCGTTCTCACCCTTACTGACCATACTGGATAATTGGTGTTTGAAAGAACAGGGCACTGATGTTAATGGAAAAATAGAGTAATACTAGATAATAGTAGAGGGGCGGATGTAGAAACCCATCTCTCGTGCTGGCACATCCACTGCATCCTCTTTACCAGCCATTCTTTATGTGTGAAGTAGCAGATAAGTACCTAACCTTGATCGGAACTTGTGAACGCCTCCCTGATCAATCTGCCTCTGCTATTGATCACCAACACGACAAGCCACTGCTTTTCTGTCTCCCTGGTTGCTAAACTACTCCTTTAGCCCTTGCCAATCTCGTTTCCCTGCACCCAAGTTTGTTGGTTTGTTCCTGTCGCACAACAGCCCCCTGTTGTTCACGATTGAGAGGTTCACTTAAAATCCGACTAACCTTCCTGCACCTTGCTAAGTCGAACCGATCAGCTGCTGATTAGCCAATCAGTACCTGCTGCCTTCCGTCAACAGTTGATTTTTGATCGCAGGTATGAGCTTTCCAAGCTCTGATACCAATTGAAGCCCAACCCCCCTGCTGCTTAGTAAGTTAACCAGAAAACAACAGGCAGATCTTCGAATATGAAGCCAAGAAAAAACCAGAATTTTATTTAATCAATAAGGTACAAATAAACTTAAACTTCTACCCCTATTTATGCTAAAACAAAACCCAAAAGGTCAAAGGTTTATCCCTACAAAAACTGCTGAAAAAACAAAACTAATCCAAAACCTTATTTAAACTTTAAACTCTATTAGATAAATCCAAAACAACTAAAAACTAAACTTTCTAGCTTTAACCCTTAAACTATGAATATTACAAGATTAGTCCAACATGAGGCACTCCTGGTTCATTGTCGTTAAAATAAAAAAATAAAATAAAAATTACGACCGAATGTTTAAGCGGTTATTGTCTAATTAATGTTAGTTTGGAATTGATGGATCCTATCTCTCTATTAAAACAGCAAAAACATTTGTGTTGTCCCAATCTGACCCAAACTAGTAAAAGTCCGTTTTGACTTGTTTCCATCCTGTCCAACCTATCCATCTCACTACCTCTAGTAAAAGAAGCTAAATTTTATACATTATTGAACTCTGTCTTATATTCAAAGCTTTATTAACAGGAAGAAGAAGAAGAAGAAAAAGCTGCTGAGAATTGGGAAAGAAAGATGGCATTTGTTTTAGTGAGCCATGAATTCGGTCTTATTTTTGAAGGTCTATCAGAAGGGTTAAAAAGTAAATATGCAGAAATATGTTCTGCCAGTTTTGTGTGTGCAACATGGCTTGTACATATGCTCACACTTCTTCCTGACACTGGAATTAAAGGGGCAGCCCGAATTTGTTTGCTTAATCAGTTTGTAACAATTTTTAAATCAGCAAAAGATAGAGAAGATAAGGCTCTTTCTATGCTTGCTCTTAGCAGTTTCTTCCAAGATCCTGGTTAGCATCTATCTTTTAGAGGTGGCAATTTTGAAATTTTACACTTTTACTTACGAATAAGCTTAATATCCATAAAAAAATTGGTTGGTAGGTAATAATAAAAAACTAGCTTACAAGTTAGAGGTTAAGGGTCTCCCATAGTGTATTTTTAATGCATAAAACCTACCAATCTTTAAAAAAAGTAATAATCTGATTCTTGTAATCATATCTATATTTGAGGCACTAATTATTTATAGAATTAGTTTCGTGCATATCCTTCTAAATTTAATAATTATCATGTCTCCTTCTTAAAACATTACAAAAATATAAGTATTCATTCCGTTGTAGATCAAAAGAAATCACTTAGTAAAATCATGTTTCACTAGATAAAAGAATATGAAAACAATGTTATTATTGTGACTCATCTAAAAAAATATTGTTCTTTTTGTTTATTCACTTAAACATGGTGCTATAAGTAATTAGATTTCATTTACTATTAGATGGGTAAGTATGCAATTTTACTGTTTTGAAAAGGTAAATATAGTATCATAAATTATAAAGAATATATATGAAATTTGAACTTTTATCATCATCATCATCATACTCAGTATATCCTGCCATTAGAAAAACTAAAGTTGGGACTGAGAAGGCTAAGATGTAGACAATCTTACGTCTACCCCATATGAATAGAGAGTCTGCTTCTAGTGAGACCCCCGGTTTATGTTGCCTAATTAAAGGACCAACCCAACAATTTTAACGTTATTTTCACAAAAAGAAGTAAAATAAAGTTAAAATTATTGCAATTTTACTTTTGCCTCTTAAGAGCCGACACATATATACATTATATGCACACCGCAAACATGGCCAACAAATTTGAACTTTTACAAAGATATATATAAAATTGTTCTTTTTATATAAATCAATAATGCATTTTGGACAAAAGGTGCTATAGATCAACCCATCCCAATCGATACAAGAAGTCATCTATTTCAACATGTTACCTCTGATCGCCTCACCCGCTCTCCCACTTTTCCCCCTGTGCTATCTATGAATAGTGAAATTCCATAAAAATAGAAACAAGCAAGAAACTTTATACATCTTACATCAAAATTTTGTTAAATTTTCAGATGGGTTGCGGGACATAGCCACTCACATGAAGGATATCGTGAAGGGTTTAAGAGAGTTCAAAAGGTCATCTACGGTGGCATTTGAAATGCTCAAAGTATTATCAGAAGGAAGTGAATCTAGTGCTGTGAGTTTATTATTTTGGGGCAAAATCTATATTCTAAAAGTTGATATGTTATCCTTGCTACTAACTAATGGTGCAAGCCAAACACCACGAGCTTACTTAATTGTGTAAATTTGATCCTTTGACCAAGCCCATATCTAAACATGTTGGTTAAATGGGTGGTATGTGGGTTGGTCAGGCCAATGGTTTGTAAAATGGATGGCGGATTGAATTTGTAGTATTTAAATTCTAATTATATAATACTTGGTCAAGTCAACCCAAATCAATCCAATTTACTAAAAGTGCAATGTTTACCGTTTACAACCCAAGTTGGTTTATCCTAAACCTTACTTGTTTGTATTGTCGAATTGGCACCTCTCCTGCTAACTAGTTGTTCTTTGTTGGTAATAGGATCTATGGAATCATAAAGAATTAGCCAAACAAGATTGCAGCACAAATGGAGAAGTGTTATCAATTGTATGTTTTAAAGACAAAATTTTTTCAGGACATTCAGATGGTATGATAAAGGTACTTCCTTTACCCTTTCTTGATCATACCCATAATCAAAGGTCAAAATTATTACCCATTTACCAAGGAATGAGTTGGTTTGGGTTTTTTTGTACGAGTCAAATCAAACATATAGCTAAATGGGAACGTGTTTGAAAATCTCCCATGGTCTATTGTCAATATCTATAATGATATATACACTTATGCCATTTCATTTCATATTTAAACTGTTATTCTAATAATAAAATTGTCTTTAGTTATAATTAAGGGCAATTGTCAAAAAAGGTAAATGGACTTTCACTGAAGTCACACATAAGTGCTTTCCTTTATTGATGATTGAGTAAATTATTGGACTTTAAAAGCTTCGGAAATTTTTATTATAAAATTTTAGGGACTTAATTACATACAAAGAGACATTCTGGTTATTTTTAAAAAGTTGAATGCTTATCATGTAAAAAATAAGGATTCTTTAATAAAAGATAAATTTAGGGACTTATGCACAAATTAAGTTTTAAAAGTTAAGTGATTTAATCATGCAACATTAAAGTCCAAGGAGGCAAGGACGCATGCACAAATTTAGTAGAAGTCCGTAAGATCTTTTTACTATTGCCCTATAGAATAACCTTTAAATCATTTAAATGAACGTGAGAAAATGGACAAGAAAGAGTGTTTGGAGGTCAACCCAACGCACCCCGACCCCTATCAACCCATATTTTTAAATTTGCCACTTTCAACAAGAACTTGCTTTGACCCATTACCCAACAACCTTGGCCTACTAATAATCTGGGATTATAAGTTTTGGTCTTAAAATGTATTTTTAAATGAATTTATGAAGGTTTGGACGGGAAAAGGTAGCGTTCTTCATCTGCTTCAAGAAATCAGAGAACACTCAAAGGCAGTTACTAGTTTGACTGTTTTACAATCAGGGGATACACTTTACAGCGGTTCACATGATAAAACTGTTCGGGTAAAAGACAATTTATTTGTTTTCTTAGCTGGTTGTTTGTTTCTAACTGATTATGTGATTATTAAGACAAACTTGTAATAACAAGTTTTTAATATATGGATAAAATAATTCTGAAAAAGCATAATCATGCCTACTGCAACAAAACTGATTTTGTATAATACCAAGAATTATTGTTAATTTACTCATTTTTTTGGTAATACTACTGTTAAAAATTATAGTTTACTGGAGTTATATGGATACTTTTTTTAATAAATGTGTGAACTAATAATTTATAAAAAAATGACTAAACTTATCTGCCTTATCTTTCTGTAAGTCCACAATTTCATATATATCTTTCTATATTGCATAACATCTTTTTTATCCTTGTAAAACAATAAAATTATCATATTTACTCTTTCCGTGGTAGATAAAATAAAATTAGTTACAAGTATACGTTTCACTTAATGAATGATTAGGAAAACAGTTGTATCAGTGCATAATATGATACCTTTGAAATACATGTTTCACTTTTTAGAATGTATGGATATGATACTTTTATAAGATCCAATATGATATCATGAAACTTAAAATCTTATATGTGAAATTTACAATTTTAGAGGATTGCATAGGAAAGTTCCCGTCAAATAAATATTTTATAATTGATATAAAATATTTTTTCTATTTTAGAGTATAAAATTAACAACATATAATAATAAATGTAGTATAACAAGCTAGGGTTTGGTTATTTTACTTGCCAAATACCAAAAGTTGAGCAAAAATTTATATAATCATTAGAACTTCAATAGCCAAAAGTATGTCCTAACATCATCTTCTGCATCATAATATACATTAGCTGATTTTCTGATTTTTGTTATTCAATATAACATAGTCAGTTTTAAAACACTACTCTGAATACCCCAAAATTTTTATAATTTACAAGCTGATTATAACTCTTTTTCCACAATCAACTAGGGGTGGCCTATTAACAAGGAAATGATCCAATGTGAACAAGTTTATGATGTCAAAGATCATGTTAACAATCTGCTAGTTGCAAACAGCATATCATGTTTTATCCCTCAAGGTGCTGGAATCAAGGTGCGATTTTTCAATGATGAAACGATTTTTTCCTATATAGTAATTTCTAATTTAGTTACTTATTATAGCATTTATCAAAATTGTTATCAGATTCATTCATGGAGTGGAACATCAAAGCAGCTTAATTCTAGTAAATACGTCAAGTGTATGGCTCTTGTAAATGGGAGATTGTATACGGGATGTCAAGATAATAGCATTCAGGTTCATTTTGTTGTGTTTTTCTTGTGGTAGTGGCTTTATGGGCTGGTTGGGTAACAGATTAAAATGGATTAGGGTTAAAATAGGCCATTTATAGCTCTCAGGTTGGGTTAACAAACAAAAATCTTTTTTTCTTTTTTGAGTCTCTTTTGATTTTTGAATAATTAATACATTAAGAACAGACTTGGGGAGACTTTTAAATCAACCCATTTGACATATTCCCTTCATAGTTAATTTCTTTATATGTGTGTGTATATGTATATATTGACTTGTTTGATTTAAAATAACCAAATCTATCCATTTATAAGTAAACGAGACAAAATTAGCACTCTATATCTGTGAGTTCTTGCATTAATTGTAACTGATATGAGGGGTGTTTGAGATTGCTTATTATTTTCTTCAGATAAAAATATAAAATAACAGTTCAAGATAAGCATCTACAATACCTACTCGAAGCAGCTGATCTTACTCACAAATAATCACATTAGCACATTTGATAACCAGTTCCAAATGCTGTCAAAAAAAATTTTTTTTGCTGCTTTAAAAAGCAATAAACAGCCCTAATAAACATCTGCATTAACCCCTAACTAAACATTGAACTTTGTCATGTTTACAGGAGATCGATTTAGCAACGGGCACACTGAGTTCCATTCAGAGTGGGTCAAGAAAACTGCTAGGAAAGTCAAGCCCGGTCCATGCTTTGAAAGTTCATGATGAGCTCATATATTCAGCCAGCTCTTCTATAGAAGGAACCACATTAAAGGTATTAATTAGCATGCTTATGATTTTAGTGTTAAAATGCTTTTTGTGCTGATTATGTTTTGATATGGGAAAAGCTGTAATTTAGGTATTTGGGATTGCTATCCAAATTGATTATCAGATTATTTATGCATGAATTAAGTTGTTTTGGACAAGCAGTTTGAAGTTTTTTATTATAATTTACTTATTGGAAAACAAATAAGCAAATAAGCAGTTTTAACAAGATATCCCAACATGTTTGAAGTTATAAAAATTTCAATTTTTATATACTAATAGTTATTGTAATAACGTTTAGTATTAATTTCTATGAAATACAGACAAGAAAACTGTTGATAGGTCAACCTGACCTGTTTTGACTCACAAATTTAACTGTTTTAATGACCCAACTTGTTTTTCCTACCATTTTGCCACTCATACTGACTACGAAATTCACCATTGGTACAACACTTATGTGCACCACAATGTTATTAGGGTTAATTTCACTATAATGAAACTTACCTTTTTGTCAATCTATTTAAGAAAACATGTTTTCCCCATTGCATGTAACATAGGTTTGACCAGCTTACCATAGTATATAACATACTTCTAATATTTTTACTATTACATATAAGTAGCGTATATTATGTTTAATGGTGATGTGACAAACCAACGCCCCATTTGCGGTGCACACATATAATGTATATATGTATGGGCCCTTAAAGGGCAAAAGTAAAAGTGCACTAATTTTAACGTTATTTTAGTTATTTGTGAAAATAACGTTAAAATCATTGGGATGATCAACTTCAAACGATAACTTTGAGCCCGGGACTCTTTCGGAGCAGCCTCTCTATCCTAATTGGGATAGGGGTAAGGTTTGTATCTATCCTTCCCCCCAGACCCTACTGAAAAGTAAGAATATACTGGGTAAGGTGGTTGTTGTTGGTGATGTGACAAACCACCATGTCATAAAAAAACTGTTATTATAGAGGCATTTTCTTACATACATAGTAGAGTATGAAATATAACACATAAAATAAAAGGTATATTATTCGTATTTGATACAATGATGAAAAGTGATAGCAAGTTGCATATTGGATTTGCTTTTTTTAAGATAGCAAAATAGAAGGTTGCTGACATACAATGGTCAAAAATTGAGTATATAATTGGAAAAACAAATTATTTTTATATTCTATAACAAAAAAAAAAACAAAAGCAGGTTAGATTTTGGACTTTGGTGTAATCAACCCTTGTTATTATTATCCTTCTTTTGATCAATTTTATTAACTTTTGTTCATCAAATCAATGTGATTTTTTTTGAAGATATGGAACGCTTCGAATCACACTTTAATCAATTCAGTATCATTGGCGAGTGAAGTACGCACAATGGTAATTAGCTCGGATATGATTTATATGGGTTGCAAAGGAGGGACTATTGAAGTATGGTGTAGGAAGAAACTAAGTAGAAAAGAAATACTACAAATTGGCACAAATAGTAGAGTTATTTGCATGGCTTTAGACAACAGAGAAGATTATTTGGTGGTTGGAACCTCAGATGGAAAAATTCAGGTAATAATTATATTTTAGAGGTGGCAATTTCATTCCATTTAATTTATGAATGAGCAAAATTCGGGTTGTGTTTATCCCGTAAACCGACAAAAAAGTAGTTTATATATTAGTTTATATTTATATTAGAGGGATCAATGTGTAATTATGTGTTCTATATAATCCCTTACACTCATCATATATCATATACAATAATACAATACAATTACCTGTTAAGCTTATATTACTATTAAAGTCTTGCCTATCCTAACCCTAAAACAACTGTCACTCTGTCTCTTTTTCAGCCAACAATTATTGCCACCTTCCCTACAATCAACTAGACTACTCACAACTCCCACAAGTTTGCTTTTAACCCATCACCAAGAAAATATGGGCATTAGAAGACAATCATAAGCAACCTATTTGATTATGTCGATGGAGCCACACCTTGTCCGTCGGCAACCATCCAACCTGCTAATCATCTATTAGGCTACTAGGTTATTACCCCACGTATTACACGGGTTGATCATCAATGAAAATAATTATATTATTTTTTTAAACACTGGTTTTTTCAATGTTTGTTTCCTTAAATAATTATGTTTTAAAATATCGTTTTTAAAAATTTTTATTTTATAATAAATTCGTTTGTTTTAAAATATTGTTTTTAAAAATTTTATATTTTATAATAAATTCGTTTTTAAACGCGTTTTTTTAATATTAACATATTTTTAATGTATTAAAAATATTTTTCTTACTTTAAAAAAATGTATAAAAGAATATTTAAGATTTAATATTATTATTTAATATAAGGTGTATTTAATAGGAGAGATTGGCGGGAAATCAAAGTTGAGAAGTTCTAAGAATTTGCCATGTAGCCTTATAAACTTTAATTTATTAGTATAGATAGATGTGTAGTGACTAAGGCGTGAGGGGTCTTGGTCACGCCCCCTTGGCGCCCTCTCCCCATTACACCCAGGCGTGACTGGGCGTGACCGATGGAAGGGGTGATGGGGGTCAAGGGAAGGAAGCATTCGACCATTGGGGGAAGGAACCGTTGGGGAGGGGGGAAGGGGCGTGATGGGGGTCACAGGAAGGTAACACATATGTGATGATTTTAGTTGTTTACGTGACGTCTACATGGAGTGATGGGGTTATGATGAGTACAGTAGTACACATAGCCTTATGTATTATGTATATTCCCTTGTACTAATCATCTATCATATACAATAATACAATATGGTTACCAAGTTTATATGTAATAAAGAAATGAGTTGAAAGTCATTGTATGCACATATATCTCCTTCTAATCTTTTTTTTTTTTTTTAATTACCAATTATTTTTATAACGATGTATTATTTGTAATCATATACAACATAAAGTTATTTACATTAGTTAGTATTTGTGGGCCTACCTGACTCAAACCTATCAAGCAATTTTTAACTCCTATTATCCTAATCCAATTGAAAGACTGGTCATTATTAATAATAATGTTTTGTATATATATTTAAAGCACAAATATTTGTAACTTTAAAGATTGTTTTTGTGTGAATATGACTGACCAGTTTAATTAACTGTTGCAACCCAAACCCATTCTCATCCTTACCACCCAACCATTTTGACACCTCTACTTTTTTGTTCAACCAATTTTTGGTCCATTGTATGTAACCAATCTTCATTTACTGTCTTTATTTGTTTTATGTAGGCATGGGGAGTGAGTTAAAGATCTTGTTCTAGCTTTTGTGGATGTCAAGATGATAAATATTAACACGTGCATGGCTTATATTTTTTGAAGGTTCACAAATGAACTTTTTCATATAAAAAAGTGGTATAATATATATACATGTATAGTTCTAATTATTTTTACCTTTTGTCTCGTCTGGTTTTTTGATCAAGTGATTTAGATCGTTCAAGATGGTTTACAAGTTCTGCAGTTGAACATATTGTTTTGTATAGTCTGTATCAATAAATCAGGTGGCTTAAAATTTCCACTTTTTGGTCTTCCAAAACATCATTGCATGTATTACTTGTTGATTATATCTTCAATCAAGGGTTAAATCTAAGAACCCTAATCATAATCCAAACAATCACATATAAACAAGAATATCAAATTAGTAAAACTTACTTGTAGGAATCAATGATTTGGAAGATGATGCCATGATGATTTGGAATTCGATCCCGTTATGATGTCTTAGTCGATGGAACAAATGGAATAGAGAAATACGTAATGGTGTTTATTTATCTAAAACTCCAGACATCTAAAGGGAATCATTTAACCCTATTTTATACTTTTAACTATTTCCATCAAATAAGATAATGAAAGTAGAGAGACCAATTATGTCAAGTTGGCAAACATTAATTAAATGGTTGAGGCCATTTATGTGAAATTCCAACATTCTCCCGCTTTACTGAGAAACCATTTAGGATGAGTATTCTTTTAGTTTGGCCAAGTTAAACACTCATCAAGTTTTAGGTTAAAACAATAGCAGAAAAATACAGTTATTGAATTATAACCAACTCAAGACCCTCATTAATCATACTAAAGTCTCAAAATAAAACAATTATTCTTAAAACCAAAATGACTGAAATAAACCCTTTAATGTACAATATTATTTTGTACAAACTTGTCTATATATAACATTATCACAAGTACATTAGTATAGACAACATAAAACATACGAGGAAATTTATAGTATGTATTAATACACTATGCTTATTATAGAAGGTTGCTAACAAAACCCATCCTTATTACGAGTTCTTGAAAAACTTTGGTGGTAGACCTTTGGTCATCGGATCCACAAGCATTTCTTTAGTGTTGATGTATTCGATACAAAGATTATTTTCCTCTACTCGTTCTCTTACGAACAAAAACTTTGTAACAAGATGCAATCCAGCCCCAATTGAACTG
The DNA here is from genome assembly GCA_009363875.1 of Mikania micrantha. Classification (NCBI taxonomy): domain Eukaryota; kingdom Viridiplantae; phylum Streptophyta; class Magnoliopsida; order Asterales; family Asteraceae; genus Mikania; species Mikania micrantha. Next base: position 75,581,956 of record CM018683.1, read on the forward strand.
TTACTGTTCGAAAAACTAACGGCAGCTGAAATATCACAATAAATTTTCAATGGTCGTGATATGGAATTTATAACTTTGAGTCTAGTGATTAGATTTCTTAACAACATTCCATGACAAGTTGCATTAAAAACCGCAACATATTCTGCCATCATCGTTGAGGTCGTTGTCAATTGTTGCTTATGGCTCTTCCATGAAATTGGTCCGTCTGCTATCATAAAGATATACCCAGAAGTTGATTTCTTATCATCCATGCATTTAGCAAAGTCAGAGTCAGAATAGCCAATCACTTCTAAGTTATTACTTCTATAAGTTAACTTATGCTCTTTCGTCCCTTGAAGATATCGCAATACTTTCTTTGCTGCTTTCCAGTGATCTAGGCCAGGGTTAGATTGATATCGGCCTAGCATCCCAGAAATATATGCAATATCTGGACGAGTACAGACTTGATGTCATATTTGTTTTTTTGGACCTTTGAGCCTTTTCCTTTATTGAAGTTGTCTTTTCTTTTCTTGGTGTTTGTGGTAGTGAGGTGAGCAACATTTTTTTTTTATCTTTAAACGCTCTTCTTCTTGTACACACATAGCAATAAGTTCACTCATTTGCCATTTGTCCTTTTGAGTATTGTAATTTATTTTAAAAGGATCAAATTGTGTAGGAAGAGAGGTCATTATAAAGTGTACTAGAAAACCCTCACTAATTTCCATGTCCATACCCTTTAGCTTATGGGCCATGTCACTCATCATCATTATGTGCTCATGCACACCACTTACATCATCATACTTTTAAGTTAGCATCTTTAGAATCAAAGTACTCATATGTGCTTCAGAAGTTCCTTTAAATTGCTTCTTAATGGAATTCAGATAAGTTCTTGCATCTTCTAAGTCAGGTATGGCTCCACGAATGGCTACCGAGATGGAATTCTTTATGACCATGAGAGACATTCTATTTGACCTCTCCCACCATTCATACACTTGTTTTTGATCTGCAGTGCTTTCAGCACTAAGTGCAGTAGGAGGGTCATGCCTCAAAGCATAGTCTAAATCCATCATTCCAAAAGTTAGTTTGATGGCATCGCGCCATGACGCGAAGTTAGTGTCAGTCAAGGGTTCAATTCCATAGTTAGGGCTTAAAGTGGATGCTGAATTAAAACAATTGAGATGTAAAGAAGAATTAAAGTGATTTGATTATGGGGTAATCAAATAAAGCAAACGAAATTAATACATTGAAGATATAGTCTATCAAAACACCACAATTAATAGACTAAAAGTAAGGTTCTAATTGAACATTAGCTTCGCTTTGGCTATGACCAACATTCAAGTATTATGAACATAAATAAAATATATATTAAGGCACACAAAACAACATATCACCTTAAGGCAGAAATGGAATTTTATGCAACTTAGCCTTATATTACATCATGTGTATTATAGAATAACTAGCATTTGGGTTCATTATTTAATAACACACATAATTGCATAATATGGTAACATTAAACCTCAATGTCAAACTAAATGATATCCCTTTGGTTCAATCATTTAACCTTCCATTGAAGTTTACCACTTTACATGCGTATCAAAGTAATAACATTCTTATTGAAACATGATTATTTGTAATAAGTATTAGTGTAGATATGGTACGAATAGTATTATATTTCGAATTAGGTTTATGGTTCAAACCATAATCATTGTTTGAGCAAAAAATATGATACGAATCAATAGGGGTGAGCATAATATAACCATAACCGAAAAATAACCGATAACCGCACCGAACCATAACCGATTTAACCGAAACCGACTTTAACCGACGGTTATGGTTAAGCAAAGCCATTAACCGAACCATGCGGTTATGGTTATGGTTAAGGCTAGTCATTAACCGACTTTAACCGAACCAAACCGAATAATGTATATTTGTTTTTTAATATTTGTATGTTTTTAAGAAGTTATGGTGTAAATCAAGTATAGAAGGTGAATCCTCATTTTTTACTATATCAAAATATTATGAATCATATATGAGACTAAATATATTAGAAAATAAATCAAAGTTCACGTGGTTTTTACTTTTTGTTCACACATGCTTAGACACTACAAAATTTTACAAGCTTCACTAAGATTTTCATCATTAATATATCTATAATTCACAAGCATATTTCAAGTTTTTCTTAGTTTTTCAACAAGTCAATAATTAACCGAATTTAACCGAAACCGAACCGTAACCGGTGGTTAACCGATTAGTGGTTAACCGATCAAATGGTTATGGTTATGGTTAAGGATTTACAATTAACCGAAGTAGCGGTTTTGGTTATGGAAATGACCATAACCACACCGAACCGAACCATGCACACCCCTACGAATCAACATCAGTTTATGTTTCCGAACAAAATCTTTAAAAGTATTATTACCAATACTTTTAAATTCGTTTGGATCTATGTCAATTTGAAATTCCATTACAATTTAATAATTATGGACATCCTAAATTATTCTATTGAAATCCATATACTTCAATCTTTATTCATATATCGAAACATGACAGCAATTGTAATTCTTTATGTCGGCAGTTTGAAAACATAATCCAATTCTTAAGTTCGGTTTTGATTAAAACAATTTATATCATACAATTTCGTATGGAATCCATATAAACGATTTTGATGTTAAGAAATTTTAGCTGTCTTATACACAACCGAACAAGATGGATAATTTGAAGTCCATAATTAAAAAAAATTAAAAATGTATATATATTTGAAGGATTAATAGTTCGTATGTGTTCAATCAATACAATAAATTATTTGATTGTTAAAATTAATTCATAATTGCATGTTGAAACAAGAGACGACGAATAAATCAATTAATCATGTTCTTGTTTGATCCATATTTACGTCAGATATTTGTTTATCTATTCGAACAATTAATCCCATACAGGACAAATCAATTTTGTGATTGAATTAATATAATCAACATCGCTCTGATACCACATATTGATTATATCTTCAATCAAGGGTTAAATCTAAGAACCCTAATCATAATCTAAATAATCACATATAAATAAGAACATCAAATTAGTAAAACTTACTTGTAGGAATCAATGATTTGGAAGATGATGCCATGATGATTTGGAATTCGATCCAGTTATGATGTTTTAGTCGATGGAACAAATGGAATAGAGAAATACTTAATGGTGTTTCTTTATCTGAAACTCCAGACATCTAAAGTGAATCATTTAACCCTATTTTATACTTTCAACTATATCCATCAAATAAGATTATGAAAGTAGAGGGACCAATTATGTCAAGTTGGCAAACATTAATTAAATGGTTGAGGTCATTTATGTGAAATTCCAACATTACTTGTTGTTAATGCGTATACATTATGCCTGGTAAAATGGGCGAGTTGGATCGGGTTGGGAAACGGGTCAGGATGAGTGCGCGTCAGAACGAGTTTTAAGCAAAATCAATCCGCGTCTAAATGGATTGTTCTTAAAAAATATCAATTTAGTTTAACTTAAGATGTGTTATAAGTATACAAATAGTCCATTTGGAAAATTTTTAGTAATTTTCTCATCAAATATATTATAAATCATTCTTAAATGTTTGAATCCATTTCATTTACATAGTTTTTTGGTTACCCATCTTGACCCGCATTGTGTTTAAGTGCTACCCATTTCAACTCATTCAATATTATGATGTTGCCCATTTTAACCCATTATACTACAATTGTTTACCCAAACCAACCAATTTTCTTTAATTTGGGTAAAAATTGCCACATCTGGTATACATGAATCTTTGTAATGATGTATTGATACCAATCCATAAAATGTGTTGGTGCTCTTGTGCTGAAAAAGAAAGTTTCAATTCTTGACTATAGGCCATGTGTTGTTGCTCTTATGCTAAAAATGTGTTGGTGCTACTGTGCTAGAGCATCTATAACAGAGATACTAAAAACAGTCATTTTTGCTCATCCTTCAAAAACTTTAGTTTTTACTTCAACACTACCCTAAATTCAAATACTATTTATATTATATATGTATGCATCAGTGACGGAGCTTGAAGGCACAGATAGGGGGGGCGAAAAATTACCGGAGCCAGAATACATGTTAATTTTTTTACGCGAGGGGGGGCGAAACCTCTATTTTTATATAAAAAATTAACCTTTCGGCCAAAAAATTAACACTACGGACGAAAAAATAGGGGGGGCGGTCGCCCCCCGGCCCTATGTAAGCTTCGTCCTTGGTATGCATACCACTCTCATGTGTGCTTTGCCTTCCAAAAACCCAAATGTGAAATTGGACATATGTCAAGATTTTTCTCCTCCAACGCAACTGCAAATGTCTGATCGTATCACATTCGTAACAAACGCTCGCGTTGCGGCCTTGCGGGTGCTCATCGTAGACATAAATTATTTTAATAAAGATTATAGGTTTTTAAGTAATTAAATATCAAAGTAGATAAATTCAAACTAATAGCAAGGTTAAAGAATAATGTCACATGCTTTATTTGCATGACATCATTCATCTCTTCTGTTAGTTTCATCAGGATGTTTGCAAACAAGTAAGTGTCTTGAAGGAAGACTATGCTCGTAGCTATTTTCTTTTTCTATTTTATTTAAAAATCGGCATTCAATTGTTAAAGGATACAATGAGCAAGATGATGAATTTTGTGATGATGAAGATGGCATCCAACTAAAAACATTGAATTTGATTGAATCTAAAGCTAATCACGAGCAACGCTTTTAAAACTAGACCAAGCATCAAACCGATGATCGGTCAACTTATTAGTTTACTAGTCGGATCAGACCAGATTTAAAAACCGAATGACATGATAAATGCTATAAAATTTATATTAGTAATTTAATATAAAAAAAATTGATTTACGAACCAAATACATTATAAAAAATGGAAAAATCGAATTTAGATCTATCTAGGAAAAAGTCCCCGAAATTACTAATTTTTATCAAAAACAACGGTTCATTTGAATGGACCGCTGTTAAATAATAATTAAATATTTAAATTATATCGAACAATGATAATCAGGAAAAATTCCCCAAATTACTAATTTTTATCAAAAACAACGGTTCATTTGAATGGACCGCTGTTAAAGGATAATTAAATATTTAAATTATATGGAACGCTGTTAATAATGAAATCGAACGCTGTTAATGATAATTAGGAAAAAGTCCCCAAATTACTAATTTTTATTAAAAACAACGGTTCATTTGAATGGACCGCTGTTAAAGAATAATTAAATATTTAAATTATATGGAACGCTGTTAATAATGAAATCGAACGCTGTTAATGATAAGAACCGCTATATAATATTTAAGTGTTTTAAATGGGTTTAAATTAATCTTTTTTACAACGGTTCAATCTTGAACCGCTTTAAATTATAAATTTTGACCGCCTTTAAAGAGTATTTGTGTACTAGTGAATACACGTCATGGTTAATCAAGAAGATGAAAATGAAAACCCCAAAACCGATGATGAAGTTGAAGAAGTAACGTTTTTTGGTCATTGTTTAATGAAATTGTTGATCAAGAACAAAAAAAAACTAGTAAAAAAGAAAAACAAATGGTGACCCAAAGAACACACCACACCAAGGACAATGCATATTAGCGTCCAAGCAACTAGTCTCCACGAGCAAAACAACCTACAACCTAGGCATCTCGAATTTATTAAACGAGAGAATAGAAATGAAAATAAATGAAAAGAAAGGAAAATAAAATAAAAGAATGGAGTTATTTCCTTCCAATTCCTTCCAAATCAGAAGGAAAGAAAAGTCAAGTAATTTTGCTTAGTTTTCCTTCCACTTCTCTTTCTTTTTCTCCTTAAATGAAACTCGGGAACACAATATGTGTTATTTTCCTTTCCCTTCACTCGTTAAATGAAACTCATGAACACAAAAATGTTTCTCCTTTCCTTCCATTTCCTTTCTTTGCTTTCCTAAAATGAACTCGGGAACATCTCGATAGTGTTAAGTTAGTGCAAAAAACTAAAGGTGGGGCCTTTTAGATCACGGCTGAAGAAGCCAAAGACACATAGATGTTGTGACGTATATTTTTTTAGCCAACTCTATACCAGCTTATGTATTATTTGATTCTGAAGCTGGTAGATCCTTTATATCTACTAAATTTACTCATCACTCTTCATTTGTGTTAGAAAAATTATCTTCACCTTTAGAAGTTGTAGTAGACTATTAGAGCTTCTTAGTGTTTAATGTGTATCAAAACTGTAATATTTCTATAGAGGGTGAGGATTTTGCAATTAAATTAATATCTATAATGCTAGGAGAGTTTGATGTGGTAGTAGGAATGGATTGATTGTATCATTAAATTAAGCCAACATCTTGTATGATCACAAGGTAGTCCAATTGATATCTCAAAGTGCTAAAGAAATTATTATTCAAGGATAAAGAAGGTGCGGAGATGTTTTGTGTTCACTAGCTAAAGCGATGAAGTACATTGATAACGGAGACAAATAAGTGCTAGCCTATATGGTTGATGTTGGGAAAGATGTAAAGAGAGTGTAGGGTGTTTATCGGGTCGGATAACGAGTTATTCGTGTTTTTCGGGTTGGAAAATTTTTTTGCTTTATCCGAAACCCGACCCGACCAGACCCAAAATTCAAAATATATTACCCGACCCCGAAAAACCCGAATTCGTTCATCCGAACAACCCTATTTTTTTCGGATATCCGACCCGGGGAAAAAAATCAGTTTTTGTATATCCGAAACCCGACCCGAATCTAAAATCATATTATCCGACCGAAAAACACGAAATAGATTTCGGATACGGTTTTTTCGGGTTTCGGATACGATTCGGATTTCGAATTTTTTCGAGTTTCGGATATTTTGAACACCCCTATGTATGATGTACTAATTGTTAGAGACTTTCTGGCTGTATTCTCAGACGTATCATCGTGAGTTCCTTCAGAAAGAGAAGTGAAATCTCGTATTGATCTAGTTCCGGAATCCAAACCAATAGCCAAACTCCGCATCGGTTCGCACCAACTAAGATGCAAGAGTTAATGACTCAATTCCAAGATCTTGTTAGGTTTTATCAGTCCTAGCATCTCACCTTATGATGCTCAGATGCTCTTTGTCAAGAAGAATGATTAGAGTATGAGAACGTGTATCGACTAACGATGATTCAAGGGGTGGATATTTGAAGATGTCCGACAAAACCTCACAAATAGTCTTTGCGGTTTTTGTGACTATTTACGTACCTTACTATTATTATTTATGTATTTTTTTTGTCACAATTATTACATAATTACTTTATATTATTAAAGGTATGATTCATCTCTACAACAAGAGATATTTAGAAGATTGATGTGAAATGACGCTCCACAAATATACGAGCTACACGAAGTCATACAAAGATTTTCTAAGATGTTTGCTAGCATCGATTGAACTCCTAATGCTTTGCTAGATCAACACTATCAAGGTGGTCATCCACATTAGGGGTGTCGTTCGGGTTGGTTCCTCGGGTTTCAGGTTGCTCGGGTCGGGTTGCTCGGGTTTTTGCAGTATGAAATTAGAACCGAGAACCGAACCATTTAACTTCGGTTTAATTGGTTCTCAGGTTTCGGTTCTCGGGTTTAATCGGGTTGGGTTAAACGGTTCTCAGGTAATATTTGAAAAACTAATATTATATTTTTCAAACAAATAAAATTAAAACATGTTTAACCAAAACATACATTTTCTTAAAAATTTCAAATGTTTAACCATAACATAAATAGAACGTGTTTAACCAAAACATGCATTTCTTCAACAATCTCAAAACATATAGATGCTTTGAAAATTAACAAATGTTACCGACCCTTAGAAACCTAGTTCGGTTTTTCGGGTTTACCCGAATAAACCTCGTGGGCACCCAAGGTCCGAACTATTCTAAATTTTTGGGTTCGGGTAATAGGCTTTTTCGGGTTGGTTATTTTCAGGTTCGGGTTTTTCGGGTTCGGGTTTTTCGGGTTCGGGTTTGTGTTTTTCGGGGGTACCCCTATTCCACATCCAACTATGATGCTTGAAGCATGATATCAAATGATTTTTGGATATATATATATATATAGGAGCTGATCGGATACAAAGGGATATTACCGTGCGAAGCGTAGGAAGCCATATTTTTGTTACACGTGTAATTATTATGATTTGGACGGAGGGTTAAAATAGGTATTTTGTTCAGAAACTGGTTTAAGGAAATGATTGAGATATTTAAAAACATTCCTAATAATACGCAGAACAATTATTTAATTGAATTTTTTACTAATAAGCGGTTTATAATCGATTAAGCATATTTTTTGTTTCGATCAATTATCAAATCAGAAGAAAGACTGTATATTGTTTTTTGCGTGGTCATTTATATATAATAAGATGGAAGAAATTAGAGATCGAGAAGGTATTTTTTATATTATTTTTATCAGTTTAATCAAAATATTAACATGTGTTTGTCATTTTGTTAACAAGTCGAATCCGTAGATTGAAAAATTATTTTTTTATTTGTGAGTAAACATTATAAAATATGTACAATGGAGATTGATTTGTACGTATAGTAATAACCAAGACGCTTAATGGAATTGGACGAGAAAATTAATGATATAAAGAGCCAGTACGTGATTTGATAATATTGGTACGTAATTGTTATATGAGCATATGTATTACGTAAATATGCAGTTGCTGTGAAAATACGAATGAAGGATGTTTAATATAGGTTATCAAACTATTGGAACGTAATTATTATGAGTTTTTTTTTTATTAGTACGTAATAATGCATGATGTTTTGTGCGTGAATATAATGCATTTTTGTGTTGTACGTGAATTCAGGATGTTTAATAGAGGAAATAACAGTTGGGTTGGAACGTATTTCACCTACATCAGGAAAAAAATACTACAAACCTGATGTACCATTATCTTTAAAGCCAATAGTAGGGATGTGTTTCTCTTCGATTGAACATGCATTTGATTTTTACCAAAATTATGCAAAAAAGTGTGGATTTATTGCTCGCAAAGGTTCGCAATATTGTATAGGGAAAGTTATAAAGATGAAATATTTTGTATGTTCAAAGGAAGGACATAAGCCTTTCAGAGATTTGATTAAAAATGATAACAATACGGACAAGGGAAAACAAATTAAGAGTAGGAATATGCCTACACAAATAACTAGATGTTTGGCTCATATAGTTTTGAAGTCAGATGATGGTATTACATTTAAAATCAATAAATTCATTGAGGAACATAATCACAGTTTGGTATCGCAAGACGATATACATTTTTTGCCATCATGTAGGAAGTTAACATATGAGCAGATGCAGTTGATGTGCTCATTGTCTAAGCATTATATTGGTCCTGTTAGAGCTTTTAACACGATGCGTACCAAGTACGGTGGTTTTGACAAAGTTGGAGTTACATCTGTTGATTGCAAAAACTTCAAAAAGCAATTGAATTTGTTTGTTGGCGAGTATGATGCAGATATGGTAGTGAATATGTTGCTTAAGAAGAAGGAGTATGCCACAGATTTCTCTTTTGAGTATACCATGGATAACAAAAATCAGTTAACTGGATTGTTTTGGGCAGATGGTCATTCAAAGAAGAATTATATAGTATTTGGTGACGTTGTTTCATTTGATGCTACATTTAGGACAAACAAGTAAACAAAACATATATTTGGGATGGTTTTTGATTATTTTTACAATTAATTGTTTTCAAAAATTTAGATGAAATATCTTATACTTTTTATTTAATTTTGCAGATACAAAATAGTATTTGTTCCGTTTACCGGTATTGATAACCACCATTGCAATATCAGTTTTGGAGCTGTATTATTAGGTTATGAAAGTATTGCATCATACAAATGGCTATTAGAGTGTTTTACAGGTGCCTTTGATGTTGCACCAAAAATTGTAGTTACAGATCAGGATGCAGCTATAAAACAAGATGTAGAAGCTGTTTGGCCGTCAACCAGACACAGATTGTGCATGTGGCACATAATGACAAAGGTTTCAGACAAGGTATGTGATGTTTTAATAGTCAAATTAAAATGGTACATTGAAGTATCCTGGTACATAATTTAGTTATATTGTACATTAAGAATTTTTTAACAATAGGTTATGAGAAAATGGTACGTCATAATATAATAAATTAGTACGTAATTTGTTGTTTTTTAAATATAACAGGATTAAACATTATTTTTTTATATAGGTTGGGACTGCATTATGCAACAATGAGGATTTTAAGAGACGCATATGTGACATAGTTTGGACTAATTCAGTGTCTCCTGAAGATTTTGATAGAGAATGGTTGTCAATAATGGATGATTATGAATTAAGTAACAGTGATTGGTTTGGATATATGTTTGAGATAAGGGACATGTGGATTCCTGCTTTTTACCGTTACGAGCCGATGTCTGGTCTTAGGCGAACCACTTCAAGATCTGAGAGTGAAAACCACTATTTTGGCCAAGTTTCTAATTGTCAACTAACTTTGCTCGAGTTTTTTACTCATTTTGACACTGCCATGAAAGCTCAAAGGCATTTGCACAGGAAGAATGATCTTACATCTAGAAACACAATGGGTGATATGTGGACAGATTGTTCGTTAGAAGAGCAGGCACACAAAATATATACGAGAAGTATATTTTTTGATGTTCAAGAAGAAATATATGATTCCATTCACAGTTGTCTTTCAGTTTGTACATCACAATCAGGTGATTACACCAGTTTTGATATAAAGGATCTTAAGGCAAAGGGAGGAGGATATTTGCAGGTAAGTATTTTTCTTGTTAAACTGATGGGTACGTGATGTGTGTTAATAAAATACAAGTGTGTGTTATTGCAGGTATTGTATTGTCAAGAGGATGGCAATGTAACTGTAATGTGTAGTTGCAAGCGTTATGAACAGTATGACTTATTATGTCGTCATTGTTTTTATGTTTTAAGGCTATGTGATGTAAAGGTATTCCCTGATAAATACATTTCCAGAAGATGGACAAAAGATGTTGTCCTAAATATGTCAAATAGTTACATTATAAACCCACACATTTTGAGTGGAATAGCTCTTGAAGTTGATAATGTGGTACGTGACATAATGTCTTCCAGTGAATATATTGTTAATAAGTTGGTGAAAGACATGAAAAAGTTGACAATTTTTAGAGATATTTTAAAAGACATAATGGATCAAACTGATGAAAAAACAAGGGATAGGCCTAATGTAAAACAAAAGGATATTGTGTCATCATTTGTTCCTCAACACGAATAATCAAGTGTTAATGTTCGAGTACCATCGGGTATTAAGAACAAAGGGTCTGGTTTGCATAAAAGGTTTAAATCTAAACGTGAACAAACAATCAACAGAATGGGTAAGAGAGCTAGAGGTTGTCATAGTTGTGGACAATCGGGACATGATAGACATACATGCCAGGCACTTAGAGGAACACACAAAGATGATTAGCATGTGTTTTAGGTACGTATTTTTGGTATGCATGGACATTTTTTGTATTTTTTGAATTATAAGTAGTTGGTACGTTATTTTAGTACGTGATTTTTTGGTTCAATTATTATATGAGAATCAATATAGTTATTTGATTATGTTGTATGCTAAATATTAATTGGTACGTTATTTAAGTACGTATTTTTGGTATGCATGGAAAGACATTTTTGTATTTTTTGAATTATAACTAGTTCGTACGTTATTTTAGTACGTGATTTTGTGGTTCGATTATTATATGAGAGTGAATATAGTTATTGATTACGTTGTATGCCAAATATTAATTGGTACGTTTTTTAAGTACGTGATTAGTTGGATAGTGATGCATGATACGTTATATTTTTTATGATTGGGATATTTTTTATGTGAATATAGTTCTTGATTATATTATATGCTAAATTTTTTAAGATTTCATGAAGAATTATAATTGATATTAGGTAGTTTTTTTTATTTATATATATTTTTAGATTAACATTATATATAAATAAAATTTTTCTGAAGTATTATAAATGATGTGTTTTGATGTTTATTAGGTGAGTTTATTATAAATAGTATTAAATATTTTTTTACGTTTATTTTTCATAATCAGTTATTTTAACATTTTTTTACAGGAAATTAAATGTAATTTGTGGGGGTTGAATTTTTTTATGGGACATATTTTGTCATTATGGACATTGTTAATCCTTTAGTATTAAAGTACGTAATTATTATTTTTTTGTGTAGTACGTAAATATATTTGATGTCTATTGATATAGGAAATAAACGTGTTGGTATGTTTTTTATTATTATATATTAAAGTTTTAATTAAACATTATATAAGATAAAATTAATAATAAAGTAATGAGAAATTTATGCTAAAGAGAATGATTTATTAAACACCATTAAAATCAAAATAAAACAGATTACATATAGGATTCTAGGAAATCAATTTTCAACTTCATTGAACAACGAAGGGTTTTTATGATGTTTGCAATGGTCTGAAGTTGCTGAACATCCGTTTTATCTTCATCTACCATGAACAACACGACAAGATCTCGAACTACATTAGGTGGTAGCTCTAGCAACTGTTTGCTTAGTTCGTCCCTTTTTTTATCCCATCTTCAAGGCTTTGAAAGTTTTGTTTCAAGACATTCATATAAAGAGCGTCTTTATTGTATTGCTTCATAATATCGGCAGTGAGTCTTGATTTTTTGTCATCGGATGGTGATGATGATGATGAAGCCATTTTTTTTATTGGTTGTAGATGTGTTTGATTACTATGACGAGCAATCTATATTTATAGGCTGAATGCATTTAATAGGAGTAAATAGTCATTAATAGTATTCCACCCGTTCAACTACCGATATTAATGAAACGTATTTATTGCAGCACAACAACCGGATTAAGAAGATGGACTATTAATATGCCTTATGTATACGTTTTTGTAGTATATATAGCATATGCATGCACGAGTGCTTCATATCAAAAAAACAAATCAAATAGTATCCACTTTTTTTATAAACATTTACAGGAAAAATGGCATCTTCATCAAGCTACAAATACCAGAAGGATGAAAAAGCAATACAAATACTAGAAAAAAGCTTTTCTGAGGAGAAGAAGGATGACAGGATAATGAGGAACTCCATTGGGATGCTGAATGAGCTCCTTATTGCTGACATAAGGTCTAACATTTCAAACTTGAGCGATCTGTTGGATGATAATGGTGAAGGTGCTGAGGCGGCGAAGGACTACATGGTGAGTCAGTTAATGATGAATGAGGAGATGCATGTTGGCATTGAGGAACTACTGAAGGTCACCATTGACAAAATGAAGAAGAAGAGGGATGGTGTGGATGAAATAAAAAAGTTTTAGGTGTTTTGGTATATGGAGGTGCAGGTGTTTGTGTATGATAACTATGTAAATTTTTTTGTTTTGGTATGGATGCAATTATATATATATATATATATATATGTTTTTGTTTGGGGTTTACACATTTGTTAATCTACCAAGAAAAATGAATTACATGTTGTTTTTTCACACAATCCTAAAGTTATAACATAAACAACAATTTAAAAAACAAAATGAAATGAATAAAAACGTGATAAGAAATATAGATAAGCAAACAAAATATTACACAAACAAACATATATGTTTACAAGTGCTTCTTCTGCCTAGATTTAATCTGATTTAGTATTGTTTTTGGCCATTGTTTCTTTTTTTTTGATCAAGGGAGTCATGATCCTTTGCCTGAAGCAGAACATCATCTTTAAGAATGTTTATATTTGACAAAAGTATCTTACATAGGTATTTGAAGCGCAACTGGTTTAGTTGTCTACATTGAGCTTCAGATTCTGGATTTAATCCAGTCTTCCATTTTTTAAGACCTCCACCCATGTAAGTCTCCATATGCCTCCTGGAGAACACACCACAATCAACTCCATTTTTTGTTGTTTTCCACGGAAGATCAAGTAGAGTTGGTGTTAGATTATAGATCTTCAAAGCATTTGGATGGTCTTTGTTTAGAAGATAGTTGGGAAAAACATCTTTCTGGATAAAGCAAAAATAAAGTAATTTTAGAACGTGGTTTAACATGGTATGGTTTAAGCAAAAATAAATGTATAGATATATAAGGAACGTGATTATAGTACGTGATAAAACATAAGTTAAATGTTTAGTAATAATTTCATAAAAAGCTAATTTCACGATGGAACGTAATTACATTATGTGATTTAAACGCATATATAAAAAAGAGGAACATAAAATCAAATGTTTTAGGAAATCAGTCTAAACATGGATGCAAAGTGTCAAGTGACATAATTAATAAGCAATAAGCAAAAATCAATGAGGTTTAACTTAAAAAATGAACACAATTATAATTTATTAGATCAAAAGAAAAACATATAAAGAAAATAATAAATGCATGAAACATATGAAAAAATTAAGCAAGAACGTTATTTTAGTACGTCATTATTAATATAACTAAAAGATCTAGATTTAATAAGTTCATAAAAAGCTAATTAAATACAGTACGTAATTAAGGTACGTGATTTAAAAATATATAATTAAGGAACATAAAAGTCAATGTTTTAGGCAATGAGTTAATAAACAAAGTTAATAATCAATGTGATTTTAAACATAGATCGAATAAACACATAATTAATGCAATGCAATTAGCTTATAAAGTTAAAAGGACAATAAGAAAAGATGTTTAGTTTAAAGTTAATAAATGGAACGTGATTATAGTACGTGATATACAATTTGCATGATCAAAACTTAATTTGAATAATGGAACATTATATATATATCACAAGTAGATGGGGTTGAATCAAATTACCATTGTTGCAGGAATGTAAGAGTATCTTTCAAGCTTTATCACACCGGTTGCCATGTTGTCTGTAACTTCAAAAATTGGATTTTTCATATCAAACACCAAGACGAAGACATGTTCATTATGTATGATGGGGATGAAGGCCAAATCAATTTTGTTTAAGTTTTTTTATGTTTAAGTTGGTGAGCAGCAACCCCATGTTTTCAGCAAAAAGAATGTTTCTTGTCTTATCTGGAACACCTTTTTCCAGCAATGACAATGGCTGCATTTATGTGTGTTTAATAATGTGTTAGTGTTATAAATTAAAAAAAAGGAATATAATAAGTGGTTGTTTACAACATACCAAGATATCTGGAGGCAAAAATAATCTAAAAGGAGAACCAGGTCCTCTTTGTTTTTCATCATTATTAAGAACATGAACAAAAGCTTCAAGGACACCGGTGTGTATGTATACTTCTGGGTAAAGGCTTTCCATAATGACTTTGTAAAATTCTGTATCACTGTTTGTGATGAATAGGAGAGTACTGCATTAATAAAACGAACACAATTAACATAATAACACATGTTAGTTTAATTTTTTTTACAATGTGAAACTTACTGTGGGTCGTTTTTAGGATGAAATACATATTGACATAGCATCCTTTCTTCTTTGGAAAGCTTTGTTCCCAATACAACCGATCTTTCAACATATGGTGACCTTAGTTGTTCTCCAATTATTTTCGACCTGTGTTTTCTCTCATTCTTGATCTTGATTTCTCTTGGAGGTGTGTTGACAACACCAGGTGTCCCCAAAACAGGTTCATTAGGTTCAGTTTCAGTTTGCAAAAAAAGGGATTGTTGTAATAACATTCTCTAAATCAACAGCATCATCATCAGCATTAACAGTATGTTCATCTTCAACAATAGGTTGTTTTTCCTTTCCTTTTGAACTTGAAATTTGTAGCTCTACAACCTCACTTGCTTTAACCATCTCTTGAACGAATGTTGGTGTTACATCTAATGGCTGGTCCACATGGAATTCTACGGATGCAGCCACTTCTGGTGCAATTGGTTGTGAATCCAAAACCATTCTAGACCAAACTTCCTTCCTCAGTTTGAAATCATTATTAGACGGGTATTCAGTGGTAGTTGATGATATAATCCAATCAATCTCACTCCCCAATTTCTTGAATTCTTCTATTTTTTCATCCAATTGAATTAACCATTCCTATAATTTAAATGCAAGGTGTAATCAAAACATGTTTTAGTGTAAAATAACAAATGGTACATGATAAAATATAATGGTACGGGATTACAAACAAGTATCTTACTTGTTCTGTTGTTGGTTGTTGGTTGTTGTGGGGTATGGATTCTTTGAACATAAGGAGACATGCCAAAAAGTGATAAGGGAGTGTATGTATCTTCAATAACTCTTTGAGTATAAGATCCAACTGGGTACAACAACTCATTTGGACATGGTCTAATGTTATCATGAATGTAGTCATCCATACCACCATCTTCATCATATTGTTGTTTATCATCAGAGGATAGCTTGTTATGATCAATAACTTGTTCATCATCTACATGAGAGTCATCAACAGCGACATCAACACCTTCTTCTTCTTCTTCGACAACAGCGACATCAACTTCTTCTCCTTCGACAACAGCATCATCACCACCTCTATCAATACCTTCTTCATCATCACCAACATTTGCATCAAAGGGCTGTTCACTTTCAAATTCCTCAAAATCACATGCTTCTTCCGGATTCCCAGATTCATAATTAGTAAATGGACCGTTCTCATATATGTTAGAATCAAGTTCGATGAGGTAGTTATTTGTGACGTTTTCAATGGTTGGGCCTGGTGGAAGGGTTGAGAGATATCTTGTGCGTTTCCCATGAACGTAGAGTAACTGAAGAAAATAATAACTAGTTAACACATGTAATTACAAATTTATTTTATACAGATAAACAAAATGTATCATACCGCAAGGAACAACAATGGGCCGTTAAAATGTTCATTCAAAGTCCACTCTTTCTTCGTCCTTTGCAAACAAGTCATAAGATATTCGCACCAGTTCATGTTGGGAATGTCACTGTCTCTGATAATAGAATTCAGGAACCGTTGGTTGACTGTTGTGCTTTTAGTTGTCAATCCTAGTACAGTGTTGTAAACTACCAGCCAGTTTAGCTTAAACAGCCAGTCACCATTCTCATTGGATTTAATCTGATCAAGAACATCTTTAACTGTGATTCGTGATTTATTTTGATATTGAGCTTTCCAGACATTTAAGGTATTTGATGAACCAAGTTGTAACATCAGTGCCGGAACCGTCACCGGAACAACGATCTTAAATTGTGACATGAACAGTAAATATGTACAAACTACAAACATTTCATTTCATTTTTATTCATATCATTGTCATTATCAATTTGTGTTATCATAGAACAAATTCAGAAAAACATTTAACAGAAACAAGTTCAGGACTATGGTTCTTGAGTCAGATAAATATCTGGCAACACAGAACCAACATGAGATTATTTGTTAGGAATTACTATGTATAAACGTATGTGAGGCTTTACAGAACAGAATACACGGATGTTGTTATGTGAATGCTAAATTGACGGGTTATTCGTATAGGTGACGATCTGTATGAATATATCTAAAAGTTTAACGTTATGAATAATGTCCAATAATTAGAAAACAATATTGAAAAGTATAGTTATCGTCTTGTTCGTACGGGTGACGATTCGAACGAATACGCGCGACAACCGTACGATTCGATTTAAACAGTAAATTAATAGTTTAAAATTTAAAATAATTAAAAGATATTAGTTAATTTATTAGGAATCACAACTGGAAATAATTTTGTAAATCCCATTTTAATAAATCGTATCATTTCGTGATGAAAATCACGAGAATTGATATTTTACGCGAAACCGAACGAGACCGATCAACCGGGTGGGGTGAAGCACTTATTATGGCAAGTAAATGCCATAACTCACTTCACCAACCTCTTTCTCTCTCTCTCTAACCTCGTCACTTTCTCTCTCTAAAATTCCCAAACTTCTCTCTAAGATTTCTTGGTGATTTCTTGTTGGATTCAAGCCTAGTTAGTGTTGAAACGACCACCACGCAACGTAGAACAAGGAAGTACAAGTTTTTTGAACATTCATCCGTAAAATCTGAGGTAAATCCCCATTTTGTTTTGGTTTAAGTGGTTATCACGAACCCATTCAGATTTTTGTAGTTTTAATCACATTGAAAACTTAGAAACACTTAGATAAGCACGTATGAATGATTAGGAAGTTGTAGGACTGAATTTTAACAGATCTGGATCGAAAAAGGAAGAAGAAAGTGCAGGTTCGCGAACCAAATGCGATAAGACGAACCTGTTGCAGGTTCGCCGAACCTTTCTACTGGGAAACGAACCCGTTGGCCTGCAACGAACCTGCACCGAACCTGTCAAGTCTGTCAGCCGAACCTGTTACCACCTGCAACGAACCTGTATTAGCCGAACCTTACATCAACTGAACCTTTGATCAACGAACCTCTGGCCACGAACCCTCTAAGCTGACGAACCTTAGTCGAACGAACCCTAAAGGTTCGCCGAACCTACCTTTACTAACCAGAAGGTTCGCCGAACCTATACTCATATCCAAATAGGTTCGCTGCCCAAGGTGGTTAGAACCTCAAAGTGTTAGCTAATCAAGGAAATTCAGTACCTAGGGCTATTGAACTTAGTTGTAAGAACAAGGAAATGATCATACGAGCACTCGAAACTTAAAACGAACTGAGGAACATGCATTGGTGGGGGTTATACCACAAGGTGTTGGTGTAAATCTCAATATTCACATCTAACACTTAGAAATCTCATACGAATGTATACGACTAATTTGGATTGTTCAATTGTGCACTCCAAGCTAAGTTGTAAACTCGGAAGAACAAGAATCAAGTTGGGAAACAAAGAACTATCAAAGGATTTGGAATTGACCTAAATTTGGTTAATTCAAAGTTCTAACACGTTTAACTTGTATTTTTCATAAAATATCTTCTGTTTTAATAAAATAGCATGACTTTAATTTATAGCTCCTTATTATATTTTATGAATGTCAATTGGTTTCTTTTAAAGTTAGTTTATTGTAATTGATTGGGAAATTGTTGAAAATAGACAATGTTATTGTCTGGTTTTGGACTAAAAACAAAGGAAACTCTGCCCAAATTTTGTAAAATTTTAAAAGTAAGTTATTATAATTAAACAGGGGATTTGGGGTTATAAATGGGTATTCAAGTTAGATTAGAAGAGTAAGATCTTAGGATCACACTAGTAACATGGGACACTTAGTTACCCACACACCGAGACCAAGCCGTAGATATGAAGACTAATACGCTTACTCATAGTATTCAAATTTCTTTAAAACAACTCAGGAACTGAAGATACATAGTCTACAAATAAGAGCGCGCATTTTGTGTTAGATCATTTGCATAGCAGCACAGGTGAGTTCATTGCCCCTTTTCTAACATTTTGTTTTAAAACGCGGGGCTGAGAAGCATGCGTAAACTGTTTTATTGAAATTGTTTACTTAAATGCTTTTAAATTTATATGTTTTACATATATAAATGTTATCCTAGACCTTGTCTAGGAAGATTTTATGCAGGTTTTACTAAGCTTATTTACTTATAAATTAAGTGAATAATCGGGTTAAACTAAACATTTCAAACGAATCAAAACATTTCAAAGGAATCAAACTAGACATTTTGACAAATCAAGTGGGTGAGTTCAACGAATCAAACGAAACATTTTGACAAATCATGTGGGTGAGTTCAACGAATCAAACGAAACATTTTGACAAATCATGTGGGTGAGTTCAACGAATCAAACGAAAAATTTTGACGAAACAAGTGTGGGATTTCAACGAATCAAACGAAACAATCTTTGCAAAGGTAATATTCAATGTTCAACAAATCAAGTGTTTGTTGAACAAGGAATCAAGTGTACAATTGATCAATGAATCTAGTATTCTATGATCAACGAATCAAGTACATCTTGTAACAGAATCAGACGAATCAATAAATCATTTTCAGAGGAAAGCCTGGGAAATATCAAAGATAACATATGCCAAAACGAATCAAGAACGAAACAAAAACCCTACATTTCAAGAAGTCCTAGCTAGACCGTTTGATTTGTAGGTCATATGTTTGATGATATTTACAGATTCCCTAACTACTAAGTACCTTGATTGACAGACTAGTCTACTCGAGTTTGACCAAGGCCCCAATCATTAGGACTTAGATTTTATTAAATGTTTATTTATATATTTAATTAAGCATTTATAACTGTTTCTACAATTGCTGTGGTTGATCATATTGTGTGATGAACTTATGAAATCAACATGGATTTCAAATGATTGTAATTACAGGGACAAAGAACAGATGGATTTTTGGGTTTAATGAGAAGGTAAAAATGCTTAACTATCATTAACAACAGTGTCATATACGGATTAGTATGTGGTGGGACGGTGGCTGGGCGGGCGGTAAATTCGACCCTACATATGCCCTATATATAAGCATACCGATCCGGATATTACATGTGGAGTTAATGAGGTTAGGGTCTTTACCGGAAGAGGTTTTCAAATCATTTTCAATTACTAAACTATATGAACTCACCAACCATGTGTTGATTTTATTTTTGCATGACTTCTCAGGTGACGAACATGTCAACTAGGAAGCTTATGCTTTTGGACTAGGACTTCAGATAGAAGACTTAGTATTTTTGGACCTGCATATTTTTGGAACATCATTTCACAATTATTTTGTATATCTTGTGCAGTTACAAGATAGATATCTTATGATGTTTTATGATAGATTTACATCGTTAAATTATGAACGATACGGATGTAATTTAACTTTGTAATTCTATTCTATTTAGCACTTCTCATTTATATCATGTGTAATGTAAACAATCTGATCACTTCGATTATCACTCACGATATCGCGCCCCGAGAACCTTCCGCCCGACGGGGACTTCGATCCAACCCCGCCGGCTCGGGGTGTGACACAAGTCTTGGTTTATTCTTCTCATTAACAGGTAACCTCCCTAATGGTATTCCCAAAACATCTTTGATAGTTGAAGGAGTAACCTTAATTGTATGGTTTCCTGCATTCAGCTCATTATTATCACTATCATAGTTTGAGAGCAGCCACTGTGCAAGTCTGGTTGGGACTGTCTCTACCTCCAAGAACATGAAAGGTTTAAACCCC
This sequence comes from Mikania micrantha, assembly GCA_009363875.1. Classification (NCBI taxonomy): domain Eukaryota; kingdom Viridiplantae; phylum Streptophyta; class Magnoliopsida; order Asterales; family Asteraceae; genus Mikania; species Mikania micrantha. Next base: position 75,602,969 of record CM018683.1, read on the forward strand.
ATTGAAATAATTGCTTTCCTTTGTTGCTTTGATAACCCACTGATACTGTGTTTCAAATTAACAACCCCTACTCTTGCTTTAAACTTTTTCTCCATGTAGTCAACAAATGGTTTTGTAGGTGGTCTAGTGGGAGTTTGTATTGATGCAATAGATACTTTTTGACGTTTAGGTGGTTGTACAAAATCATCATCATCATCATCATCATCATTATCAACAACATTAATTTGAACTGGTTTATCAAGTAGGTCACCTATAATAACGTACCAACAACAATATATTTGAATAAAACTGTTCAATAGGTTTATCATGCATTTTAACGTACTATTGGATAACAATGTATAAAAAAAGGATTATAATGCATTATAACGTACCAACATTGATAATCACGTTCTACACAATAAAGTATAATTACATAAAATGAATAATTGAAAAATTTTACATTACAACACAATTAAACATGTACAAATTTTACAAAAAAAATTATAAAATGAAGAGAAATACATTAAGAATTTTATACATTTTATTTCATAATAATAAATTAATAACAATAAAGAACAATCACGGAATGATGAACATTACTATAATCACCTCCCTTGTTCTTAGCAGATTTTCTGTGGTTATTTGATTTAGATCGTCTTTCTTTTTTTCGTTTGCTCGATTATGTGTTTGGGGATTCAAAAACTTTTCCTGTTAACAAATAACAAAATTAAAATGTACTAAGAAAACAATTAAAACAAATAACAAAATTCAAGTTAAGATAACGTAATGATACGGTTGTATTCTCCATATTAGGTTTATTCTTGATTATTGATGAAGGTGCAAGAACTTTATTTTTTTTCGAAGAAGACGGTGATAATTACGGGAGGCGGTTTTTGAAATTGAATTTCCTTTTTTTTAGGATTAGGTTTAAATGCCGTATTTTCAAAATGACGTTTTTACCCTTTTTTGTAAAAAACGTACTAAGAAAACAATTAAAAAACAAATGTATTTACTAAAATGCCACCGTGTTAATCCTAGCCATCCAAAATCACGGATCGACGATCAAGATTGCTTCCTACGCTTAGTACGTTCCATTCCCTTTGTATTATAACCGCCCTCTATATATATATATTGGTTTTGGCCGAATCAAACGAGATCACTGTTTTATAACGTTGCTTATTTTCGATGACTTCATATAGGAAGTTACATCCAAGACTTCACTTTTTTGTCAATGAAATTATGTACAAGTGTAGGAAATACTTGCCGATAGTATTTACCTTTAATATTTTACCTTTGTCAAATCACATGTCATCAACAAATGATGGTAAAATGTTGTTGTTTTAACGAGTAAAGGTATCAAAAGGGCATTGTACGTCATTGAAAAATAACATATAATGGTTAACTTGTCACATGGTTAAGAGAATAATTTTTTAAAGCTCAATGCATGCTTGACTAATTTACACAATATGATTTTTAGAAGATATAAAACAAGAGATTTGCAAAAGAATGAACATGACCACCCAACTTTTGTAAAGAAAAGTGTGGAAGACAAACAAACAAATGGTAGACGATGAACAATAGAGAAACATATAATAATCTTAAAATATATTTAAAGGCATTATGATGATTGATATATTATTTTTTTTCTTTTTATTTTGTAATGTTTAAAAATAATTTATATAATATTTTAGTATTTTATTTATGCTTTCTTTCAAAAAGTTATGTTTAATAATAAATTTATGTTAAATACAATAATAATAATAATAATAATAATAATAATAATAATAATAATAATAATAATAATACACATGCTTTTAACACTTAAATACTATAAGAATGTTTTTAAATCTTAAACATGTCAAAAATGAATAGTAAATTTTTCTATGTTTTGAATTTTGTAACTAGTTGGTTTTTTTTTTTTTTTTTTTTTTTTTTTTTTTTTAACATTTAGCTTCTAAACTTTGAACAATAGAACTTTTTTAATTTTAATTCTTATATTGTTTAATACTTATTATTAATTTACTCATATTTTAAATTATAACTAATAAAATATAGAGTAAATTACAAGATTCATCCTTTATGTATATAAGTAATTATGGATTAGGTCCTTTATCTATGTTAATTACAAATAACATCCTTTATTTCAATAATTTATAACAATTTCATCCTTTAAATTAACCATTGTTAATTTGATGGGTTATCTAAAAGGGTAAAAAAGGAAAATACACATCTTTTCTTATTTTTATTTCAACTTTTAAATTAAACTACATAATCCAAAACTATTCAAACTTTGGGTTGATGAATTGATTATATTTCTTGAAAACTACGTGGTTACAATGTTTAAAGTATTTATTTAATTCACAATAGATTATGGAAAATTTATATATAAGTTCTCACTCTTAAAAATTATCAACAAAACCGTACATAATTGTTTCAATTCAACATCCATAAACCTCTACGTGTTTACAAGCTAGAAACTTAGAAGAATGTGTACAACTTTAACATTAAACCTATCAAAGTATGTGGATAAAGTTCCAACCACACTCACTCCGCCAAACTCATAATAATCTCGTGGAAAGACCCAAAAAGTAAGAAGAAAATCAACACCTAAATTAGAAGATATGAAAAAAGGGGGATGTTGTTAAAGAAAAACTCAATTATAACTTGTATAAAGTGTTTGAAAAAAGGACACGGTAACAAATAATGCAATGGTCAAGAACAAATGTAATAATGTTATAGGCTTATAGCTTGTTTTGAAATTATTATGTTTGGTTTTGGTTATGGATTTTGGAATTGAAACTATTATGTAAGGTTTTGGTTTATGGATTATGAATTTGAAACAATTGTGTATGTTTTTGTTGATAATCTTTTAGAGTGAGAACTTGCATATAAATTTCCCATAATCTATTATGAATTAAATAAATGTTTTAAATGTTGTAAAGAGGTAGTTTTCGTAAAAAAGAACCAATTCATTAACCCAAAGTTTGATTAGTTATGATTATGTAGTTTAATTAAAAAGACTAAATAAAATAATTAAAGGGTTGTAATTTACTTTTTGCCCTTTTAGATAACCCATCAAATTAACAATGGTTAATTTAAAGGATGAAATTGTTATAAATTAATGAAATAAAGGATGTTACTTGTAATTAACATAGATAAATGACTTATTTTATAATCACTTGTATAGTTAAAGGATGAATCTTGTAATTTACTTTAAAATATAATGTTTTCTTAAAGTTAAATATACTCTAGCGAATTGTTTATTTTTCCCAACATTTCATTACAAGTTTAACTCAAAATTGAGTCTGGCTACATTTTGAATTATACCTTCTTTTCCGAATAGAAACCTACCTACTAAGTGGAAATTGAAAATGTTTGAAAGCACGTTACTTCAGAATTTTTTATTTTTATTTATTTTTTTTATGTCAAACGTTTTTGTTTTTTTTTCCTTTCATGTGTCAGGAAGTTTTTTTTTTATGTCAAAAGTTTTACCAATTTACTTCAAGTTTTTGAAAAACCAACTACTATTTTATCTAAATTTATTATCGCACAAGTAATTGTATACATCACCATTTATTTACCATGCCTAAACTTAAACTAATAAACATATTTTTAGTGATGTTTTTTGTTTTTACTGACACGACATTGGATATGTGTTTTTTAATGAAATAGTTGGTGATTCATGTTTGAGCCATGAAGACCTACATTGTGAAACAAACACAAAAAAAAAAGTTTTAACATTTATTTTCAAAAAAAGTTTAATTATTTTTTAGTCCAATTGATATCTTGAAGTGGTAAAACGAGTCTTAACAGATTTAACAAATTTCAGACGACGCGATTAATGCAAATATAAAACATGAAAACGACTTGTTTAACACTTTGTTTAGTGATTTAAGCATGACAGTTTAATATTTTTATGAAGCAAAAAAAGAAAAATAATAAAGTCTAGCCTCTTAATTTTTATTATTTTTAATAAAGTATAAAATCAAATAGTAAATTTTTGTTAAACCGGTCTAATAGAATCTTAACAGGTACTTATTTTGCAAGCTCTACTTCAGACACTAGTGTAATGATGCTTAATTTTTTTTTAACGACAAATGTATCCTGTTAACTTACTCCAAATAAATTTCCTTCTATCTCAATTTAAATTCATGACATCTCTTTTAAAATATATAGCAACTCTATAAAATAAGCCAATCCATAATTGGTAATGGTGTTCCTGTACCACCACAAGCCTACATATCACCATCATCTTAGCATATATTTTTTTAACCCAACTAAATTATATTGACCAATTAATAATTTAATTTAAAAAAAGAATAATGTATTTTAATAATTGCACATTAATCTAAACGTGACAAGTTAAAGTTATAACCAATTTACAAGACAAACCACACTTATTTTCACGATGCATCATAATTATAAATAATAAATAATAATTTTTTTAAAGGTGACGATCTTACATACCACGTATGTTACTTTAACAAGGCCCATCGGGCAGAGTTAAGATGCAACCATACCAGATGCGCGGGAACCCCATAGAATGGGTAAACTCTCCTCCTATTGGTCCAGAACCTGATATTAAACTCAAGATTCTTTCCCTCACCTGAATGTACTTTAAATTGTCATTGGCAGGCCTTGAACCTATTAGCTCTCAGTCAAAAAATGAAACCCAATCAATAGACTGAATTTGAAAGATTAATAAATAATAAATATAAATAATAACTAATAAACAATAAATAAACAATAAATATTTATTTTTCTTTCTTACATGAAACCAAGTACACTCTTGGAACAAGGTGCCCCTTTTCTTGGCAATATACTAAACAACAACCATTTGATCAGGGTCTTCTGCACAACCTTTCTCTTTCATCTCTCAATCTTCTTCTTCACTCTTCAAACACCATTTTTAGGGTTTATACTACATTAAATTATCAGTTCAAAAAACACACAAAAATGAGTGTTTCAAAGTTCATAAAATGTGTCACTGTTGGTGATGGAGCTGTTGGCAAAACTTGTATGCTCATATGCTACACCAGCAACAAGTTTCCTACTGTAAGTATATTATATTTTTTTTTGTAAATTTGTTTCATAAAATCAATTTCATATAAAAAAAACAAAACCCTTTATTTTTCTTGCATTATAGGCTTTTTGATTCTAGTTAGACCTTCTCGTACAACTTCCATTGCACAATGTACAAGTCACTACAGTGTGATTACACTTGTTCTTGCCATGTATAACCTGTGGGTTTCATCTTTTTTTAGTAAAAAATATATTCTTTTTTTTTGTTTTTAGATGTTGATAGTTCCTGATTGTGAGTCATGCCTTCTTGTACAACTTTCACTTCACGAAGTACAAGCAGATACTGCATTGCTACCTGTGTTATTGATAATTATAATTTGTGGGTTTAATCTTTAGATGCTGATTACATGTGGATTTGTTTAAAAATCTTGAATTTTGTACGAAAGTTTGAATCTTTTTGCTCGGTTTTTAAAAAACTTGCAAATGTTGGTAGCAGCAAGCTGCACAATGTAAGTATAGGTTAGCCAATAAGACAATCATCTTTGTACAACTTCTGCTGCACATTGTACGAGTGGCTACAGCCTCCCTTTTAACAAAAAGCATACCAGTAAAAATTCTACTCTTAGTCTCCGACTTAAAGTTATTGTTTGAGGTTGGTCATCTCAACGCTTTTAACAATTATTTTCACAAAATAAGTAAAATAACGTTAAAATTAATACGATTTTACTTTTGGCTGGCTACAGCCTCCCTGCCTATTTTTATTTCTAATTTGCATTTATGATTTAAGTTTTTCGGAAGCTTTATTTCTGCTGATTACAAAACTTTGGTTTAATATTTGGATTATCAAATTGTTTGTTTTTACTGAGGGACTAAACCGAGCAAGTTTTTTTTTTTTTTTTTTTTTTTATATAGTTTTAACCCTGCTTTAATATTAATATTTTTGCAGGATTATATTCCAACAGTTTTTGACAATTTCAGTGCGAATGTGGCTGTTGATGGAAACATTGTGAACTTGGGATTATGGGATACTGCTGGTAATTTCTGTCAAAACAAAATGAGAGTTGGTGTACTAATATAGAATATATATATATATATATATATATGGGGGGCCGGTTAATATACAAAGGGGATAAACGGTACTAAGTGTAGGAAGGAACCAGAACGTGCCATGTGTCATCTAGGAAAAGGGTATAATCGTCACCAAAATTACGGACCGTGATACTGGATAATTACGGACCAAGTGTAAAATCCTGCTATATGAAATCACAGACCGTCATTTGACACCAGTAATCAAGGAATTACCTAGATAAATCACGGACCAATAATCACGGACCGTGATTTTGCACTCAAAATCAAAGACAAACTGTATAAATCACGTACCAGATAATCACAGACCGTGTTATATAAAAATCACGGACCGTCATTTTAAATGCATAATCAATAACGAAACGCGTAATTACGGACCAATAATCACGGACCAAACTAAAAAATCACGGACCACATAAAAAAAATCGAAAAAAACTATAGCAATATCATATTCAAATTAAAGACAATAAAATTCTTAATTTTATGGTGTATTTTTTTTAAAAAAATAATTAAGTATTTAAAAGTTATTTGATTTTAAAAAAACGGGTGGAACTTGATTTACCCACACAAAAGTCAACTAGAGTTGGTTATTCCTTTTTTGCCCTTTCAGCTTTAATTCACGCAAGTTTTTAGGGAAAAGTGGGGACCACAAGATCTTAACCATTGATTAATTTCATCTAAGGCTCAGAATCCTTCCTATCCTTCTCACCGAAAACCTCCTTTGTATTGGAACCGTCTCCTATATATGGGATGGTTCCTTTGTTAACCCTCCCTTATTGCGAGAACCCGTGTTAACCCGGCATTTTTTGTCCGAATCTTTGTTATCTTTTTTTCATGGTTTTTGTTATACATAAATAGGGGGGTTTCTTTTTTGTGTTTTTGCTAATTCATCACCGTTTAGAAATTATTTACAACCGTAAGTAAGTGTAAGTTACTTACATTAAGTGATTCGGACAAAAAATGCCGTGTTAACACGGGTTCTCGCAATAAGGGAGGGTTATTATTTGATCCTTCCCCTATATATATATATATATATATATATATCATATTAGTGTACTAAAATAGAATATATATTTCATATTGTTACCCTTGAACCGTATGTAAAACAAAAGCTAAGTCAAGCACCGGGTACGCCAAATGTATTTCATATTTTAACACTCCTTGAACCCTGTGTAAAACAAAAGCTAAGTTAAGCACCGGGTACGTCATGTATATATTGTAACATTACTCGATAAACAGACAACTTGACCCTACTATTTAGGAGAAACCTCTGATCACCGAGAAGCAATTATTCTTAAGGAGACTCGAACTCAGTATCTTTTATTAGGCTAGAAGATCTTAGTCAAGAAGATCTTTGTCAGTACCCAGTTTCATTTTGACCTCTATTTTTAATTTTTATTATTCTTTTTTTGTGATTTAAAGGTCAGGAAGACTATAGCAGATTAAGGCCCCTAAGCTACAGAGGTGCAGACATATTTTTGTTAGCTTTTTCTTTAATAAGTAGGGCAAGCTATGAGAATGTCCTCAAAAAGGTACTCTTTTGTTTAGTGCTCTCTCCTTTTTTTCTAAATTTTCAAATTGTTTGGTGGTCACTTTAAGATTCAAAGTTGGCAGCTTTGAATCTGAGTTGAGTTTTCACTATCAACCCTTTTTGGTTTTTGATTCTTGATCTTGAAAAAGAAAAAAAAAACCATGACAGCATTACTGGTTTGAAATCAGTTACTTTCATTGTGATACTAGCATTGTTTTGACTTCAAAAAGTCAATGTATAATCTTGCAACTTCAAAAAAATAAGATTACTGTTAACCCTTTTATGCTTTTGATTCTTAAATCATAAAAAAGAAAGAAGAATTCATGATTGAGTTATAATCTATTAATCTATTATCTTCTTTGCGATACTACGATTGCTTTGAATTTAAAAGTCAAATGGTTTAACTTGTAACTTTAAGACTCGTAGAATAACTTGTGAACCCTTTTAGGTTTTTGATTCTTGAATCTTGAATCTTGATAAAGAAATAATAATGAATGGTCAAGTTAATAAGCCTATAAAAATGTTATAATATAAAGAAGAAATGCAAGTTACACCCTTTTTTATGTTATTGCTTCTTGAATTTTGAAGAAGAATAGAAACCCATGATCAAATTGAAATCTTTTTTAGTTTACAACTTTCTTTTAGCTTTTAACTTCAAAACCAGTAAAAAATTGATATCAGTGTGTAGACATAGAAGTCTTTATATTTTTATGTTATTTCTTTTTGTTTTTTTTTGAAAAGAAGAAAAACACCATAATCAACTTGAAATCTTTTACCTTATGTAACAAATAATATCAATTTTGACTTTTAAAGTCAAATGGTCTTGTTTCAATTTCAAAATTGACAAGAACTGTTTTTGTTATGGTGACAAAAATGACAAGCCTGCTATGTTCTTTACATGTATACTGACTGATAAAAAACCTTGTATGTAAAAAATATGTTACCTTTATATAAGTTTTAAATTACAAAGTCAAAATTGGACTTTGCTTATGGGTGGAAGGAGTAAAATAATTTCTAAATTATCTTTGACTTTCCTACAGTGGATGCCTGAGCTTCGACGATTTGCACCAAACGTTCCAGTAGTGCTCGTCGGTACAAAATTAGGTACATATCACAATCTAAATAGTCTTTTATTTTTAATTTCATCTTTATTTTATCAAAAAATCTATAAAAGTATCAAACAAGCACACATTGAAGATTTCTTAAAAAACCAAGGGTTTTAATCGTGTTTAGTGGTCGAGTTTAATCATTGAACCTCTCCATCACATATTTAACCTGTACATTAAGCATAACACGACCCATTCAACGGTTAGATATGACAACTTAAAATTCATGTCATGTTTAGGCGATGCCAGAAGTTGCCATTCCAAAGGAAACCACCATCTAACATTTTTTTTTTTTTTTTTTTCATTTTTGCTTCCAGATCTTCGAAATGACAACGGATATTTAGCTGATCACATAGGTTCTAATGTTATTACATCTGCTCAGGTACTAAATCAACAATTTTAGAGCTTTTAGTTTTGATTTGATTAAATATAATTCTATTTAAATATATAATTTGTTTTTATCTTTATCAGGGTGAGGAGCTGAGGAAACAAATTGGTGCAGCTGCTTATATCGAATGCAGTTCAAAAACTCAACAAGTAAAGAAATTAAAAACCCAAAAACAAAAACTTTTAATTTTTATTCAATTTAATGCGTAGCTTATTTTAGAATTAACTTTGTTAGGATAAATTTTGTTAAAAACTCAATTTTTTGTTTGTTTAATTTGGCTTATGAATACTAGAATGTCAAAGCGGTCTTCGATACGGCCATTAAGGTTGTTCTTCAACCTCCAAGGCGGAGGGAGGTGATGAGGCAGGATAGGCGTAAAACCTCTGGTTGCTCGATTATGTAAGCGTTTAAGTTTCTTGTATTTTTATTGAATCCTGTTTAAAGTTTTTGTTTCATGGGTCATGATACAATGTGGTTTTGTGTGATGACAACAGGGGCATTATGTGTGGTGGTTGTGCTGCTTAGGGTGTCTGTGCAGGAGCTTTTGATGTTGGTTTTTTAGTTCTGGTTTTATTTTAATGGATTATGTGTTAAGGGTTTTAGCTGCAGTTAGATATACTTTGAAAATTTGGTTATTATGCTACCAGCTCCTATGAATTTTGTATCAATTAAGCATATGTAAAAGTGTGTTGGTGTATGTTTCTGTCAGTTATGATGGGACTGTGTTTTTTCGGGGGCGCCTTAATTGAACACCCTTGCAGGAACAGTTTACATTGCTAACATCGATACGAGCAGTATAGGCCAATACAGGCAGTATTCATGTCAGTGGTGCTAGATTGTTTGGCTGCAGAAACCATATGATCCGTATTGGCTAATATGTATCGTATATGATTAAGTTGTTTTGAAGAATTTTTGAAGTGTTATAACTCTTATACGACCTGTATACACCTATATGATCATGTAGTAGAGTATATCTTTTTTAGATTTTGTTTGTTTATAAGATACAACAACCTTACCCAGTATATTCCTACTTTTCAGTAGGGGGGGAGGGGGGAGATAGAGGCAAACCTTACTCCTATCTCAATTGGGATAGAGAGGCTGATCTGAAAGAGTTCCCGGCTTAAAGTTATCGTTTGAAGTTGATCATTCCAAATGATTTTAACGTTATTTTTACAAAATAATTGAAACAACGTTAAAATTAGTGCATTTTTACTTTTGCCCCTTAAGGGCTCACACATATATACATTATATGCGTGCACCAAAAATGGGGCGTTGTTTGTTTATAAGATATGAACTATAAATATATATTGTTTAATTCATATGGCTATATTTATTTGTTTAAGTGTCTTTTAAAAATAATTTAACATAATCATGTTTAATCTTTGTAATTTAAAAAAATAACTATTTAGTACAATTGTTTAATTTGTGAAATACTAATATCTATAATATAATTTGTTTAAATTTATGATTTTTTTTATACATATGATTGTTTCAATATATAATGTTTTATTCGTTTTTCTAATTATAATTTAAGATCAACAAACCAATTGATCCATCCATAACAAACAACTGAAATATGTAAACGCCTAAATACATAAATACAAGTGTTTGACATCAAAATAGAAAAATACAATAAAACATCAAAAAGCAAAAATAAAATGCTAAAAAGCACCTAACTTTTTTTGACAAGTAGCATGTCCTTAGGTGCTTTTTAGCATTAGCCATCACAGCCACAACAACACCACCATGTCATTGTTCGACAACCTAGGCTCCATCTCGTTGACGTTGCGATATTTTGTGAGCATGCTACTTATCAAAATTGGGTGAAGGACATGATGCAGTGGTTAGTGGAGCTGCGATCTTTTGTGAGCATGCTAATCTAAAGGTTGCTGCTCTAACGGTGGTAGTGCAGGCTTCCAAACATGACGATCAAATGAGAACCAAAACCACGATCAGAAATCTCAACCGTAATCGCCATGAGCATAAATGTGTTACGCCCAAGCAACAATGAGGTGTAAGACTCAACAATGCTCTATCGGATCTCAATTCGAAACCGACTAAGAAGCTAAGAGGTACGTGTGATGAACGAGTCATATGTGATAAAACATGTAGCATTGCAACTAAAAGGCTAGAAAAATAATCGGTTAACAACCATGTGAGGATGAAGTGTGGACACCAATCAAATAGTATAAGTAGAAGAGGTCATTATGGTTGACCCACTCCTGAATTAAACGACGAATGAAGATCGTGCATGCAATGTACTAATGTGTATATCGATGCAACGGTTCCCGAATATGGGTAACACGAGCCTTCGTAATGAAGATCCTACCATCAATCACTGGCCACCACTCAGTGAGGACGACCTCTTCCCCTCTAACACACACATAACTAAAAAAGAGGGCAACCACCTACTCCTGATAAAAACCTTCTAAATGGGAAGGGACATACTAAACTCATGTCTAGTAACAGCCAGATGTTGCTCAGTACCCTAAGTCCACCATCCTATGGAGGACTGAAATAAAATGTGAACAGGATCTCTAGGATACTTTTTCGAAAGACTAGGAAACCACATATCTGAAACAACTACCGCCACGAGGTATTAGCTCCGATGATGACGGTCGCTCATTCCATGACTCCAAGCATCTCCAGTATGCTCCATTCGATCATTCGTGACTCGGCAATCCCTTTGCCAACCAATTTTCTGAGGTGCTTTTGCATTTAAGATCCCTTCTAGAACTACATAAGCGGATGAGGATCCAAGATGTGATTTGGACGAGATCTTCTGAATTTGAATTGGACGAGCACATGGCAATCTACAGATCGTGAAAAGGAGACAACCGCATGAGGAATTAGATGATATCAACGTCTGAATCTTATCTTTCTCACCAACCAACATATCTAAAGCCACATGAGAGATATTTTTTTTAACCATCGAAATTGGTCATCATTATGATATGTCATTCGAAGGATTATGCTTCTTTCAAAGTTTCCCTTTATAGATTCTTATTGTGATTTTATAATTTGGATGATATGCCAACAAAGTTGTTTAACGTATTTTTGGTTGAATGAATAAATTTCCTTTAAAAGAGAATGTTGACTTTCAACTCTGTCGGTTATGTGCTGACCAAAATTGCGGGTTTTATTAATACACGTTGACACAAACATTTATTTGTATCTTTGCAACTAATTTAGTTTTAAATACCCGATAACTCTTGAAAAAGGACAAAACTGATTACGTGCCATATAAAAATATAGTGTGAATATGAGATGTAGAACATTACTCTAATGAGATGTTCATAGTCATTCATGAAGTCGGTTGTAGTCACACACACACACACACACACACACACACACATATATATATATATATGGAGTAGCAGAGCCTGTCACAACCGATCAAATATGTCCAAACTTTTGCTAGTAAACTTGCCAAAACCTGGTTTGTAGTGTGGATATATTTTCAAATATGTGCCACTTGCAAAGTAATTTAATAGCACCTAGGAATATTCTTCTACATGTGACTCTATACATTGTTGAAGTGCATTTTTTAGGTAATGCGACACCTAAACGAAATTCTCTTCTCGTTCCTTACATATAAACGCATGAGCAATACATAAAGTCTTGTGTGTTGAGGTGAAACCGGTAATTTGAATAAATGATAGGTTGTATTTGTATGATATCTTGTGGCTAAAAAAAATCGGTTCCACGAAATTATCTTGTGTGTGGTAAATAAAATCATTATTTTGTAAATCATTAAAAAGGACTTGCGTTGGAGTTTTCCCTTCTTTGTTTCCAACACGTAACTTCTATCATGCAAGCGTAGGTTCATGCGCACCTAACACTCCCTTGTGTGAATCTTGTCACACTTTTTTCATGCTTGGGATTCCTCCCCTTTTGGATTCTTATCTTTCTTCTCCCAGTCTCCTTCCTCTTTATAGATCCTCTTCATTAATTTCACTCATAGATTCTTTGATTATTCTTAATCGATCCACTCAAATCAAGATCCTCATAAACAATTGCACTTAATTCCACCAACCACTCAAAATCCTCAAGGTGTTTTCCTTCACAAAGTTATGGACTATTTGGGGTACAACGAATATAACTCTTGATCCTCGTATCTTCTATGCCCACTAGGTGTGGGATCATCTAATACATCTAATTGAACCTTGAAGATTTATAAAAAAAATATTTTAAGATTTATAAAAATTTTAATATTTTTTATTAATAAAATTGTTGGACTAATCTTGTAATATAGAAATAGTTTAAGGGTTAAAGTTGAAAGTTTTGTTTAAATTGTTTTTTGGTTTATTTAATTGAGTTTAAATTTAGATTAGGATTAAGTTGTGGATTAGATTTGTTTTTGTTGGCAGAGCTTTAGGGATAAAAGTTTGACTTTTTGGGTTTTGTTTTATTATATATATGGGTAGATTATTAGGTTAAATTGTACCAATTTCAATTTATAAATTCCATGTTCTTTTATTTGTTCGTATATCAAATTGTTGATTCTGGGAAACAAGCAGAAGGGCTTCAATTGGTATCAGAGCCATTGAAGGCTCATCCCAGGAGACGAACGTCACTCATCTCAGGCGACATCTAAGGCTCTTCCATAAGAAATTGAAGGTTCCTTCCAAGTGACAACAACGAAGATTGAATCCAGGAGACAAAATCGAAGGCTCGACCCAACAAATCAAATCCGCAACTGTGCTTGTGGGGTAAAACCGAAGTCGAAGAAGAAAAACAAAACCCTATTTCAGCGATTGAAACTAAATTAAGGTTCTGAGTGAACCGAACTTGGTTTCTGTGTGAAATCAAAGGCAATATCCGATCTATGTGATCAATTTGAATCCGGTTCTGAGTGAGCCAGCAGAAGACGATCTGTGTGATGAAGGTGAAGATTTTGTGTGAATCAAGTAAGTATGGCAGCCGCAAAACTAGGGAGGAAGTGGTGGTGCTTTGGTACCGGTAAGATTCTTCAAGCATTACTCTTCAATGCCCAAAATTAACACCCACAAATTATACAACTTGGGCCATTATGATGAAGTCGATTTTGCAAGCTAATGGATTTTGGAATGCTATTGACCCAGGTACAGCAGTTGAATCAAAGAAGAATCTAACCGCGAGGGCCTTTATCTTTCAATCCCTGCCTGAGGATATTCTATTGCAAGTGGCGAAACATGAGGATGCAAAAGATGTGTGGGAATCATTACGAGTTCGTTTTATTGGAGCAAATCGAGTACAAAAGGCCCGACTTTAAACACTTAGGAGTGATTTATAGAAGCTTCAAATGGCTAGAATGAATCTCTGGATGAGTTTGCTGGAAAAATCACAAAGGTTGTTGCAATGTTCAAAGGTCTTGAGTCAACAACTTGAAGAGGAGGTCATGGTAAGGAAGCTTCTAAATTCAGTTCCAAGTAAGTTTATGCCAACTGTGTCATCTATCGAATAGTTTGTAAACCTTGACACCATGCTATTTGAGGAAGCTATAGGACGAATTAAGGCGTCTGAAGAAAGCATTAAAGGAAAAGATGAAGAGAAAAACCAGGAGAACTATTGTTGTCTAGTTCAAATGCTAGAAACAAGCATGAAAATGAAGTAAATGACATGACTTAGGGGCGTGGTAGGGGTGCAAGTGGGTCAAAGAATTATGGAAGGAGGGCTGATCAGTTTGAGCAGAAAGAGGGTGATGAAGCAAGTCATGAATTATCTCATGATCAAGAAAAGAGAAGAGGTTACGGACGTGGATTTGGATGAGGGAACTATAAAAGGAACCTAAGGTGATATGAATGTGAAAGGCTTGGGCACTTTGCTTATGAATGCCATAATTTGAATGAAAAGGAGGAAGAATTGAGCTTTGCTAAAGCTCAAGAAGATGGATCAGCTCTACTTTAAAGAAGAGAAGGGATATTACAAGATGAGGGGTGATTGTTGGGCTAATCTTGTAATATTGAAATAGTTTAAGGGTTAAAGTTGAAAGTTTGTTTAAATTGTTTTTTTGTTTATTTAATTGAGTTTAAAGTTTAGATTAGAATTAAGTTGTGAATTAGATTTGTTTTTGTTGGCAGAACTTTAGGGATAAAAGTTTGACTTTTTGGGTTTTGTTTTATTATAAATAGGGGTAGATTATTAGGTTAAATTGTGCCAATTTCAATTAATAAAATTCTGTGTTCTTTTATTGTTTGTATATCAAATTGTTGATTCTGAGAAACAAGCAGAAGGGCTTCAATTAAAATAACATAAGAATGGATTAAAAGTGGTAAAACCAGTCAAGGTATGCCAATTGTGGGTTTCAAACCATCGTCGAACACCTGACATCTTACCATTGGGCTGGGGATGTGGCTCACTAAGACGTTCCGGTTTCACTTAATCATATACACCTTCTGAAATTTGCGCCTTTTACTAAAGAATCCTAGGCCTTTCTTGCTTCCAATTCGTTTAATCTGCTGATCTTGAGTTATGCAATATTGAGTAAGTCGATATATGTATTTACCTGGTATATTTTCGTTTCAGTTAGGTTCGATTGAAGGCGGGGTGTGATGCTTCTTGAATCCTATTCGTACTCAGGAGGGTTTGTGGATGAGTTTTTGATGCTAGGATGGATTTGTAAGGAACAAAGGAATGTAATGTGATAATTTAATTAGAGTTTTGTACTTATTTGAGTCGAATTCGAATTCAAGTCAATGATTTGTATATTTAGAAGCAAAATATTGTGTTAAAAGGATTAAATTCCATTAATTTGTGATTGAGAGTGGTTTGTGAGTTCAAATCCTTGCCTAAACTACTATCAGTCAAGTTTTTTTAACACTCTAAGATAAGTTATAAGCTTGTCGGATCACGCTCAAGGTTCGGGCCGGGTATGATAGGAAACATGCAAAGGACTAAAGGAGAAAAGGAATTGAGAATTTAAACAAATGACCCTCTGGCTTTCTGATTTCTTTTATTTCCTATTTAAACTCTTATAACTAAGTTTCAAGTTTTAAAATGACATTGGTTGTCCCTCTAAATTCCCAATTTATTATTTTATGTTTTAAAGGTTTTCCCAAAGTTTAAAAAACTTTTTTTTATGTATTTACAAGTAAATGTTTCTGTAACATTTTATAAGTTATACAATTTTTATTCAAACATTACTTTTATGAAATAAATTTAATACTAGATTAAACCTTAAAACTTTTAATCATATTATTATGTATTTATATACATAATAATTTTTTATAAACTCGTAATAAAAGGTTTTATTTAAGGTTTAATTATTTTGCAATACTTGAATTATATAGATTATATATTTATGTACGCATGAATATGTATATGTGTTTTATTATGACCTAAATTTTATATCACATAACTTTTATTTATACGAATTTTTGGCACAATTACATGTAAATTCGAAACGAAAAAAATCCTAAAGGTTATAGGACAATTCGAGCCTTTGAAGTGAAAAATGTCATTAAAACGTTACAATATGGCCAACGCCCTAGCTAGTCCTGATCCGGATTGTAAACCAATCAAGTTTAGGTTTTTTCTAACTTTATAGAAATATAAAAAACTTTCAGCTTTGTTTCAATTAGGCCACTCATACTCTTTTTTTTGTTCCGATTAAGCCACTCATACTTTTTTTTTGTTCCGATTAGATCACTTTACTTTTAATTTTGTTTCAATTAGGTCACTCATATTGTAAGTAAAATGTTTGTGATTAGAACACTATTTTAAAGTAAAGTGACCTAATCTGAAAAAAAAATATGAGTGACTTAATCGGAACAAAACAAAAGTATGAGTGACTTAATCGGAACAAGAAAAAGTATGAGTGACATAAGTGGAACAAAGTTGAAAGTTAGTTACATTTGTATGACTCTTCCACTTTTTTCTAAAGTGACACCACTTCTCACATTCCATTTCCATAACTTCTTTTTTGTTCCAAACAGACAACTTTAACATAGATATCTCATTAATCTTTGCTATGTTTTGGAGTCGATTTATTTGTAACATATACAAATAAATATTTTGATCCTGAATTATGCGTGACAAATGGGTGGGTTGGGTAACTGTGAGAATGGGTGCGGGTCAAGATAGGCACCGGTCAGGATGAGTTTTAAGAAAAATCAGGTTGGGTCTAATGGACGTTTATAAAAAAATCAATTTAACTCAAGTTAAAGGAGATGTAATGAAACAAATAATTTATTTAAATATTTTTAATGATTTTATCATTAAATATGTAATTAACCATTCTTATTTGCTTGAATTCACATAGTTTTCAAGTTACTCATCTTGACCCGTATTGTGTTAAAGTGTTACTCATTTCAACCCATTGTATGTCATAGTGTTACCTATTTCAACCCAAAATACAATAATTCTTATCAAAATCTACCCATTTTTCTTACTATGAGTCAAGATTGCCAGGTTTATCCTGAATCAATGAAGAACACATTTTCTAGTACAATTTTCAACAAATTTTTATTGAAGCCTCCAAGATATTCAAACAAAGGAGTTGAGCTAGCACATTCTGAAAAAGGGACTGCAGTTTGACTGAGTAGGAAAGAAGAATGATATGTGAAAAATGCAATGTTTGTGTATGATGGTTGCACATTCTCAATAATCACACATACAAAAAGTGCCCAAAGCATTGTAGTTTGCAAATTTTGCATATATTATAATTGAACATTTACTTTGCATTTTGAGGAGTAGAGAATTTTTGGGATCAAATCAATACACTCAATACTCGTTTATGCTAAATTATATGGTAAAATGATAAAAAAAAACTGGTTTATAATGTCTATAAATAGGGATGAGCATGTGATACTGAGTACCGATACCGAATCGGTATCATATCAAACCAGTACCGTACCGATAGATTTAACATGTTATTCAGTACCCACTTTTTTAAAAATTTGGTATCGGTACTTTTGGTACCAGTACTAGCACGATACCAATACCATTTAGAAATGATTATTTTGTAACAAATACTGCTACTAAATCAATGCCATACAAAACTTGTACGGTATTCGGTACTCACTTTTTCAAATATTTGGTATCTCTACATTTCAGTACGGATACCGGTAAGGTATCATTACAATACCAATCTCATCTCTATATATAAATGGCTATGAGTTACTAGAAAACAATATTTTTCTAGATGAGATTGGTATTGTAATGATACCTTACCGACATCCGTACTGAAATATACAGATACCAAATATTTTTCTAAAACCAATAGCAAAAACTGGTTTTGCACCAATTGGTATGTTGTAGACCCCAAACTGCTTCAAATGAATCGGTCCAACCGGTTCGAATAAGTTAAAACAGTTTTCTAAACCAGCTTGGTTTTAAAAACCACCTTTTTTGTTCATCTACAGGCTACAAGACTACTAATCTACTATTACCAAGTTACCAACAGCTATCTCATTGTTTATTTCAACTGGTTCGAGTAGAAAGTCAGCCCAATTGGTTACCTTGGTTTCATATGGATGCAAAACAAACTGGCTTAATTAATGATCTCAACCACATCGGTCAAAACCGGTATGATGGTTTGGGCCGAATTATTTTCATCATCAGACAACCGGGTTTAGAGGTGCGCAAATTGAGTTTTTTTTGGAACCGGTTCCGGAATCGGTTTCTGTTCCGGTCAACAAAGTCAATTCCCGGTTCCGGTTCCAGTTTCAGGTTTCGACCGTTTCCGACCGGTTTTTGACCAATTTCAGTTCGGGTTTCGGCCGGTTCTGGTTCGGGTTTTGGCTAGGTACAGGTGGAACCAGTTCCGGTTTCCCAGTTCCGGTTCCGGTTTTAATTTGTCTAAAAAACTGGACCCGTTTGTACCCATCGGTTCGGGTTGCCGGTTCCGGTTCCAGGCCCGGATTTTTTACCCACCTCTAACTGGGTTAATTTATTTTAATTTGTTAGGAATAGAATTTGAAGAAGAAAAATTACATAGAAGTAGTTGGACCTGGCTACCGTATTATTAATTCTTACTATTTTACAATAATATTCAACTTTTAAACAAGAACTCGAATCCTTTAACAGTTTAACCTTTAACTCCAACCACTTTATTATTTGAATCCATCTAACACCCCAAATGATCCCCTAACTAATATGTAACTATCCAGCGAAGTTAGCCTAATGATTAATGGTTGGCCCTTTCTCTTTGGAGATCAGGGTACAACACTTGTGACACTTTAATGGATACCAAGTGTGGGGAGAAATCATAAGGTTAATCTTGGGTTATGAACCAATGTGGGTCGAAGGTTTACCTATTATACGGGGTTCCCGCACATTAGGGTGTACGGTTTCATGGTCGGCGATCGGGGAATCGATCTTACTTACCAACCGCTAGGATAACCAAAGGTAGCGTGACGGGTCCATCTGCCGTTAAACAAAAAAAGCTGATTATTTACTTTGTAATAACCCGTTCTATTTTTATAATTGCCATTTCACATTTTGTAGACGACTTTCTTTTTAATAATTTTTTTATTAAAATATAGATAAAAATATATAAACTCTACCGTGTATTCAACTCTCATAAAAGGAAAATCTATCTATTTAATAAATAAACATTTTACGTAGGGGTGTAAACGAATCAAGTTGGCTCGTGAAATACTTGAGATCGGATCGGTAAAAAGCTCGAACGAACCGAGCCTAAACGAGCCCGAACCCGAGCTCGAGCCTTAGAATATGAATCGTTTAATTATCGAGCTCGAGCCTGAGCCTCTCAGTAAAAGCTCGTTTAGGCTCGCGAGCCTTAACGAGCCTACCTTTAATATAATAAATATATCTTTATATGTATTGCATTCCCTATTTTGCCCTTCTCTTAAAATTCTAAAAAGCCCTAAATTGCTAAATTACACATCGTCGAGCTCATTTCTTCACCAAAAAGAAGAAACCCTAGCAGCCATCATCAAAGGGAAGCCCTTCTCAAGTCTTCAATCCTTTGTCGAACGTTCATCCCTTTCTCAACCTTCATTGATCGTTCATCTAGGCATCATCGATTGTTCATTGACCTCCGGTCCAGCCTTCATCGGCGTCTAGATTCAACCAGTAAATTATAATCGTTTAATCGACCATTCTCTTAACATACATAACTGTATGTACTCGATTCATCATTGATTCAATGGATTGTGCTTGTATAGTTGTAAAATGAACATTTTATAGATTTTTCAGGTTCTAGAATTTTTGGATTCTACATATGCAATAATCTTTAACAAGTTCATTTTCTTAGTTTATTCATCCACAAAACTACTCAAATTTTGCAAGTCTGAGTGGTTAAGATTGTTTTATTTTGGGATTGAGAAGGTTTGTAATCAAATGGTTGATTGTTTAATGTGTTATAATTGCTTTGTAAGTTCAATGAAACTAGATGAAAGTATGAAACCATGAGGCTTGTTAAATCTGGTGTGTATGTGTTAGTAGTCTCAAGTGCAATATCATTTTCATTAGATATGTATCGTACAACACCAAATTGGCCAATTCTAAGCTGTTGGTTCATCCAAACTCCCATAGACTTGTTGATTATAACCAATCACTAAGCTAATTCAAACCATATTTTTATAACGTGCACTGAAGTTAAAGTGGTAGTGGAACGAGGAGGTAGATTTGGAACAAGGACGAAATACAATTTACTAACCCAATAGAACTTTATAATGAGTATCACAAACCCAAGCACTTTTGACAGATTTGGATTTTGGATTTTGGTAATTTGATTCTTAAATTTTTAGCATGTTTTTGAACTATTTTTATCTATGTAAAGAAGGTTAAATAGGATGATGTTCCTTGTTTATTGATATTGGTTAACTTGTTTTATGTTTGTATAGGTTGTTCTTGGTGTTAAGAAGGTTGCTTTTGCTTGGTGAAGGTGAGTATATATAACAACTCAGATAATCAATACATACACTTTCTTTTTGGTTTGTATGGATTTCGATTTAACAATTTAACTTCATGTTTCAGGTTTAAAAAGAAGAAGACAAGCTTTTGTGGTGTATGGCTAAGGATATTTAAGAAGAACGCTTATTTACGGACACTTGACATGTTCTTAGGACACCTCAATCTTGATTTTCCGCATCTTTCTCCTATTAATTACATCTTATATTAAATAATAATATTAAATAATAAATAATCTTTTTATACATTTTTAAAATAAAAAAGATTTTAATACATTAATAATAAGAAACACACTTTTTTATAAAAATATTATAAATTATAAAATTTTCAAAAACGATTATTTAAAGCACAATTTTTACAGAAAAACAAGTTATAAAAAGTAAGTATTTAAAGAAATAATAATATTATTTTTATCCTAAATGATTAAATCATACGAAATTGTAATCATATTTTATATTAAAAATCATTTTATATTTTTTAAATTTTCATTGATAACCATTGATTATATTTCTTTATTCAACCTGTGTAATACACAGGGTAATAATCTAGTAAAATTATATAATAAATAAAAAATAGAAAGAAAAGTTTATAAATAAAAAGAGTAAATTGTCAAGATTGTTCAGTGGTTACGCTAATATTTCACCCTTAATTTCAAAGATTACACATATGGTCCCAAACTTTAAACATATGTAACACATATAGTCATTACTCATTAGATTAGTGTAATTTGGTTAAGCACATTAGAGTAATTTTGAGACCTAAAGACTGTACATGCTACAAATTTTTATGGATAATTTGGATTGGGTTCAACTAAATAGTTTTCTTATCCTAAAAAGGCTAAGAATGATTATTGGCCATTAGATCATATGATTAAATTTAAGATGAAAATTTTAAAATTTTAGTGAGAAAAGTTGTTAGAGGGTAATTTAGTCATAACCAATTTCCCCAAAATTTTTTAAACGTTCATAACTTTTACATATGAAATTATTTTAAAAAAAATATATCATAAAAATGAGGATTTTTTTATCTTTAAAATGAGTATAATTTTGTTATAAAAAATGAATTTTTTTCAGCTCATTATGTCTAATTATCGTCATTGTGTCTTTTTTAAAAATCATTGTGTTATTCATACTCGTCATTATGTTATTCTTGCTAAGTATTATGTATTCTTCAACATTATTGTGTCTTAAATTGTTCATTAAAACACTACATTGAGCATAAACACAAAAGACACAATGACAAAAGACACAATGACCTATACAAAAGATACAATGACTCGTACAAAGTTGTTATACTCATCATTGTGATTTTTTTACAGGTAATTGTGTCTTTTTTTTAAATATTATTGTTTTATTCATACTCGTCATTGTGTCATCCTTGGTTAACATTATATATTTTGTAACATCATTGTGTTTTAAATTGTTCAAGAAAATACCATATTGAAAAGAAACATAAAAGACACAATGACCTAACCAAAAGACACAATGACATGTACAAAATTGTTCATACTTGTCTTTGTGTCTTTATTATAAGTAATTGTGTCTTTTAAAGATAATTGTGTGTTATTCATATTTGTCATTGTTTCATCATTACTTGGCATAATTTATTATGCGCATCATTGTGTCTTAAAATGTTCATTAAAACACAACATTGAGCAAAAACAAAAAAGGCACAATGACATGTACAAAAGACATAATAACCTGTACAAAAGACACAATGATCTTTACAAAAGACACAATGACCAGTACAAAAGACACAATGAACTAAAAAAACAAAATTTTTTCTATAGCAATACACTACTAATTTTGAAGATAAAAAAATGCTCGTTTTTATGGTATATTTTTTTTTCAAAAAATAATTTCGTATGTAAAAGTTATGAACGTTTAAATAAAATGGGGGAACTTGATAAAAAGTCAACAAAAGTATTAATTACCAAAATACACTCCAACAACTTGATTTAATCATATCCATTGATTAATGATCTAATGACTTAAGATCTTTCTCAGGCTTTTTAGGTTAAGAGACTTATTTAGGTTAATTTAACCCTGAGTAATTTATGAAACATATAAACAAAGAGTGAAATACAATTAAATCACATGAACCATCACGACAATCTACTTTAGATAAAAATGGTTAAACTCTCTACTTGGTAGTTTGCTCTGATTAAATAGCAGATTCCATGAAGTGATGGCAATACAGAGAACTATTCACCAAAAAATTAACTAAATATTGCTTTATGATTATTTTTGTTTCATTAAAAATAATTATTTTATTTAGAAAATATAAATTACTATTTTTAATAACATAACTAAAAAATTTAAAAGTATTTTAATTTATATAATTTTTAAATTTTAATTGTTGTTTATGTAACTTTTAAGTTTTAGTTATTTATTAATTTTTTAGTTTTATTTTTAATTTATGTAATTAATTTTAATCTATATTTATAAATGTAAAATATGTGATCTCCAACCAAGGGTTGGTGGAGCAAACGGATCGTTGGTTTATTTGTTTTTTTTCCCACTTTTGATCGACCTAGAAAAATTGTTCGTCAATGGGTCCGGTCTTAGAAACAAAGACACGATCATTAATGTGACAGAAAAAGAGAAAATAAACAAAGTCAAAGTCAACGTCAGAATTAAAAAGTCAAAAAAATAATCAAAAAATTCAGAATCTCATATTTCTTCAGTCTTTTTATCCTCCACCCATTTACAAAACAGATAAATTTCTGAAGTCCCAATTCATCATTTTTGCAAAATCTTTGATACAAACATTTAATTCAACAACATGGATCTGTTTAAAAAAGCTAAAACGATCCGTCTTCGAAGCGTAAAAGACAAATACATGATAGGAGACGATGATGAGCAATCGGTTTCTCTTGATCGCGACGGATCTTCAGAAAAAGCCGAATGGGAGGTCTTTCCTACCGGTGAAAATTACATACGTTTCAAAAGTTGTCATGGAAAATACCTGATGGCCTCCAACACCCCATTTCTTCAAGGGGTGAAGGGCAAAAAGATCATTCAAACCGAACTAAAACCGGATTTAGACGGAAGCGTGAACTGGGAACCGTTACGAGACGGGTTTCAGGTTCGTCTCAAAACACATACGGGTAGTTTTTTGCGCCCTCTTGGGGGTTTACCTCCATGGAGAAATAATGTCACTCATGACAACCCACATAGGACCAAAGCTAAAGAAAAAGTATTGTGGGATATTGAAATTGTAGAACATCTTCCATCTTATCGAAAAACAAATTCGGATTCACAACTTTATTGTATGATCGATCCCAAATGATGTCGAGGTTGCCCTCGCCGTCAGGCTCAGTTGGTTAAGGAGGCGTACGACTTGCACCAAGAGCGAAAGGTCACGTGCTTGAATCCGATTCACAGCCCCAATCATCTTGCCACTGAGTTAGGCTGATTTACGTCTCATGTGAGGGGCCTGGGATAGTTTGGTGTGGGTCGGTTAGCGTGTCCGGAACAACACGTTTTGTAACAAATGATGTAGAGGTTATGTTTTTTGTAGTCTTTATTATAATGCAAATTAGTATTGAAACAAATAGTGTTTGTTTCGGAAAGAAAGAGGTTTAATTTGATTGACCATTTTAATCACGAGGAACACAACGTTGTCGTGAAATCGAGATGAACCATGGGTTCCGATGATTACGGGTGGGGCTTGGGTTGGGTTGGGTTGGGTGGGTTTTTGACAACACTACCGCAAATGTTACGAATAGGGGCTCGGGTTAGAATCATTGTATCCAAAAAACTAAGGAACCAGACAAAGGTGTTTGTGGTTGGGGGAGGGGAATGTAGCCGTTGAGGAGGAAAAAACTAATTACATAATTTACTTATATCGATATAAACACTACCATTTAATCTAATTTTTATTTTATTTTCATTGTGTTCTTCCTACAACTTATCAAAATACATTTTTTTTCAACAAAATGAGACGCATTGTTATTCTCCCCCAATCATCGTCAAGTGGTTCTGACGTTGAACCTTGTTAGGATCAGATGACATTAATAACTTAAAAGAACATGTTCGAGTCATTATGATTTATCAATTATTATGAGCTCACAGGTGTGTGCACATGTTAGTATACGATTTCAGAGAATGTACTTTAGGATATTAAGGAAATCTTCATTTTATTCATATTAAGGAAGAATATAAATAGCCTGAATTGCATTATTGATGATATCACCATGAAAGTAACATCAAACAGAAATATTAAACAAACACCGATAGGATAATTATAAACAATTGATTACAAATCACGAACAACTGATAGCTAAGTGTATGAAGGTTGATCTTTAGTCTTTAACTTCAGTTATTAGCAAAAGTCTTTATTCTTTAATCAGTTTTTGTAATGATACGCAGTTGAGGATCTTGTAACAAGTATCAAGAACAAAAATGGAAAAAAGATTGAGAGTGAATGTGAGAGTTTTTCTTATTCAAGTCAATAACAACATACATTCTGTAGTGCATATGTACGCCATATACATCCAACAGAAATGAGTAACAGAAAAACGAACTAAAACAATTAACAAACTAGTCCCTCAACTTTATAGGAATTACAAAACAAACACCAAACTCAACATTCTCCCCCCTAATTCCAACATTAAACATGCAAATCTTCAAGACCCAACAAAGACCCCATTTCAACAAACTTAACTCTTGACAACGCTTTAGTCATGATATCTGTTTCTGCACATCCCCAGCAATAACTCAACTTGAATCCGATTTCTTTCTAGGCACTTCCTTATGAAATGATATCTTGTATTAATATGCTTACTTCTCCCATGAAAAACATGATTTTTCATTAAAGAGATAGCTGACTTATTATCCACATATAAAATCACCAACTCCTGGTTTTTTCCTGTTAATTCCTCAAGCAATCCACGCAACCACAAAGCTTGACAAGTTGCCAAAGTAGCAAACATAAACTTTGCTTCGCATGATGACAAAGCAACAATATGTTGCTTCTGCGAACTCCATGAAATCAAACAGTCATTATAATAACATACATTCCCTGAAGTGCTCTTTCCATCATCACTATCGGTTAAATGATTACTATCGCTATAACCACACAAATTCCCTCCTTTAGTTGCACCGAACTTCAAACCAAATTGTACAGTTCCTTTAACATATCTAATCAAATGTTTAACAACCTTCAAATGAATCTCTCTAGGCTCTTGCATAAACCTACTAACATAGCCCACTGCAAAACATTTGTCTGGTCGAGTCTGTACCAATATCGCAAAGCTCCAACTAACCTTCTGTAACTAGTTGAATCCACAAACTCACCACATTCATCCTTCAATTTCAAACCTGCTTCCATAGGCGTTTTAGTATTATTACACTCTTCTAACCCTGCCATTTTTTACAATCTTCTCAGCATATGTAGATTGTTTAACAAAAATACCTTCAGTACTTTGCTTGAATTCAATACCTAAGTAATAACATAACAGACCTAAATCTGTCATTTCAAATTGAACCTTCATTAGTTCCTTGAATTGTCATATTCCCTTCTGATCATTTCCAGTTACCAACAAATCATCTACACATACACCCACAATGATTGTCAAATCCTTACTCATCTTTACATAAACAACTTGATCATGCTGGCACCTTCGAAAACCTAACTCCTTTAGAACCGAATCCAATCGCAAATTCCATGCTCTAGGAGCTTGTCTTAACCCATACAACGCCTTAAACAACGTGTATACCTTCTCTAAACTGTCCTTTTTCTCAAACCCCTCAGGCTGCTTTACATTTACTTCCTCCTTCAAACTCCCATAAAGAAAAGCTGCTTTTACATCCATGTGAAACACCTTCCAGCCAGACTTAGCTGCCAATGACAATATCAATCTAACAGTCTCAATTCTAGCGACTGGTGCATAAACTTCTTCAAAATCAACCCCCAAGTGCTGCACATACCCCTTAGCAACAAGTCTCGCCTTATACTTTGTTACATTTCCTTTTGCATCTTTCTTCAATTTATACACTCACTTCAATCCAATTGGATTACAATTACCAGGTTTATCCACAAGGGGGATGGTTACACTGTTAACCCTCCCTTATATCGTTAACCCGTGTTAACCCAGCATTTTTTGCCCGAATCTTTGTTTTTTTCATGGTTTTTATTATACATAAATCGGGGGATTTCTTTTTTGTGTTTTTTGTGTTTAGCAAAAACACAAAAAAGAAACCCCCTATTTATGTATAATAAAAACCATGAAAAAAAACAAAGATTCAGGCAAAAAATGCCGGGTTAACACGGGTTAACGATATAAGGGAGGGTTAACATTTGAACCTCTCCCTATCCACAAGAACCCAAGTCTTGTTTCTCTCTTTTGTTTGAATATCTTCCTTCATAGCTTTTCTCCAAACTTCCTCCCTGGATGCTTCTGAATACGGCAATGGTTCACCTTCTTGAACTAACAACAGATCAACATTTTCAATTTCTTCTTGTCTATTAGCACCATAGCTCACTCTGCCATCAAGCACATAATCATTCAACCTAGAAGAAAGAAATGGTACTCTATTTGACTTCTCAAATCCAATTGAGGCTGGCCATGTTGACCTATTGCATCCCCTTCTCCTTGAATCTCAGCTTGGACATCAACACCTTGATTAAAATCAATCTCATCCTGACTTTGATCTTGACCGACAACAGTAAAGTTATTACAACTTGAACTGCTATCACCAGACTTCTCCAAATAACTAGACAAGTTCCATTTTCTTTCTTCTTCAAATCGAACATCTTTGCTAATAACTATTCTTCCACTCACCACATCATACATTCTGTGAGCTTTAGTGCCGTCTTCCACTCCCAAGTACACCATTGCTTTGCTTCTGTCGTCCAATTTATTCAAATATTGATTAACCACTTTTACATGTCCTACACACCCAAAGATTCTCAAGTGACTCAAGTGCAGTTTCCTTCCCTTTAATGCCTCATATGGTGTACAACCCTTCAAGGCTTGAGTATGAAGTCGGTTTAACAAATACACTGAATGTCTCACAGCTTCCGCCCAAAGGTTCTGTGGCACATCCATTGCCTTCAAAATACACCTTATGTTTAGAATGAATCTATTTCTTCGTTCGATCATTCCATTCTGTTGGGGAGAGTACGGTGCTGTCAGCTGCCTTTTAATTCCATCAAAACTGCAAAATTGATTGAACTCAGCTGAAATGAACTCACCTCCATGATCAGACCTTAGTGTCTTTAAATTCCTCCCATATTTATTTTCAACTTCGGCCTTGAATTTCTTAAACAACTCAATGCCTGATCCTTTGTTTTAAGCAAATAACACCACATAAATATTGTATTATCATCAACAAGTAACATAAAATACCTATTTCTAGCTTGAGTTGTTGGCAAAATCGGACCACACAAATCCATTGAAACTGGCTTTAATGCCTCATCTGACTTATGACCTATCTGACTCAGGAAGGCCATTCTTGATTGCTTTCCAACTAAACAGGCTTCACACACTTGCTTGGGATTATCAATTGATGGGACTCCAATCACCATATCTTTACTTGTCATCTGTTTTAAACTTTCAAAGTTTACATGGCCTAACCTTCCATGGCACAACCAATGTTGAGATTTCTCAACAAAAGGCAAGAAAAATACTGGAGTTCCTATCTTTAAATTCACCTTATACAATCTGTTTGATGTTCTAGGAATCTTTATCAATAGGGTTCGATCTCTTTCATTTAACCAGAAGAAGTCATCTTTCATTCTTACTTCACAACATCCTTCTGTGGCCTGTCCCAAACTTAGTATGTCGGTTTTTAAGTGTGGAATGAAGTACACCTCAGTTAGAACTTTATGTTCCTTTCTTTTTCCTTCTAAAATCACCAAACCCTTACCTTCAATCTTGACACAAGATCCATCTCTAAATTTTACCCTTACGGTTACACTCCTATCCAAAGTTGAAAAAAGTTCACTGTTTCCTGTCATGTGATTAGAAGCTCCATTATCCAAATACCACATGTGTTCTTCCGTCCCTTCAGATAGGTAAGTACTTGGTATGACATTCTGCTCATTTAAGAACATCATCTCCATCTTCTCTTTCATCTTCACAGACTTGATCATTAATAATGCAGGTTCTTCATCTTCAGCCTGTGCAAGATTTGCTTCAGCATTGGTTGCTTTGGGTCTTGGACATTCACTTGCAAAATGTCCATACAAATCACACTTGAAACACTTAATCTTTGACTTATCCTTCTTCATCCGATACGACTTCTTGCAACTCTTGGGGCAGTCACGAACTCCATCCTTTCCCTTTTGTGTCGACCTTGAGGAACTCGCTCCTCTGTCATATTTTTTCCACTGCTCATTGTTTCCCCACCTTTTTTTTCCGAGTCACCTTCCCTTTGTCTTGATTGCCATTCAGAGTAAGACATCCGCAATTGATCGTCCTTCGTCACTTGCTTCACTTTCTTGCTCGTCTGCTCCTCAAATGTTTTTAATCTTCCAATTGCTTCTTGAAACAACATAGTTTTAAGGCCAATGAATTGTTCCATTGATGCCATTATTTGTATAAAACGATTAGGTACTGAGTCCAACAGCTTTCTTACAAGAACTACCCCTGCAAACGGCTCACCCAAATCAGTTTCCCTTGATGAGATTGCACTTATCCTTCCGGAAAAATCATCCACTGATTCTTCCTCTTTCATTCTTAAGGACTCAAATTCATTCTTGAGTGTAGCCAATCGTGCCTTCTTGACTCGTTCGACTCCTACGAATCTCGATTTCAGCGAGTTCCAGATTTCAGTCGCAATTGTCAGATTGGCAACCTGCAACACCAAATCCCCCGGCATCGCTTGAATCAAAATGTGAGTCTTCCTTCCCTAATTTCTTGTCATGCTCTGATACCAATTGTAAAAGGTATCAATAACAAAAATGGAAAAAAGATTGAGAGTGAATGTGAGAGTTTTTCTTATTCAAGTCAATAATAACATACATTCTATACTGCATATGTATACCACATACATCAAACATAAATGAGTAACAGAAAAAACGAACTAAAACAATTAACAAACTAGTCCCTCAACTTTATTGGAATTACAAAACAAACACCAAACTCAACAGATCTGTGGTTATTGTAAAGTGTTTGAAGGTAAAGGGTTCAGTTGTTGATTATCAGTGGTTGATTATTATTAGTTGTGGGTAAAATGTTAAGCGGTTATGAATGATCCGTAGTTATGCTTGACTAGTCATTTATTCAACAAGCAAAAACTGTTTTTCATATAAGTCCAAGCCTGAACTTTATTTGTCCTATGAGGTCCAGCAAGAACTCTTTAGTTTGGGAATCTGCATCTTCCAGCCTTATTAACATAAGTCTTCTTAGATCTTCATATGCAAGATTCATTACTGAAAAGCAATTGCTAAAACAGGTTCTTAAGCCATTCCTTCTTCAATCACAATCATATTTGTTTAAGCATCAAGAAACCATCTTTGAATCCCAACGATAGATTCAGATGTTTTGTAAAAAGATTGTGATTACTGATCAACCAAACGTGGCATATGTAGAACTATTTGTCTCTTGGCAATTGTCTTTTTAATTTATTGCAGTTCTTGCAAGGGCATACTGGTCTTGTTCATACCCATATAAATTGTTTGACTAATCTTGTAATTATTAATTAGTTAAGGTGTTAAAGTAGAAAGTTTAATTGTTTTAGATTTATTCAGTGTTTAAAGTGTAAAGATTAGATTAGTTTTTGTTTGGATTAAGATTGTTTTTTCAGCATGGTTTTAGGCATGTCTTTAGGGATAGAACTTTGACTTGGTTAAGGTTGTTTTTCTTATAAATAGGGGTTAAGTTTTAGGGTTATTTGTACCTCAATTTTATTCAATAAAGTTCTGATTTTTCTTGAGTTTCTTATTCTGATTTTGAGGATACCAGCTTCAATTGGTATCAGAGCTTAATATTTCCTGTTTGAGAGTCGCGAGTTCGGAGTCAAGAAGGCAGTAGGCTTTGGCTGCTGTGGTTGCTGTTGCAGGGGAAGCAGTGGGTCGAATACTAGGTGAAGATTGAAGACTTGTTCAAGACGACTACATGCTCCAATCGAAGGGTTGTTCCAAGCGACGATTGTAAAAAGACTCGACATGGAAGAACGCATACAGAAGGAGGGTCGATTTAAGGCGCAAATCAACAGAGAAGAATCCGCAGGAATTGATTGCGTGAGGCAATCATGTTGATACATGTAATGTCCCTAGTTCAGTTTTGTAACTCTTATAATGTAATGCTCAAATTATTAATGGAAGTTGTCTTTATATAATTCTTAATGTTTATTACTGATTATTTGATTAGTTGATTTGATTAAAATTATAGTTGAGTATGACTACTTCACATTCGGGCGAATGACTCTAGAATGAAGTCATTCGCCGAATGATAAAACCAACGAATGAATGGCGATAGAATGAGTCATTCGTCGAATGGCTCATTCGATTGACAGCTCATTCGAGCTTGGTCATTCGCCGAATGAGCTGCTTCGGCCACTCATTCGGCCGAATGACTGCAGCCTATATATACAAGTTCAAATCATTTCAACAAAAATTTTCCAGAGCCCTCCTTCTTCCCTGAGACCCAAGAGTCAAAACCCTAGGAGATTTGAGCGGCCTTTGATCGTCCAAGTTCGATTCTCAACCCGTGGTGTTCGATTGTTGCTTCCAAGTTGTTCCTACACCCTCGGATCACCACGGTTCCTGTTGATTTCGATTGGAAAACCCTGGAATAGGATTCCGCACTATTCCATAGGCTGTTGGGTAGATTTACATTGGATTCGGATTGTTTTCGAGCTTCCAATCGGTCCAACAAAGTGGTATCAGAGCTTTGGCTCTTGATTCTACTCGATTTCCTCTCTAAATCATCAGATCTAAAGTTCCCAAAACCCTGATTTTCGTAACTGTCAAAAACCCTAAGTTTCTTGCTCTCAAAGTCACTATTTCATTGAAAATTTGTGGGTTTTTGTGGTGTGTTTGTTAAAACCTTTTCCCAATTGGTGTATTATCATGTCTTGAACTTCTGTACCAAATTTGGTGCATAGATTTGGTCAAAATCACAAGTTATCACGATTTTCGTTACTGAAAACCCCAGATCGCCCGAATGGCAATTGCGGCCGAATAAGTTCAGCCGAATCACCCTCCATTCGCCGAATAGGTCTCATTCGGCGAATAGCTCCTTCGCTTCTGTCATTCGGCGAATAGCCTCATACTCCACTCTCATTCGGCGAAAGTCCTTATTCGATCAGTCATTCGCCGAATAGGTTCATTCGATTCTCTCATTCGCCAGGTGTCATACTCAGCCCTCATTCGCCAGTTTTAGTTCATTCGGTCCCCGACATTCGCCCAAAGTGTCTCATTCGGCAACTTTTCTGAGATTTTTCTAAGTGTTGAATTTTGTCATTTCTGTTTAAATGGAAGATTTAGCACTGATGGCGAACCAGAATCATCGTATTCAGACATTATTATTGACAGAAACTGAGACTGGAAACTCCAACAAGTCTCCCAAGCTGTTATCTTTAGATGATTATCCACACTGGAAGTATCGATTTGAAATCCACATCAATGGGGTGGACACCAATCTGTGGATGATGATTGAAGGTGGATATCTTAGACATCTTAATGAAGATGGAACTCCAATGCTAGTCACACGGATGACTGAGCCTCAAAGGAAACTTTATGATTATGAGAAGAAAGCTTATGCTATCTTATCTCAGTCCATAGCTAATGATATTTTCCATCAGTTCAGACAGTTTACTTCGTCTAAGTACCTATGGGATGCTTTGCAACAAAGATATGAAGGGAATGATGCTTTAAAGAGTATTAAGTCAAAAGCATTGAGAAAGGAATTCAATAGCTTTATGTATGTGGGGAATGAATCGTTGGATGAGCTGATTGCTAGGTTTTATCATCTTTTGAGTGAGTTGTTCAATCATGAGGTCAAGACTACTACTCAAGAGAAGATTCAGTGTTTGACGGATGCTCTACCTCCAAAATGGGAGTCATTCTTGATGGTGCTCAAGCAGAACCGGATGATGGCACATATGGATATCAATGATTTCATTCAGAAGCTGAAAGAGCAGGAGATAGAGAATAAATGGAAAGCAAAAAAGGTTGCTCAAGTTCAGGATCCTTCATTGTATTATTCTACTCCCACAGTAGATAAATCCACTACTCATGCTCCTCTGAAGACTGCTTTTGTTTCTAAGACATCTGAGGCTCCATCTACCGCTCAGATTCATTTCAGTCAATCATCTTCAACCAGTTCACAACAAGAGCATCATCAGCCTACTGCCAGTCTGAAAACAGAAAATTTTGACAAGGTCACTGTGGAGATTGCAAAAGAGCATATGGGACTGTTGTCTACATTGGTTAGCTCATATGATGGATTAGTTGCTGGTCAGATCGGCAATCCTTATTTGACCAATGATGACTATTCTCAGATAGATCCTGATGACATGGAACGAATTGACATCATGTGGGCGTTGGCAAGTGCGGTTAGGAGAGCTAAGGAGTTTGTCAAGAGGACTGGGAAGGATATCAATTTAAACAAGGAGTCTAAGTTTGGATTTGATATGGCTTCAGTAACATGCTACAACTGTGGAGAGAAGGGTCATTTTGCCAGACAGTGCAAGCAGCCGAAGAAAGCAGGCAACAAGAATCCATTCCAGCATCAGAAGTCCTCTACTGCAAATCCAGAAAGGGGATTGGTTCCCATTGATTCTCCTACTCAGGCTGGATCTTCTTCTTCTGCAAGCAAAGCTTTAATGGTACAACAAGATGAAGGGGTAAACTGGGATTTCAGATTCAATGCTGATAAAGAAGAACAAGATAAAGCATGTATGGCTGAGATTCAACAAGCTGAAGATCAAGGTGAGGAAAGCTCTCGGGAAGACTCAATGATGAATGATGATAAAGTCTCATGTTCAAAATCAGATAGTATAACAGATTCAGACACTCAAGATTCTGATGGTGAAGCTGATGACTCATCTACTCAATTTGCCTTGATGGCAAACTCTTCTGCTTCTTCAGAGTCTGAGCAGGTATACACTGACTGTTCATCTTCCCATTCTGATTGTTTCAATTGTGTTGACCTTAGGAGTAAGGTTCTTGCTTATCAGAAGCATAACAGTGACTTGCTGAACGATCTCGACTTATGCATTGAAGCAAATAAAATTTTAAAATCTAATGAAAAATATTTTCAAATTAAAACTGATCTTTTAAATAGACAATTGCATGAGGTCGAGATCGCTGTTCTGAACAAGCAAGATGCTATAACTTCTTATCTCAACACCATCAATGAGATCAAGAAGAAGTTAGCAATAGTCGAATGTGACTATGAGACTCTAGGCCAGAAGCTCAAGAGCTATG
This sequence comes from Mikania micrantha, assembly GCA_009363875.1. NCBI lineage: Eukaryota > Viridiplantae > Streptophyta > Magnoliopsida > Asterales > Asteraceae > Mikania > Mikania micrantha. Next base: position 75,637,323 of record CM018683.1, read on the forward strand.
AAAGCTCATCTTATATCATTGAGCATATGATCAGTAGGGGTACTGATCAGGGGAAGGAAAAGGTTAACTATCAAAATTGTCCTCCACCAATCCTCAATGCCTTTGTCAATACACCAAATGACAAAGATATAAAGGATTTTCAAGTTACTACTCCGTTAGTAATAGATCCAGCTGGTCTGAGTACAAATCAGAGTTCATCAAAGACCGAGGGATCTCGGGTGGATGGAGTTGTTGAAGATTGGGTCTCCGATTCCGAGGATGAATCAGATTATTCACCTAAGCATAGTACTCCTAGGAATCAAACCCCTATTGTCATGAAAGGTGACCCAATCTGCAACTCAAAGATTTACAAAGAATTATGCTTTGTTAAAGCTTCACAAGGGTCTGAAGCTAAGTGCGTTACCAAATCAGTTTTGGTTGGTAACAAAGGAACAAAGGGATTGGGTTTTAATCCAGACTATCAGAAAACAAATGCTTTTAAATCAAATAGAAAACTATTTTCTGATTTAAAACATTTTCATAAAAAGGGTGACAAAATTTGTTTTGAATGTGGTGAGTATGGGCACATTGTGAGATTTTGCCCTCATTTGATCAGGCCTAAGGCTGTTTCTTTCAGAAAACTAAATTCTGCTTTACCAAAACTGGTAAAATCTGTACCTAAGTCTGTTCAAACAAAGCCCAAACAACCAGTTCAGATTAAAACTTCAGACAAGGGTAAAGGAAAACTGGAAATTTTGAATGTTCCAAGTGTGCTTAAAGTCAACCAAGCAAAATCATCATCCATTTATCTGAAAACCTCTTTCGATAAAAATGCAATTTGGAAAGTTAAATCATCTGAGGATTCACCTATTTCAGATAAATCTCTTCCTGATAGAAAATGGATTGATGTTTGGATCTGAGACTCTATGGGTCAACCCAAGACTGTAAAGGCTTGGGTTCCCAAAGTGAACTGATTGTCTCTTTATTGTGCAGGTTGCCCCAAAAGCTGATGTTAACAGCAATTGGATCGTTGATAGTGGGGCTTCCAGACACATGACTGGTGATATTTCTTTGCTCACCATTGTGAATGCAGTTCGGGGTGGCTATGTTGCTTTTGCCGGTGATAAAGGCGGTTTTATTACAGGAGAGGGAATTCTGACAAATGGACAAGTTTCATTTGATAATGTCAGATATGTTAAACAGCTGGAAAACAACCTCCTGTTAGTTTCTCAGATTTGTGACAAAGAGTACAAGGTCTTATTTGATGAGTCAAAATGTTACATTCTTAAGCAAGGTGTTAAGATCCCTGAAGATTGGATTTTGATGTCTGCTCCAAGAAAGCAAGATTTATACGTTCTCAACATGGCCACAGCTTCAACTACATCCTCCACAGCTTCATGTTTTATGACAAAGGCAACTGAAAAAGATTCAATCCTTTGGCATAAGAGGATGGGTCATTTGAGTTTACGTAAGATGAATCATTTGGTTCACAATAGTCTAGTTGAGGGAGTTAGCTTGAAGAATTTTAAGCTGTCTGATATCTGTGTATCATGCAAGAAGGGAAAGCAATCTAAGCAGTCTCATAAGCTGAAAAAGTTTCATTCAATCAATGTTCCTCTTGAGCTTCTCTACATGGATTTATTTGGTCCAGTGAATCGGAAGAGTATAGCTGGAGATCAATACTGTCTTGTCATCACTGATGAGTATTCCAGATACTCTTGGGTTTTCTTTTTGAAGGAGAAATCAGAAACGTTTGATTGCATTCAAGTTTTGGTTACCAAACTTGAATCACTTTATAAGCTCAAGATTCGTCAGTTTCGAACTGATAATGGAACGGAGTTCAAAAATCACAACATGGAGAATTTTTGTAATGCACGAGGCATTGTGCAACAATTTAGTGCTCCATATGTTCCTCCAATGAATGGTGTTGCTGAACGCAAAAATAGGACATTGATTGAGGCTGCTAGAACCATGCTTGCTGATTCTTCTCTGCCGGTTCAGTTCTGGAATGAAGCTGTAGCAAATGCTTGCTATACATTGAACCGGGTACTAATTGTGAAAAGACATGGGAAGACTTGCTTTGAACTGCTCCACAATAGAAAGCCAAATCTTAAGTATCTTGAACCGTTTGGTGCACCATGCACTATGCTTAAGAAACATGAGCAGGGCAAGTTCAATGAGAAGGTGGAAGAAGGGTACTTTCTTGGGTATAGCACTCCAAATAAACGAGTTTACAACATTTCAACTCATAATGTGGAGGAGTGGTACCATGTTGATGTTCAGAAATATTCAATGCCCCCACCTGGAAAAGGGCCAGATTGGATGTTTGATTATTCCAGTCTCTTTGATTCATTCAATATGCCCCCCATGTATTCAGATGAAGATGTTGCTGTTCAGATGCTGTATGATGCACAAAATGCACCTGATGAAACCTTTCAACCTTCATCTACATCTATCCCTACTACACAGATAAATGATGACAGCTCAGACACAGATGACAATCATCCGGCTGCTCCTGAACCAGTTGTTGATAATCTTGTACCAGGTCTTGAGGATTTGAATCTGAATAACTTAGATCATGAGGTTGAGGTTCCCGCTCATCCTGTTGGAATAATTAATCATATTCATCCTCAAGATAACATTATCGGGAGTCCTTTGGATGGAGTGAAGACTCGAAATCAGATATCTTCAGGCGGTCTTGCTGACATTCTTGATTTTGCAGATGTAAGCTTTTGTGCTCATTCCTGCTTTATTTCTCAAGTTGAACCGCGTACTGTTACTGAAGCTCTCAAGGAAGAGTCATGGGTTGATGCAATGCAAGAAGAACTTTTGCAGTTCAAAAAGTTAGGTGTCTGGCAATTGATTGACAGACCCAAAGGTGCAAAAGTTATTGGCACTCGATGGGTTCTTCGTTGTAAGAAAGATGATCACGGGATCATTGTGCGAAACAAGGCACGTCTGGTGGTTCAAGGATTTAGACAGATAGAAAGGTTGGACTACAATGAGGTGTTTGCTCCTGTTGCTCGACTCGAAGCCATTCGTATCTTCTTGGCTTATGCATCCTTTAAGAAGTTTAAAGTCTATCAAATGGATGTTAAGAGTGCGTTCCTTCACGGCGTGATCAGTGAAACAGTGTATGTCAGTCAACCTCCCGGGTTTGAGGATCCATTGCATCGTGACCAAGTCTACAAGTTAGACAAGGCCTTATATGGATTGCATCAAGCTCCGCGAGCATGGTATGAGACACTTTCTACTCACCTTCTGAACAACGGGTTCAGAAGAGGTGTCATTGACTGCACATTATTCATCCGTGAGAAGGACAGTGATTTACTCTTGGTGCAAGTGTATGTGGACGACATAATCTTTGGTTCCACAAATGATAGTCTGTGCAAAGAATTCGAGAAGGTTATGAAAGAAAAGTTTGAAATGAGTTCGATGGGAGAGATGAAATTTTTTTGGGTTTGCAGGTGGATCAGTCTGAGGCAGGGATTTTTATTCATCAAACCAAATACGTTGGTGACATTCTGAGCCGGTTCAGTATGTCTGATGCAAAGCCTGCTGGTACCCCACTGGTTGTTAATCACGGGATTACTCCAGATGAAAGGGGGAGTTAATTGATGCCACTCTGTACCGAGGAATGATCGGATCTCTTATGTATCTTACTGCTTCTCGGCCAGATATCATGTTCGCTACTTGCTTGTGTGCTCGTTATCAATCAAAACCAAGAGTATCTCACCTCATTGCTGTAAAAAGGATTATGCGTTATCTGAAGGGTACACCGGAACTTGGCTTATGGTACCCTAATGATGATAACTTTGAGCTTGCTGCATATAGTGATTCAGATTATGGTGGATGCAAGAGAGATTTCAAATCAACATCTGCAGGATGTCAGTTCTTTGGAAACCGTTTAGTCACCTGGCAGTGCAAGAAGCAGACGTCGGTGTCTACTTCAATCTGTGAAGCTGAATACATTGCTGCTGCTAGTTGCTGTTCACAAATCATCTGGATTCAACAGCAACTCAGGGACTATGGGTTACATTTTTCTAACACTCCCATATATGTTGATAATACTGCTACCATAGCTGTCACTAAAAATCTTGTTCAGCACTCCAAAACCAAACACATCGACATAAAATATCACTTCATACGTGATTGTTTTGAAAAGAAATTAATTGATGTAGTGAAAATTCACACCGATCACCAAAAAGCCGATCTTTTCACAAAAGCATTTGACAAACCTAGATTTTTATATCTGCTATCGGCTAATGGTGTTTTCCAAAAGGATGAAGTTCAATCTTCATCTGAGTCTAACAAATGATCATCATTTTTCCGTGCTAGTCTTTGATTTGTTTATTTTAGTTCAGTCTTTAAATTTTTCTTGTATAGTTTCTTTTCTTCATCAAAAACTCAAAAAGATTTTCTGTTTTTAGGTTTTTAGGGGGAGATATTCTGTTAATTTGAAAAACCAAAAACAATAGAAAATTTGAAAAACCAAAAACAATAGAAAATTTGAAAAACCAAAAACAATAGAAAAATTAAAAAAATTGAGATGGTCTTGCTTTATAAAGTAATACATTAATCTATCATGTCATAGAAGCAGAAGTGAATGTATGAACTGAAATCACAAGAGAATTGTGATGGGATGTACTGATAGGCTGACTATACAGTATGAATAAACAACTTGTGATAACTTAGAAAGTTTGATCTGTGGGATCCATGTTATAAAACCACTTGAGTGAGAAAAGGTTTTTGACTCAAATCGAGCATACACCTGTCATCATGTAAACAAATGAGGTTTCATTCAAAGAAAAATAAAGGCAAGCTGGTATTAAGCTTGAAGAAAATCAAAAACAAGCTGGTATTAAGCTTGATGAAAAACAAAAACAAGCTGGTATTAAGCTTGAAGAAAACCTAATGCAAGCTGGTATTAAGCTTGAGAAATACTTAAACAAATTAAGTTCGATTCCATACATGTGCCATATTGCTGGGACGGACCTAGCTGAAGCCATCCATTTGGATATAACAAGAAAAATACAAAAATATAATAAATGTTTGAATCTTATTGAATTCATGATGACTGGTTTTAAGATATGCAGAAATGAGTTTTGAACTGATTTTGATCTTCAATGGTGAAATGAAGTGGGTAACTCAATCAGAAAATATGAGTGATCATAAAGTTTGTTTAGTAGTTGTGTATTGTTCAGTTTAAGTCTGGACAAATATATCAGTAATCGTATCATAACAAAATTGTGTTTGAAGTGAAGCATTCATTGAGGATAATGTGATGTGATTAGAGATATGTGTTATTTTATTAATGGACTTCACACAAAAACATGTGTTTATTTGTTTTTAGTTATTGTTTGTACAGTTGTAGTGGTTGTTTCAGAAAAATACAAAAAGATTTTCTATTTCAATTTTGTTTTAGATGATCATTTGTAGATTCGGATGTCTGTCATATCTGAATCCTGAACCAACCAGACATATCTTCATAATTGGTTAAAATTTTTGTTGTTCAAAATGTCAGATGTTGAAAAAGTTGAGTTTTGGGTGTCATAATCTCTCATTCGTCCGAATGAGAGGTAAGGTTCATTCATTCGGCCGAATGAACTCATTCTGCGAATGAGTCATTCGACCGAATCAATCAAACACAGTTTTCATCATTCTACGAATGAAGGGTGTCGAATGTCTCATTCGACATTTTCATTTCGGCGAATAAGTGTCGTCGAATGTCTTATTCGCAACCTTCATTCGGAGAATGAGACTGAATATCATCTGACCTTTCGCCTAGCTCTTTCGGCGAATGAGTGTGACTATATAATAGTCCTTCGGCCGAATGTGGGTCATTCGACCATTTTTAGTTTCGCCACATCAGAGCTCCGTCATTCGGGGATTCACACCTACATCCAGTTCTTTCGATTTTCTGTTACTTTTGTTAACCCTGCTTCTGACAACCAAGTTCTATTTCATCTCAGGTTCTTGGAGATCGATTAACAAGCATTTTCAACCACGGATTCGTTGAAAACAAATAGAACTGTTAGGATTTAGGGTTTTGTTTTTCGCCGTGTAAATAGACCATCATAATGGACTTGAAACTACCTATGATCTTTACTAAAAGTCTTAATCGGTTGATTCTGAGTGTGTACATAAAAATTTTGTGGACTGATTCTTGATTTTTGGAAAAAGGGATTTTGAATTCAAAATGGGTGCCGAATGTCGTCATTCGGCGAATGACTCTTTCGACGAATGAAGCTCATTCGGCGAATGGCTCATTCGACGAATGTCTTGTCTAGATTATGTCTCATTCGGTGAATGATGTCTATTCGACGAATGATCTCCATTCGGCGAGTGAGTCATTCGATCATAGGTCTCATTCGGCGAATGAAGGTCATTCGACCCAACTGTTGAACTTTAAATCTGATTTTCTAATTTCTGTTTCCTGTTTGACTGAATTGTACTAACATGATTATTTCTTTTGTTGTTCAGTATGGCAGGTTACAAATTAGTGCCCAAGCATAACATATGTGCTCATCTGGATCTGAACACACCGAACGCCAAGCACTACTCAGAGATCATTACATTTCTACGGCGTTCGAGGATTTTTACTGCTATATCGACTGTTTATGTGCCGTACCATTCTCACCAGCAGGATTTCTGGTCATCAGCTGACATAGACTGTGAGGCCGAGCCTACAGTTATCAGGGGAAAGGTGCAAGGGAACGATGTTGTTGTTTCTGCTGAACACATCAGGAGAGTGTGTGGATTTCAAGACTCTCCCGATCAGCCATCTCTGCTTGATCGCTTCTTGGTTCGTGGATGTTTTCTCATATGCAAGTATGAAGGTGACATTGGAGCGGGCATTCTCAACAAAGCCTTCATGTCTCCACAGTTCAAGTACCTCGCTCATGTCTTAGTTCACTGTCTCGGATCAAGGCGAGGCGGATTCGATGACATGCGAGAGACTATCCAATGTGCCTTTGCTGCTTTAGTGCTGAACAAGCCGTTCAACTTCTCGGAGATGATCTTTATACATATGAAGGAGAACGTGGTCTTGAAGGGGGACAAGAAGTTTCTTATGTACCCTCGGTTTCTGCAGCAGATCATTGACGCTCAAGTTCCTGATCTTCCCAAGATCAATGTTGATATTGTACGTTTGGAGCACATGAATGACACCACTCTTAACAGAGTCTTGTCATACAGGGGTAAAGAGAGGAAGCCAACCACCAGATCCTTATTCGGTCATCTCTCTCGACTTGATTACAGAGCTCCTGCTGGTCGCAGATGGAGGCATGATGACTCCGATTTAGATGTTGAAGACATAGTTGTACCAGTTGATGGAGGTGATGATGATGATGAGGCTGGTGCTAGTGGTGCAGGAGAGGGTGAGAGCACAGTGATTGTGAGCACTGCTGCTGTGGTTTCTGTTGAGATGGGTGTGAGTTCAGGTTACATAACCACTGCTGCTGCTATGAGCATGGTTGATGTGGGTGGTGCTATTGCTGGTGGTGATGCTAGTATGTCTACAGCTCAAGAGGAGGACATTGATGTTGATTCTCTCTTGGAGTTAGATTTTCTGACTACCACTACAGTTGCTGCTTCAGCCTCTGTTGATGCTACAGCACCTCATGTTTCTGAGGGTAATGATGAGTCAGAGGACTCTGGTGATGAGGATGTTGTTGGAGATGGTGATGAAGAGAGTAATGACTCTGATGACTTCATGGAGGAAGGATATGAGAAGGTGATGGTAGGTGGGAAGATGATTGTCAGGAAGAGGAAGAGGACAGAAGAAGAGATGGAGGAGATCACTGATCCACTGTTTATACCAGAGTTTGATATCTCTCCTCCACCTCGGTCTTCTACTCCTGCTTCTGTGGCTGTGACTGCTACTGCTTCTCAGCCTACATCCTCCCGAGTTGGGAGAGGGAAGAGGTCCAGATTTTCATTCCAAAGGAGGTCAGAACTGACTGTAGCTGCTACAACTACTGGCACATCAGTAGCAACTGTATCAGTTTCTTCACTGATACGGTCAAGGGCTGTTCATTCACAGACTACTATTGCCCCTCTGACCACTCCTATCACTCATGAGCCAGTCTATGTTGCTACTTCTTCTGGCCCGTCAACATCCAGAGCTGATATGTTTATACCTACTGTTTCAGTTGTGGATCAGCTGAGCACACTGAACAGTATGGTTCTGAGGTTGATGGAGAAGAACATGGAGCAAGAGACTAAGATTGCTCAACTCACACAAAGGATAAACGATCAGGATGCCCTGTTGTTGCAGGCAGCTGATCAACGAGCTGATCTTAGGGCTCGTTCTGCTCAACAAGAAGAGCAGATGCTGAAGTACATCGACGAGCATAACCAGTTGGCTATGATTGCCTCTGGTTTCAACGAGAGGATCCTTCTTTTGGAAGCTGAGAATGCTCGCCTTGCTGAACTTGTCGAGGGTTCCAAGGAGGGCACTCCTAGGCTTGAAGGTGCTGAAAACCGTTCCGATGAATCAGACTAGGAGATGGATGAAGAAGAAGAAGAAGAGTCTGAGGAGGAACATGTTGATTATGAGGATTCTAAGAAAGATGAAGAATCTGATGATGATGATGATGATAATGCTGATTGTCACACCCCGAGCCGGCGGGGTTGGATCGGAGTCCCCGCCGGGCGGAAGGTTCCCGGGGCGTGATATCGCGGGTGATAATCATGGTGATCAGATTGTTTACATAGCATCAACATTTAAGAATATCTAAAGCACAATCAAATGATATGTAGGATTACAAAGTTAAATTACAATAGCAATGTTTTGCAATTTAACTAAGTAAACCTAACCAAAAGAATAATGTATATATCTTGTATATGTACAAGATATCAAAAGTAATATGTGTCATCAACAAAAGTTGTGCTTCCCAAAAGTCTACTAGGTCCTCTAACTGGGCAGCCTAGTATTCATATCCAAAAGCTTAAGATTTAAACCTGTTCATCACCTGAGAAAGCATGTAAAAAGATCAAGTCAACACAACGGTTGGTGAGTTCATATAGTTTATAAGTTTAAAATAGTTTTCAACAAACCTCTTTCGGTAAAACCTTAACCTCATTAATTTCACATGTAATATCCAAATCGGTATGCTTATATATAGGGCATACCCCTGAGTCGAGCCTACGACCCGCCCAGACGCCATCCCACCACATACTAATTCGGATATGACACTGTTGTTAATAATAATTAAGCATTTTACCTACCAATCAATTCAATCCTCATCAAAGCCTTTTATATCTGTTTCAATGTTTTCATGTCTAATGTATTCGTAAGTGTTAGTTTCTCATCATGTTTATCAAGCATCATAGACTCACACACACACACAGTTTAGCAATTACATATCTCCTATAAGCAGACAAAAGCTCTGGAATACCAGAAGTTTAGCAATTACATGTCTCTTATATAGATAACAGCTTAGCATTCAACAAGTTCATGTTTAGCCTTTACATACCTCTTATAAGCCGACAAAAGCTCTGGAATACCAGACGTTCAGCAATTACATGTCCCTTATAACCAGGTAATAGCTTCGTAACGTTACGTTTATGTTTAGCCTTTACATACCTCATATAAGCCGACACAAGCTCTGGAATACCAGACGTTCAGCAATTACGTGTCCCTTATAACCAGGTAATAGCTTAGAATCGATACTTTCATGTTTAGCCTTTACATACCTCATATAAGCTGACAAAAGCTCTGGAATACCAGACGTTCAGCAATTACATGTCACTTATAATCAGGTAATAGCTGAGTATCATTATGTTTATGTTATTACATGTATCTCACCCCATAGGTACAAGCTCTGGAATACCAGACGTTCAGCAATTACGTAGTCTATGGTTAGATACATGTATGATGGCCTAGTAGCATGTAATAGTTTCTAAACATCATATCTCATGTAATAGTATCAAGTCTTATGTAATAGTATCAAATCTCATGTAATTGAATCAAGTATCATGTATTTGTATCATGTCTCATGTAATTGAATCACATCTCATGTAATTGAATCAAGTATCATGTATTTGTATCATGTCTCATGTATTTGAATCACATCTCATGTAATTGAATCAAGTATCATGTATTTGTATCATGTCTCATGTAATTGCATCAAGTCTCATGTATTTGCATCAAGTATCATGTAATTGAATCAAATAACCAACAATTGATTTTAAGCATCTAGCTTAAAGTAAAGGTTTCAATCATAAGTAATCATGATTATGTTTTAAAGCATTTAAATAACATTTCAATAAAATGTTTAACATGCTTCTCAGTCCCGAAGTAAAAACAAATAAGTTTGAAAGGGGACAATGAACTCACCTTATGTCCATAGTGTTTGACTAGGTAGAATAAAAATGCATGCTCTTTTTGTTTGCTCTTGATATGATGTTCAAGTTCCTGTATTGATTTCATGTTGTCGAAATTTGTAAGTTTATGTTAATACGATCTGTGTGCGTGTATGTGTTGAGTCTATTGTTGACTAATATTTGTGGATCATGGTCTTCATTCGGCCCAATGTACTTACTGTTAAATTTAAACTCATCTCAACTCGATGTTTTATTATTTAGAATTTCTAAGTATGAACTTAGGTTCTTACATGAAGGATTAGAATCTTGCATGTCTTGAGTTTAACTATATGTTATCATTTCCCATTTGTTGTAACACTTCCCATCTATTCCTTTATGGTAATTATAATAATATAATTACACATGTTGATTATATAATGGTTAAAAGAATTTATTAACCTTGTAATTTTTTGAACCCATTCTTTTTAAGGTTGGGCCGAATCAACTAAGGTGGACCGGACTATTGGATTCCCTTTTTAAGCCATGGGCCGAATAAGCCCAAATAATTGTTGTGGGTTGTGTGGTTTATGGTTTGGGCCACAGAATTGGGCCGAAACTTAACATGGGTCGAATTGAATCCCATGGGCCAAATAAATAAGTTGTGGGCCGATTAATATCTATTGGGCTATCTAAACACATTGGGCCAGTTGTACAAAGTTTCTGGGCCTGTTGGGCTACAAATGTTTTGGGCCATGAACGAGCTGACCATGTTTGCTGTGGGCCTGAACAAAATTTATGTGGGCTGAGTTATGTGGTCGCTCTAAGTTGTCTACAGGAACAAAGAAATGCTATTTGGGCCTGTGATGTCTTTTGGGCCAAGGCAAGCTAAATTGAGCCGTAGCAAGGGAATTGGGCCAAGGGGTTTACTGGTTGGATTAAATCTGGTCGCATAGGGTATTCGACTAATGGCCAGCGAACCTTCTGCATTCGTTGAAACTAGGTTCGGTCAAGGGCAACATGGAGGGTTCGGCTAACATGGAAATAAGGTTCGGTGGTTATGGCTAGCAACAGGTTCGTCTAGGTTCGTTCCTGAAGGTCGGTTGGGTTCGGCCATATTCAGGCTCAAGGTTCGTTGGTCGTGGTTTGTAGAAGGTTTGACAAGCTGTAATAGGGTTCGACAGAAAAGGCTCCAGAAGGGTTCGCAGCTTTCTTTGAGGTTCGTTGACGGCTAGGCTCGTCAATATGGTTTTGTTTACAATAGTTCGGCCACCCTTTCAGGGTTCGGCCCTCCCATAGCTCCACAACAACGAGTTCACCATCTCCACGAACCTTACCTGTTGCGGGGTCGATCTCAAGTCTGTGTTAAGGTGTTAGGGTGGCTCGTGGTCGTGTAGCTACAGCTATAGGGTGGTCGCCGGCTATGTGTGTTGTTCGAACCAAGTAGGTGTAGAAAGCCCTATTTTCAGCAACTTTCAAGCATCTATACCTCGAAAATGGCTGGTCAAAACACTAGATCCGTTGTACTTCTGCGAAGAGGATGACTAGAGCTTCGTGTGGATACCAAGATTGCGCGATTTCATCAAGAATTGATCAAGATCTTGAAGTTTGAAAGGTGATAATCCAAGTGAGGAAGAGGATGACGGTTTTGAGAGAGTTAGAGAGAGAAAGATGATGTTAAAATGAAATAAATGCTTCATTGAGGGTTTAAATACCCCTAGGGTATTCGGGTTCGTTTCGGTTGCTCGGTTCGCGTTTTCGTCGCGTATCCGGCACGTTACGCGCGTTTTTCGTAATAAAATTTAAAAGAATTTATCGTAACGATGTGAATGTTATTTTACTTCTAAAAATTATTTTAAATATCGTTTAGTTAATTTATTTGTCGGAATTTAGCATTTTACGCTTTTTCGTTAATTTATTTGCGATTTAATAAAGTAATTTAGTTTATATTGTTTTATGATGAGTTTCAAAATTGTAAAGTAATAAATATTATATTTCTTTAAATTTATGATCGTTCGTGTCGTTATTCGTTTTCGTTATCATTTCATCAAATCACGTCACCATCGCGCGTATTCGTTCGAATCGTCATTCGAACGAACACGTCGATGGTTTGGCTTTCTGATTCTTGTTTTCTACTGTTAAGTTATTATTTCAGAATGTTAAACTATCAGAATCATTTGTACAGATCGTCACCTATACAAATAACTCGTCGGTTTAGCATTTCGCAACAATAACCGTTTTAGTTTCGTTTTGTTAAACCTCACATACGTTTATGCCCACTAATGTCATATCAAGTATTTGTGTTTCAACACTGTGTTTTCTGACATGTTTTCTGACTGTTAAACCCTAAGGTTTAAGTCGGATTCAGACAATCGTTTAATAGTTTCATGCTAATCAAATGTATAAATAGTCTAAACATGGTTTCTCGTGATGTGTACCTGAATTACTGTACATGTTTACTGTAGCGATCACTGTTCCGGCACGCGTCCGGCACTGATGTTACACTGATGATGATAAGGACGGATCTGGGAGTGGGTCTTCTGAATCATCTGGTACTGATGACGATGATGACGATGATGATCAAGCCCCTACCTATTCGAAGATCCGGACCAAGAAAGCAAACGACAAGAAGACACAGGCTCCTCCTCCTTCGTCTCCCTCAAAGACAACCGAACCAGAAGCTACTGAGGAAATACAAGCTGTGCCTTTGAGACGTCAGCTAGATGAGACTCTGACTATGATTTTGGATGCTCAGGGTATTATACAGCACTCAGTCAGCTATGACAAGGAGGAGGGAGAGATCATCCATTGCCTCACCAAGGAACAGATCGCTGACTTGTTCAGGTTGAATCCTGATGAGGTGGTTACTGATGACACCTCAGTTCCTATCTTTGAAGAGCCAGAACCATAAACTTTTGATGATGTTGATGAGGTTATTTTGGAAGACATTACTGATGAGGAGTACCCAAAGTACACATCGGCTGAAGACGAGCTGCTTACATTTACTGACCAGTTCGATTAAGAGACAGAGGATCTTCTGGTCAGGTATTTGGAAGAGCAAGTCGAAACCAGCAAATCTGAAGCCGATGACAGGAAGAAAAGAAAAGAAGAATGGGAAGCATATTGGGAGGTTTTGAAGAAGCAAAGCACCGAGAAGATGCCAGCTACACACAAGAAGGTTTATAGGACCAAAGGCTACAAAGCTGGAGGTCAGATTCTTAGCTGGGCATACTCCATGATCTTGGTTGCTACACTGTGAAGAGAGAGAAAGGAATCGACTACTTCAAGCACCCACATGACTTCAAGACGTTGCCTGGATTCGAAGTAAATCAGTTAGCACGTCTGAAGATGCTCTATAGCGATGACTCTGGGATGTCTGCTTGGTTTTCTCGACAGATCAAGTATGAATACCGGAAGAGATGGGTGAACTTCCAACCACAGCAGCCAGAACGATATTACTTGCCAGAGATTGATAGAGATACCCGCAAGCATAAAGTTATCCTGAAGTGGCTTCCCCCTAGAGTTTTGAAGAAGATTCCTTTACGGAAGATGCGACAAGACTTTATGGATGGCTTCCGATGGTGGTATTATGATGGGCGCACTGGTGAGGCTGTGATAGTTCTGTGCAAAGACAAACAGTGGGAGACTGTTAGGATTTTTGATCCCATGTGGCTGACGAACTTGTCTCACAAGGATGTTCAAGCTCTATTCAGGCACCAGATTTTCTTCGATGTTCCAGATATGGTGCAAGCTTTACAATTCATGAGAGTGATCCGTCTCTGCAGCATTTTCAAGATCCACGCTGGAGCAGACTGGAAAGCTATTTCAGAGAAGTATTTCAAAAAAGACACTTCCAAGAGTTGAACTAGGTCCAAGGGGGAGTTTGTTGATACATGTAATGTCCCTAGTTCAGTTTTGTAACTCTTATAATGTAATGTTCAAATTATTAATGGAAGTTGTCTTTATATAATTCTTAATGTTTATTACTGATTATTTGATTAGTTGATTTGATTAAAATTATAGTTGAGTATGACGACTTCACATTCGGGCGAATGACTCTAGAATGAAGTCATTCGCCGAATGATAAAACCAACGAATGAATGGCGATAGAATGAGTCATTCGCCGAATGGCTCATTCGATTGACAGCTCATTCGAGCTTGGTTATTCGCCGAATGAGCTGCTTCGGCCACTCATTCGGCCGAATGACTGCAGCCTATATATACAAGTTCAAATCATTTCAACAAAAATTTTCCAGAGCCCTCCTTCTTCCCTGAGACCCAAGAGTCAAAACCCTAGGAGATTTGAGCGGCCTTTGATCGTCCAAGTTCGATTCTCAACCCGTGGTGTTCGATTGTTGCTTCCAAGTTGTTCCTACACCCTCGGATCACCACGGTTCCTGTTGATTTCGATTGGAAAACCCTGGAATAGGATTCCACACTATTCCAGAGGCTGTGGGTAGATTTACATTGGATTCAGATTGTTTCCGAGCTTCCAATCGGTCCAACAAATCAAAATTTCGATCAGAACCTATGCGATTTAGGTTGGAGGGCTCGAAGTTGGGGTTGATATCTACGAAGGGTTTCAATCAAGGTTGTCTGGGAGTTGTGAAGACGTCGATTGGAGTAAACTCGACTGGGTTAGGGTCGAAATCAAGTCTAGAGGATATGAAGGCTGATTGGGTGAAGGAATCAAGCATGCATACAATGATAAATGATATTGTGTTGATGAGTTATGAAATTATATTATCATATTCATCTTAGTTATCCCAGTCATATCATGATCATACAAGCATGCATACAATGATAAATGATAATAAGTCAAGCAGTATTATCTAATCAAAGTATAAGCAATATGTTAAACTAAAACTTTTAAATAAATAAAAGTTAAGCATGTTTCTCAGCCCCGAGAGTTTAAAATCAGTTAAGATTAGAAAAAGGGCATATGAACTCACCTTGTAGTAGTTGTGGTTGACTTAGCTTAAACAAGAAGTGCACGCGCTCTTGATTGCACTTGTTGTGTCTTCACGATCCTGTATTGATTTCATGTTTTTGTAATTCATAAGTATGAGTCTTTGAGTATGTGTTTGTGTGCGTGTTTGTGTAAGCCCTATAGTTGGCTAACACTCCTCGACATTGGTCATCATTCGGCCTTGATTACTTGCTAGGGATTATACCTAACACTTTATCAAATTTAAATAAACTTATTTCCTTGTGTTATTAACTCTTATGTTTCATTTGATTTTTGATACTTGTCATAGTGTATCACCTTGTAACCTACCCTAGTTTACGAGTACCATTTAGATTTTTTTTGATTAAAAGTTAGAACCCTTAACATCTTGTCATCACTTGTGAGCATTTTTGAAAGAAAAGGTTTTAGGGCTTAGGAAATTCATTAACTTCAAAATCCTACCACCTTTGTAGTGATTTAAGTTGATAATCCCATGCAAGTGGTCACTAGTAATTATGTAAAGTGTTTTTACATCATTTGTGAATTGGGTCGAGTGAGCCATAGTGGGCCAACAAACCAATTGGGCTAGACCAAACAAGTGTGGGCTAAAGCAACGAGTTTGGGCTAATCAATTTAGGCCTAGTGAATTTTGGTCTTTTTAACCACCATGGGCCGAAAAGGAATGCGTGGGCTGAATAAGAGTTCTGAGTCGATGTGGTCTCATGATCAAGGGTTCGGCCCTCATGGGATCAACGAACCTATTAGCTATATCCATACAGTTCGGTGGGGATGGTTCCCCCATAGAAGGTTCGGCTTACATGAAACTGATGCAATGACTGAGAAGGTTCTGCTGCATGCAAGTTCGTTTAACACAGGTTCGTTGGTAGTAGTTGGTTCGTAGCCCAGGGTTCGCCCATGCAGCTCGTGCATGGGTTCGGGTGATCAAAGGTTCGGCTAGGGTTATCCAGGTTCAGTAGAGTAGGGGGTTCGCCACAACAGGTTCAGTGATTGATGCATGGTTCGCCAGGTGGGTGGGTTCGGCTGATGGAAGGCTGGTGTGACAATCCGACTTTTCGAATTAACCTCGTTAACCATCGTAGGCCAAATTGTATGTTATGAGGCCCAATTGAAGCCCAATTGTAAGTTATGAGGACCAATTGAATAGAAGTAGGCCCAATTGCAAATAGGAAGGCCCAATGAGGCCAAGGTAGGCCCAATAAGGCCAAGGTTGGCCCAATGAGGCCAAGGTAGGCCCAATGAGGCCCAAGGTAGGCCAATTGTATTTATGAGGCCCAAAAGGATTAATCTAGTCCAACAATAGTTCAATTGACCAATTAGTGACAATTCGTTATTTCGGGTTAATCTCGTTAACAAAAATTAACTGAAAATGTCGCGAAACGTTACGAAATCATAATTGTAGGATTAATAGTGATCAAAACAAGCTTAGAAATCCTTTAATTACAAAGATTTAAATTGTAATTGGGAAAATAAGTATTTTTGACTTTAATTAGTCAAAATTCGTTCATAAGCTAAGAAAAAAATCGAAATTTGATCTTGACACAAGTTCTAGGCAAATTATATCAGTTACAACCGTCCCATTGATGATTACTATCATCAATTCAGTGTTTATTTCTTGCATTATGGTCGAATTAAGCTAAAACCGTTACAAAAGATCAAAACCATGACTATTCATTAGCAAGACCATACAATTCGACTTCACTTATCACAATTGAACTCTCAGAAGTCTCAATCGGCACTCTCAGGAGTTGTTACACAAACCAATTTGATCTTAGACATCACGGGAAGAAACTGATTTGAATTTGGATTAAACAAAATCGAGTTCGAACGTGATTAGGGACTATTGAACATTAAAACTAAACTAAAAATTCAAATTGAAACCACCCTTGAACTCGTTTGGGTTTATAGAAACAAACCCCTATGTTTTCAGGTTCGATCGAGATCGAATCGGGTCTCAATTGAAGCTCATTTGGTTCGGGTTAGTAAAAACAATAGGGAATCCGATTTATTAAGGGATAAAACAATTTAGAATGGAATCTGTTAACAAAAACTAGGATAGACCAACTGGTCCGAGCATGTGTGTGCGTGGGGGAGGTCCCGGGTTCGAACCCGAGGACTGCCATATTTTTGTATTTAAACCAAACTTTGTTTTTTTAGCCGTAACTCCTTCGTTTCAAGTCCGATTCGACTTGTTCGAGTTGCGTTGGAACCGTATCGCGAATACAGACAATCTAAAATAATAAAACTTATATTATTACCCGAAAAATATAATCGTGTATAAATACGAACATGTTATTATAATCAAATATATGTTTATTTGATTTAATTAAACGATTTCAAAGACACACTTACGTACAAACACACGTTTCTAACATTCTAACATAAGTGTATTGGCACGTATGTGATTTCATACTTTAAACGACATTCCGAGTAACACAATGAACTATTTAAATCACAGATCTTTCGTAGAGGATTATCTACACGATTTCACGCATATTGATCATTCTGCAACAAACAAAGGTGCGTACACGACCCCTTTCTTATTTTAACTGTTTTGGGGGAGAAAACATGTGCAACAAACATTTTTAGATACATATCACTTGCATGAGTTAGCTGTTTACATTAAGTGCAAACATAGCATTACAAAGCCTTACATTTCGAACCGTTTAGTTTGCCGTAGTGCAAAGCCTGGTAGTTGGAAATAGATCTATTAGGTTTGACAAACCTCACTTGGTAGATGGGATCTACGCAGGTGTTTGACTGACCAAACACACATTACTATTGTTTGTGCTAGACAATAGTGGCAAGGCAAAAACATGCTATAGCATGGCAATCGTCAGCTTCAGTGTCGACCACTTATGTAAATAGTACAAATGACTAGCTATCATGACTATGCATGTGTGATTATGTTATATGCAAACTTGATATTCAAACTGTTGTTTTAAACATTGTGAATGCTTAAACCTGTGTTATGCACCAACCTTGTGTTGATTTGATTTACATGTTTTCTCAGGACGCTAAGGTGCACAGAAAGCAAGCATGGACTAGGAGATTGAGTCGCATGCATGTCTTTACATTTTAGTTATTTGAATTTGAACATTTGAAACTTTGCATTGTAATTTACATTTTACAACTGTTACTGTTTTAAAACGCTTCCGCAAACTTTGAAAACTTTGATGTTATGTTTTTAGACCAAAGTATGTTTTGAAATTCATATAGAGGTCTTCGTTATGTCTAATGATCTGCAATTGTGTTTTAATTGTGTTTCCTCACTGACAGACTCAACTAACTTCTTGTTTTCACATTGTTTTCGTAGTGATTTATCGGCCATCTGATTCATGTCATCTGTGGATATTAGATCGCAACCGACATGTTCTTTTTGTTTACTTGTACATTGTTTTTTCTCTTGATTCGTTGTATCAATTGTACTTAGGTTTTTACCTAAATACATACAACTATTGTTTATCGTGAGTTGTTGTACTTACGGTATTTAAGTTTTCACATAAATACGTACAACTGTTTCTAGTATTTTCTGAATTCTGTTATCACAAACACTGTTCATATAATGTATTAAACACAGTAAAAGGTGAAAGTACACATAACGTACGGACTTGCCGGACGATCAGGTACTGGATGCCACATCGGGACGAACTGGCTGATTGGCATAGGTCTTGAATCAAGAGGTCTGTATCGTCTGTCCTTACTATTATGTGACTTTAACATTAGGGAGGTTCACTGCTGGCTAGGCCATCCCTCTGCAGCGGTTCTGAGGCAAATGTGACCGGATTTTCCATCCTATTTTAATTTTCATTTAGTCGTGTGACTCGTGTCAGCTTGGTAAACACACCAGGCCCAAGAGATTTTAGTAGAGCCAGTACTTTGTTTGAACTTTTGCATTATGAAGTATGGGGCCCTTGTCCTACCAAATCTACTTTGGGTTTTGAGTATTTTATTACTTTTATTGATGATTATACTCGTGCTACTTGGGTTTATTTGTTGAAATCACATAGTGAAGTATATTCAATTTTTTAGGAATTTCATGCATATGTCCAAAATCAGTTTAACGCATCAATTATAACCTTACGTACCCATAATGCAAAAGAATATTTTTCTACTGATTTCTCTGCTCTTATAAGAAAACATGGAATTATTCACGGATCTACTTATGTGTATACACCTCAACAAAATGATGTTTTTGAATGTAAGAATCACCATTTGTTGGATGTTACTCGCACAATCATTTTTCATTCTCATGTTCCCCATTATTTTTGGGGTGATGCTATACTTTCGGAAGCTTATCTGATCAATCGTATGCCATCTCTTGTCATTGGTGGAAAAACCTCATTTTCTGTCCTCTTTCCTAAAGGAACACCATTTCCACTCACACCTAGGATTTTTGGATGTGTACCCTATGTTCATGATTATCGTCCAGGGGTCATTAAACTTGAACCTCAATCCGTTTGTCGATTCTTTCTTGGTTATTCACATGTGGAGAAAGGGTATCGGTATTACAATCCTTCCCTTCGTAAATACTTTACTAGCGTCGATGTCACTTTCCAGGAGTCATGCCCTTTCTTTCCCGAGTATTCCACTACAGGTTCTGATATATTTCTTGACCCTGAGATACCTGATTCTCACAACATCCCCACCATTCATGTGTCTCCTGGTCCTTCTATCCCCCCGGTCTCAGATGTCACAACTCTAACACCTTCCACTTCGGGCCTTCCGGATGCTCCACCATTACTTTTAACATATGCTAGGAGAAATAGGGATAAGATACCATGACTCATGATTAACAACCAATTGTTGATTATGACATATCCCAAGTGAGGTATTCAATAAAGTATCCTCTAATGTAGGTGAGTAACTCCACTATGTCGCATTTTCGTGTTAACTCGACGTTTTAACGCCGTTTTCAAACATAGTTTTCAAGTATAACTTTTTATGCTTATAACTAAATAATTATATATCATAAATCATGTAATTTCATCATAAAATTAGTCCAAAAATCCTGATCAAAATCAGAGTTATAAAATATCATTTTTATAGATATAGATATAGATGTAGTGGTATGTGGTTACTACATACAGTTGCTATGTGCTGAAATATCAGGGATAAGCTTGAAAGCACGATTGATTATGATAGTGATAGTGATGGCAGCTGTAGCCATCTTGATTGCATGTGTACCATATTTCTTTTTACACCAGTAGTGAGTCGAACATCTCACCAGTAATGGCTTGTTCATAATGTCAACGGTGAAATACTTGGTGAAATCTTCAACCCTTTGCAATACTGGCATTGAGGAGTCCCTTCATCAGCAGTTAACGTATTCAACTGCAATGGCTTTGTTCAATGACAACAGTGAAATGATTTTATGGCAGCATTGCAGTATGTTGGAATCAATTGGTAAATCAAAGACTTGAATCAAACGTAATTAAAAACACTGGATATATTATTCTCTCTTAAACATCAACTTGAAATCAACATATATTTATACTAAAACTTAAAACCGACTCAACCTTAAAATAAACTTCAAAATTTAAGATAAACAAATAGATAAACATAAACTATTTGATTTCCTCCATATCCTCCCCATGAGAGCCTACCTATCCTCTGAAACACTTCTGAAAATTAGGATTAACTTTATCATCCTCCCCTTAATCCTTAGTTGTTCCACCCAAGTCTTTCATTCCAAGTAGACTCCTCATTTCTTCAAACTCAATTTTGGTATGCTTTTGTAAGAATGTCAGCCTTTTGCAATTCTCCACTAATGTGCTCGACTCTTACTTCTTCTCGTTCATTACTTTCACTAATGAAATGAAACCTTATGTTTATGTGTTTACTTCTTCCATGAAACATCTGGTTTCTCATCAAGGCTATTGCCGATTTGTTATCCACGTACATTGTCACTGGCTTCTCTTCATTTCCAGTTAATTCACTCAATAGACCTCGTAACCAGATTGCTTTGACAAGCTGCTGTAGCAGCTGCTATGAATTCTGCCTCGCATGAAGACAAGACAACCGTTTGTTGTTTTCGTGAACTCCAGGATATAAGTGATTTCCTAAGATAAAAGGCCATTCCTATTGTGTTCATGCCATCCATCTGGTCACTTGCATGACTACTATCACAAAATCCATAAATACTTTCATCTTCATCTTTCCCATAAATAAGACCATATCCTACTGTTGCTTTAACATAACGTAAGATATGTTTGAGGATTCCTTGGTGTGATTGTTTTGGAATCTGCATAAATCTACTTGCAACACCAATAGCATAGCTAAAGCCCGGTCTTGTATAAGTTAAATATATTAGACTACTAATAAGCCTTCAATATTCTGTT